>CABFOW010000715.1:31194-75463 GCA_902141385.1 Timema californicum | reverse complement strand
GGGGCGTGAAGAAGGTTACGAACCACATTCCTACGTCGCCTCCCCTGTTTCCAAAAATAGAACAATATGGCACCACAACTAAAAGTAAGAAAACAATACCACACGGTACATTACAACTTATGAAAAGTTCGATTCAACCAAAACAAAATACAAACTATCCATGATTTTTTAACATTGTTATAATACACATTTCATGAAACTGGGCAAAAAATTCGAACCAACGACGATTTTGAATTACGGAAGTTTGAATTAGTCAGTTTCTACTGTATTCATTTCTGCACTCATTAGCTAAGAAGTTAAACATGCAAAAATACATGATTAAATTAAAACAAAAATTAGTCACACAATTCATTTCAAAGTTAAACTGTGGCTGTCAAGGGGACCTACAACACTTGTAGCTCCAATCCTATGTTATCCTATGCTCGGGTATTTCTTCTACTCCCCCTAGTTCTGCTTCTAGACTTCACCACTAGCCAAGGGATTCAGAGAGAGTTGTAGCACCCGACACCTAGCCAGCAGCCTCGTGAAAGGAAAATCTTCCTTTTAAACAGCACAATTACTGTCCGTAAAAACTACAAAATCTTAAATATGTTGAAACTAATATATTATAATCTTCTGGGATGTGTTATAGTTGACTGTATTGAATTATAATAAAATATAAATAGAATTGTCGAGGATGCTGCAGCTCTTATGGACACTGGTTTTTCTTAAGGGGAAGTATTTAAATATTCCACTGTTGAAGAACATGGCTCTACGCTATCTTGTTGAGTAAGTGAATTAAGTAGGAATAATGTCTGATAGCTTAGATATGATCAATATTCATAATATATTTACAAGGTGGCCACAAACCTGGAAAATAGGGAAAATCTGGAATAGTCAGGGAATTCGAAAGCTAAGGAAAAATCAGGGAAAAGTCAGGGAATTTGATCATGAAACAAGGAAAATTAGAGATTATCATTATTTTATAAAAAAAAATGAAACATTTTTTTGTTAACTTAATTCCATTATTACCTTCCTTGGTGGCATAGTTGGCTAATACACTGGGAGGACGATTGAGGTTCAAATCTCGGTCGGATCGACTGGAGGTGGTTTTTCCTAAATTGTTTTCCACTTTCCCTCCACACAAATGTGTGTTCACATGCTCTAAATTCAACCTTCCCAATTCCTAACCCATTAGATTAATTAGTACATAAGCGTATAACCCGAGCAGGTAGTAAGACACGGTGCTAATATAATCTTTTTATTTACATTATTGTATATTATGACAATCACAGATTAAGTGAACTAATAATAACCTTCAGACACATTGTTTAGCTTTGATTATTTTATTAGTCTGGACCAAGGTCATCTAATCCACATGTGTGTAAACTTTTTTTAGGTTTAGGTGGAACAGGAGGGCTCATTCAAATTCACGAGACATTATTCAATCAAGTATTTCATTACTTATTCACTCACCCGCCTCGGTGGCGTAGTTGGCTAACACACTTGTCATGTTGAGCTCGACCGCCGAGGACGGGGAGATCGAGGTTCGAATCTCGGTCGAGTGAACTGAGTTTTTTTTTCCTAAATGGTTTTCCACTTTACCTCCACGAAAATGCGGGTTCACTTCCTCTAATTCAACCTTCCCAATTCCTATTCCATTAGCGTAGTTAGTACTTAAAGCGTATAACCCGAACGGGTAGTAAGACGCGGTGCTAAATATTATTATTATTATTATTATTATTATTACTTATTCACTTGCATTAGTAATGAACAAGGCCTGGATTTTGATGACATGTTATCTTATTTTTGGTTCATCAGAGACAATGCTCATAAAGTACATAAACTCTGTTCATGATCCCCTGGTTGCGGAAATGTAGATTTTATAGGTCTTTTTTGTTGTTCAATAAGTCATTTTTAAGCATTTTTTCGAAAGAAAATTAAATTTTTTATATATATATATATCAGTGCTTTGATAAAACAAGAATATTCAAACATCAGATATTTTACTACACACTTGTTGACTGAAGAAGATAATGTACGTGTTCAAATAAACTTTGTACCCCGTTACTTGCATGCTTATAAAACCCACATTCCTGGCGAGACCTTCACTACACTCAAGTTGGAAAGGGTTGCAGGGGGAGGGGAGAGCAATTTTTAGAGTTCATATGAACTAGGTATACTATCTTTACATTCCTAGTGAGTCACTCACAATATCATGTTTGGAAAGGGCTGCAGGGGAGGGGGGGAGGAATTATCGCTTTTAAAGCAGGTATTTTTATTCCAATGTTAAGTAGAACACATGATTTTAGCTGTCAAAAGATCCTAAATGGATAGTTTTCATTTATAAAGTGCACGTTATATTTATTCGTTTGTTGATGCAAATGATGCAGTTGATGAAAATACTTTATTCAGTTAAATATTTCAAAATATGATAAAATAATCATAAAATCATGTATTGTATGTAAAAAAATGACATCAATTTTCTCTTTTACAAGTAAATACGATGCCTCTATTAAAAGGTATTGATGTATGCACTATATTACACAAAATCAGTAACGTTCCAAAATGAAAAATAAGTACTTTTAATTATGTTTAAAATATTGTTTCGAGTTGGAAAAAAAGAAATTATTTAAAAAAATGAAATAGTATGAGAAAACTTAAGTTTACGTTATTTTAAATGTAATATATAACAGGTAATTAAAGATCTTTATATTTATAACAAAACTGTGATCTTTTACAAGTGTTGGCAACCCAAAACCTAAACATACGATTTTCGAACTGTCATCCAGGTAAAAACCTATCATGAATGGAATATAAGTACATAGTGGTTGTTTTTGAGCTATATGCACAGTTTCTTGCCTACTCTTAAGGGAACAGTGTGATAAGGTATGTATGTATGTATGTAATCATCCTTAATCTCAGCAATCCTAGGGGGTAACGTGGGGATGGGTGTTCGGTGTTCATCGAACACACACTTTATTTTTTGATGGTACTAACCCACTAATTTGAATATGAATAGTCTCGTCATCCATGTAGTTGTCTTTTAGACTCTTATTTACTTATCCAAACCAGTTTTGTGTAGAATCTTTAAACAGTTTGTAAACTTTTATTGTGCATTTTTTTTTTTGGGTAGGAACTCATTGAACCCCCTAGGATCCCAATACCTGATGAGTAATTTTTGTTTTTATGTTCTTTTATCATGAATAATGCACATTTATTATTTTAATAATTTAAAAGTAGTTGTTAATCAATCATATGCTAAAAAATGGAAACTAATTATCAAAATTATTTTAAAATAAATAAATAAAATTAATGAAGTTTATGACGAGTGTACTTTTGCCAAAGCAACAACCCAAGGAGGCAATGCTAGGATTCTGCCACCATGTATTAAATTTGTATTATTGATGGGTGACCTGGTGGTCTAGGGGTAAGGTGTAAAACTTCTACGCTGGCGGCCGGAGTTCAATCCTCGGTCCCGGCACAGATTTATCTGATTACCAAACCTCTTCCTTCACCTCTGACAAGACATCTTGTGAATGTGTGGAATGCCAGGCCTCCACCGTGGTTCGGATCCCACGCTAAACTGTAGGTCCTCCATTTTATATCACAATCCCCCTACCATTACACGTTAGCCTAAGTGCGTACAACCCGAGCGGGTAGTAAGACGCGGAGCTAATAATAATAATGATGATGATGTATTATCAATACTACACTTTAAAAATAATCTCAATCAAAATAGCGTTTGACCCGCCTCGGTGGCGTAATTGGCTAACGCGCTTGTCGTGTTAAGCTCGACTGCCGAGGACGGGGAGATCGAGATTCGAATCTCGGTCGGGTGAACTGGGGTGGGGGGGTTCCCTAAATGGTTTTACACTCTACTTCCATGCAAATGCGGGTTCACTTCCTCTAATTCAACCTTCCCAATTCCTTATCCATTAGAGTAATTAGTACTTAAAGCGTATAACCTGAACGGGTAGTAAGACGCGGTGCTAAATATTATTAAAATATTATTGCCCATGTGTCAATGCTACCAGGTGCACGAGTGTGATCGCCATGGCAGAGGAGCAGCAGTTCTGTCTGCGTTGGAACAATTTCCACGCAAACATCACATCACAGTTTGAGGCACTACGTGACGAGGAGGATTTCGTTGATGTGACGCTGGCCTGTGACGGCCAAAGACTGAAAGCCCATAAGGTTGTGCTGTCTGCGTGTAGCCCCTACTTCAAGGAGCTTTTCAAGGCGAGTCTTGAGCAGCATTTTTATTTGCCATATTGTTTCTCTTATTATTTGGGCTGCGTGCACTTCTAACATCTACACTAATGTTTTAGGAAGGAGAAAGGTTGATATTTAGCTGAATTTTCATGGAGGAAGAGTGGAAAATTATTCAGGAAAAACCAACTTACACTTGACCATGATTCAAACCCCGATCTCCCAGTAATTGGAAGTCCAGTCAATTGGGAGGATAACTCATTAAATTATTTGATCACCAATGCATGTAGGTACTGTAGCATCTCAAGAACTCGGCCCAATGTGGACTGAGACGGTGTAAGTTATTGAAATGTCGAGCTTTACGAATGAACTTGCATAAGATGGATGTTTACAATGTCATGTTTACCAAACAAGGATGAATCGCAGAACAGTATCAAATATTATAGGTACAGTTGTACTGTACTGTAGTATTGTATGGGACAGTAACTAATATATGTACAGTACAATATATTACATGTTAATATAATAGTGTACATACATACGTGTAATATACGGAAATTCAGTACAGTACTGTACATATTGTATTGTAGAGAGTCAAATAACACGCTAATGAATTGTAAAACTAACAAACACAGTACTTATAAAAACACCACACCACGACTGTTCCACTCGAGTTACACAAACAAACTGAGAGGTTATACAGTTGAATGACCTTGGATTGGGATGACTGGCACCAACGACTGTGTGCATGTGCGCGTCGAGTTACACGGAATGTCGAGTGTCAGAGACTCTACTGTACGTGTTTTTTTTAAAATCTGGAGAAAATCTACCCACACCAGTGTAAATATGGGCTAAGACGTCACCCTCACTAGGTTTGATGTTGATGAAGAGGTTGAGATCTGAATCCTGACCAGCTGTACTGAGTCTTTTTTTCTAATTGATTTTCCACTCTCCCTCAACACATCTGCATGTACATTTCCTCCTAATTCTACCTAGTACTTGTTTTATTATCACATACAAATTAACTTTCAGACATAATCAGCAATCTCAAGACGTCTCATTTACATAAAGTACAAGCTATTAATGAATTACACATTAAGGTTATAAATAAATCCATGTTAGAACAAACACTAAAAGTATCGTACACAGTGAGGCCAACTGACCAACAAAATCAACACTCAGCTGAGTTAGGCGCTACTATACAACTTATTGAACAGTACTGTTCCATTATCGTCTCATTAGCGTAAATTGGAAGTGGAAGGAGACACCAAAAAATTAAAAGTAGCGTTGTATGACAACAAAAACCTTTGTCTTTGCTTTGGATGTTTCAAGCTTTTCTTCAACGTCACTCAGCATTTAATAAGTACCCTTAACCGGCCTTTATTTTATAAATTTTCTTTATCGACGTAGACTTAATGTAATTATTGACCTAGTGCAGCAAGCTTTTGTTTTAACTTGACCATTTTGCATTTCCTTTGTCTAAATATCCCAATGTTTGTGCTTTGATAACTGTAATGCGCATTAGTCTATTTTAATCAGAATTTGACTGGGATATTCCTTGGACCCAAGTCGAACAACACTGTATGTTCATAGTTTTTCGACCTGGTCGTCCGTTTCTAGATCCGGGTTGCACAAAAAATCTGTTTATATGGCTGTTGTGTGAGAGCTTCCAAATGCTTTCGAACCAATTCAAACAAAATTGGGACCTTCTTTGAACATAGGTTGAACAGTATGTACATAGTTTTTCAATCTGCCAATCGGTTTTAATTCAGTGGGTGATCAAAAGATGTTTCCTTTAATTTAACTTATTGCAAATTATTTGAATTTAATTTAATTCCAAGTAATCAATCCAATACCTACGGTATATTTTCTTTAAATGTTGACACATATTGGGAGACTGACATCTCAAACTGAATGAACAACAGCTATTTTATATTAAGATACGGCAGAAGGGTGCACAAGTAAATTTACAGTTTTTATACCATTACATTTTTTTGGCCAAAATAAATCAAATATTTCTCCAGTAGAACCATAGAGTTTAGTTTTCTGCACATGTTAATATCAACAAATCTTGAATATCTGTCAAGGGTGTCCTGGAATTTTGTCAAAACTTTTTAAATAAAAAGAAAAAGTTTTGGCAAAATTCCAGGACACCGTTGACAGATATTCATGATTTGTTGATATTAACATGTGCAGAAAACTAATATCTATGTTGTTACTGGAGAAATATTTGACTTATTTTGGCCAAAAAATTTCAACTCTATAAAAACTTTACAAATACTTGCGCTCCCTTCGGCCGTATCTTGATATAATGTACTAGTAATGTATTATTGAATTTAGTAATCATTAGTTTTGTGTATAAACTGATTATTAAAAAAATCCAAAGATAAATTTTAAGACTGTAATAATGATAATAATATGAAGGGATTAAGGACTACTTTTCAAAGAACTACTAGTCAGGCAATAATAGTTACTAGTTATGTTAATTTTTCTGAATATTTATTTCCAGAGCAATCCATGCAAACACCCTATTCTGTTCTTGCGGGACGTGGAGTTCTCCCACCTCCAGTCGCTGGTGGAGTTCATGTACGCCGGGGAGGTGAACGTGGCGCAGGCCCAACTTTCCTCGTTCTTACACACTGCAGAGTCACTCCAGATACGGGGCCTAACCGAGGCTCCACAGAGGCACAAACATCTCTACCGGGTGGGTTTACTACAGGTCTGCAAATGTTTTGGGCCTCGCGGATTGTTAAGTGACTGATCCGGAAGATCACTTCTAACTCTCACCCTTAAATTGTTATCTGCTAAGGGATGTTACATTTTTGTTGAGATATTTTTCGCTGGTTTAGTCCCACGTTGTTGAGTCAAGTTTAAGAGTGATGTTTAGTGCTCTTTGGGGAGTCCTTCTCTGGGTGTCCTTGTTGAGTCAAGTTTAAGAGTGATGTTTAGTGCTCTTTGAGGAGTCCTTCTCTGGGTGTCCTTGTTGTTGAGTCAAGTTTTGATTAATGAGACGCGGACCGTTTCTCTGTAAGGCTATGGAACGACTGACGAGAAGAGCCTTCTCTTTGAGTATATTTTCAGAAAAAATCATTCTAATATGTTCTTTTTGTCTTACTTTGTTTAGTTTCACCATGTTTTATTTGTTCGAGAAGCAAGGGGGAGAGATAGTGTTTTCGAAGCTTTAGTTTTATGTTCTGAAACTATTATCATTAATTTGAAATATTTTGAAAATTGGAACTTTTGATTTAAATTGTTACTAAATTAAAATCTATTTCATTACAATTTCTGGTTTTCTTAATTTAGATTTTAAAATTTTAACTTTGATTTTTGGAGTTTTGATTCTGATTCCTAAACATTAACAAGTTTAATCTTGTTCCAACTCCACAATAAAAATGTGTTAGTCATAATATTATTTAAAATCCGGGCCAATTGTTTGGAAGAATCTAATAAAGGTATACATTGAAACTATTACTTAACAAAATGGCCATGTGTGATTCTCAAAAGAACACTAGATCAATAAGGTATTGTTAAATAATTCACAACTGGCTGGTACCAAAGTGTGAAGAAATATATTAACTAATAACTTTCACATTGAAAAGTTACTCAATTCAGAATGTTGCCGTTTTGTTTGAATACTGGATTTTTCATTTACTAGTATTTGAGTTAAGTTTTTTTTAAGAAAAGTCAACCGTTTTACTAACCACAGATCAGAGCTTTTACTCTTAGGTGACATTCTTGCATTTATTGTTTTTTTTAACAGCATCAAGCCCCGTCCGAACCATCTTCTCCGACCACCTCCAATCAGGAGCTGTCCACTCCGACTTGTGACAGGAGGGTAAACCCTCAGCGTAGTAAAGCTGGCGCTGACGACCTGGACGAGGAGGACGAAGAGGAGGTGCTTTGTTTGAGCCCCTCACTCTCTCCTCCCCCAGCCAAACGCGCGTGTCAGGACAGAGGGGTGAGGGAGGAGGGACAGGAAGAGGAAGGCAGCGACCACCAAACAAACTCTCGGCAGCAAACAGGCCTGTCGTACCAACACGGCATTCTCAGGCATGAACTAGAGGCTTACAGGGACGACCCGGTCGAAATGCTGGAGGTATTCAGAATATAGCTACAGTGAAATTTGAATCTGACAGCTAGAAAAGGTTTTTTTTAATCACGACTATGTTTTACTTCCTGTTTAGCTAATGCATATATGATAATTACTCTAATGGGGTAGGGTTGAGGAAGGAACCATTTTAAAGGTAGTCTCTCCCCATTTTCAAGTAATGAGAGTGGGTAACCATTTAGGAAAAAAACACCCTTAGTACACCCGACCAATATCAAATCCCGATCTTCTTGTCTTTGGCAGTCCAGTCTATTGCGAAAGTAACGCCTTAGACCATGCAGCCGCAGAAGTGGTCTTAGTAAAAAAAATACATGTTTGTATTTTCTAAAATCTTCTTACTATCCAAAACCCAACTAGATTTTTCACTTTGATGTGTGTATACTATCTTAATTAAATTTAATTCAATAACGTTAGAATTTCGCCCCCAACTGATTCACGTGGTCCGTTATTTTTTGGCCACTGAATTTTCCCAAGTTCTTCAGGTAAATGCTGGAGAATTAAATTAAAATCTACATGTGATCAGCAGGCATGAAATTAAATTTCAAAAGTCACTTTTTAAATGTATTTTATAGCTGATAACTTGTAAAGTTATATTTTCTTTACTATCCGTTTGTATTATTTGTTTCAAATATTAGTGAGTACACGAATCAAATTTGGTCCATCTAGTCTGGTTTTCTATTGATAAGGTCATGGTTTAAATCCTGACCTGCTCAACTGAGGTTGATTTTTTTTTCCTGAATAGCTTTACAATCTTCTTTCACACAAATAAGGGTACACTTATTCTAAATTCATCCTTTATTCATACCTAACACATTAGTTTAATTAATATATATGCGTTCAACCAAAACTTGTAGTAAAGCATGATGCTAAAACAAAAGACACATGATTTTCAAATTGTTAGCATTATTTACTTTACAAATTTAGAAATACAGAAAAATGCAGATAAAAAAAATTTGTAGCTACAGAGTCTGTTTAAAATAGTTGGAGAGTAACTTAAATAAACTTGCAGTGTTGCCAAATAAGTTGCCATATTTAGTAATATTGGAATAGATGGATCACTCGATTAAAAATTAATAAACATGAGATTAAAATTAGGGATGGGCCCTCAAATCCCTTATATCCTTAAGGATATTCGAGGATTCGAGAAAAATTTTCAGATTAAAGACTCGTATCCTTAAAAAATAATTATCAAATTTTCAAGTGAAAGTTGTCTTAGAACTGCTTATTGGTTGTTCAGAACCAATTAAAATGATAGGATGAACTTAACAACCAGGCCTCAGACCAGTAATTTAACACTTAACTGAATGTATGATAAGAAAGAATGTTAACATTTGATACCTAGTTGTATTTTATATTATTCTTTTATATTTAAATTTCCTCTTATGTTCATAATTTTTTCCAAGATTCGACTTTGATATTAAGGATACAAAAGTTAATCGAAAATTTGAATTTCGTAAAATAGTGGATTTGGCCCAACTTTAAAAAAATATAACAAAATACACTTACTACACTCTGCTAGGATTTGACTTTTCTTAACATCGGCAAGCCAGACTAAATAAACTTTACAGTTAATCTGTGTGCTCGCCAAATAAAGGTATTTAATTTGAAGTTATATTGCAAGTCTGAATCCAGGGATAGTTTCTTGTTACATCAAAATAGATTTAATTTAATGCAAACACAGTTATTAGAGCAGTAGGAGAAAGATCGATTAACACCAGCTTCAGTGGTCGAACGGTGTAAGGTGCCAGTTTCACAATGGACTTAACTACAGGAACATCAAGGTTCAAATCTCACTTGTGTGGGCTGAGGATGGTTTCCCCTAAATTATCTTCTATTATGCCTCCATGCAAATGTGGGTACACTTTCTTTAAACTCAACCTTTTTGAGCTCTAACACATTAGCATATTGAGTGCATATGTGTATATTATTATTATTATTATTAGCACCGTGTCTTACTACCCGTTCGGGTTATACGCACTTACGCTAATGTGTAATGGTAGGGTATTGTGAGATGAAATGAAGGACCTACAGTTTAACGTGGAATCCGAACCACGGTGGAGGCCTGGCATTCCTCACATTCACAACATATGTGTATAACCCCAAAGGTCGTGAGACATGCTGAAAAAAACAATTATCACTCACACTCATTACACCTTAACTCAGTCGGTAGCGTGTCACTCTACCAGGTAAAGGGTGCTGGGCTTGATTCCTGGCATGGCCGAAAAATTTATAATTGGGGAAATAAGGATTGACCTTCTCACAGTGATAAATTAACGGCTGGGGACTGGATGTTGTGCCTGATGGGAAACAGAAATGGATGTAAAAAAGTCACACTCATTAATATTGTACTAAATTCCTGTTGATAAGGTTAAGGGTATTTCTCCTGGGACTGCATTATCAGTAAAATTGGGTCGAATCCACTATTTTACGAATCTGAATCTCGAATTTGGATTTTTTAAATTTTATTTGTCATGTCTATTATATCATAAACAACAAATTGAGAATTTTTTTAGATAATCAATAAAATCAATACTATTTTGTGCTTTTTTTGTGATTTGGTTACCCTTATAACTTCATAAGTCTTTATATAATTCCTTTTACCAATGACTTAAAATTATTATATCATGTTAAGGTCTTCATAAATTGTATTTGAGATACTTTTTTGAGTTTTCTATGAATATTGAATCTCTCGAAAACCAGATAATTCAAGGAATTGAAAATTTCGAGTGTTCCATCTTGAGCTATAATGTAAATTCTTATTTAGCTGGTAAATAAATGTAACTGAGGTCTTTTTGTCAGGTTTCTTCTAGAAATAATATGTTGGGATAAATCACCAAAAAGTAAAATAATATCATAAAATAAATTTAGATTAAAAAAAAAAATTCTCAAATCTTAAAATATTCTTTGATAATAAAAGAAATCGATTAAACTAAAGAAAAAGGAAAAATAAACTACTAAGAGTAAATTTGATAAAGAAAGCCCAACTAGGGAAAGAGGAAAAATATGGGAAGAATCCAGTACACAAAGGTGACATATTCTTCCTTTCTGTGACCCACCTCGGTGGCGTAGTTGGCTAATGCGCTTGTCGTGTTGAGCTTGACTGCTGAGGACGGGGAGATCGAGGTTCGAATCTCGGTCGGGTGAACTGGGGGTGGTTTTTCCTAAATGGTTTTCCACCCTACCTCTACGCACATGCGGGTTCACTTCCTCTAATTCCACCTTCCCAATTCCTAATCCATTAGAGTAATTAGTACTTGAAGCGTATAACCCGAATGGGTAGTAAGACGCGGTGCTAAATATTATTATTCCTTTCTGTGCATTGGATTCTTCCCACATTTTTCCTCTTTCCCTAGGTGGTCTTTCTTCATCAAATTTACTCTTTAGTTTATATTTCCTTTTTCTTTAATTTTATCAATTTCCTTTATTATAAAATTATTTAGCCATTGAGCCACTTCATTTTTAAACAAATCTTAAAAATATATTAAATCTTGAATATCCTTGGGGGTTTAAAGAATTATAAGGACCAACCAAAAGTGCTGAAATAACCCTAACATGATAATCTAATACCATTAATCAAATTGTTTGTAGCCGAAACTTGAGATACCAGACTACGCAAGTGATGGAGAGTGTAAGGCTGACAATGGAGGAGTAACTAGCTCATTCCTCGGACTGGAAAACTCGATGGACACTAACAACTCGTTATCTTCGTTACACGGTGAGAATCTAGACCTTACCTTGACTTCACAGTCATGTTTTCCCTATTGTTTGAAATTAATAGTTACTTACATCTGTGGGTACTTTGAACTCATGTCACATATATGCACCAGAAACCTGGATATTGAATGCAAGAGAGACCATGAGGGTGGACACCATGGAGAGCGAGTCAGCTGTCACGAGGAGAAACAGGTTTAGGAATGAAGTTGTCCGAGTAAGAGTTGGGGTACATAAGATAGTAGAGGAAGAGAGACCATGAGGGTGGACACCATGGAGAGCGAGTCAGCTGTCACGAGGAGAAACATGTTTAGGAATGAAGTTGTCCGAGTAAGAGTTGGGGTACATAAGATAGTAGAGGAAGAGAGACCATGAGGGTGGTCACCATGGAGAGCAAGTCAGCTGTCACGAGGAGAAACAGGTTCAGGAATGAAGTTGTCCGAGTAAGAGTCGGGGTACATAAGATAGTAGAGGAAGCAAGACCGAGATGGTATCAGTGTGTAATGAGGATAGATTAGGAGACAATACCAAAGAGAATGATGCAGATGAAGTACATATTTAGGAAAAAAGACTGCAAGGGAGACCAAGAAAGAGATGGAAAGAGTAGATAACACAAAGTGTGCCAGTGAGAGGAAAGGAATGGAAGCAATTAAAGGAGGAGGAATGGGGGGAGGATAGAGGAAGATAGTGGCATTTCACTAAAGTTACCCGACCAGGTTGGTAACAAATGATGATCAGTGTGCATTGGTGACCTGGCGGTCTAGGGGTAAGATGTTAGACTTGTGTGCTGGGAGTCCGGGGTTCAATCCCCGGTCCCGGCACAGATTTATCCAATTGCCAAACCCTTCCTTCACCTCTTGACAAGACGTGTATTAATCACATCTTGTGAATGTGGGGAATGCCAGGCCTCCACCGTGGTTCGGATCCCACGTTAAACTGTAGGTCCTCCATTTCATCTCACAATCACCCTACCGTTACACATTAGCGTAAGTGCACATAACCCGAACGGGTAGTAAGACGCGGTGCTAATAATAATAATAATAATAATAATAATAATAAGTTTGAATCTCAAATGGTTGTAATGAGGGCTCTTTATGATAAATTGTTTCCTACTTTCTTTCCACACAAATGTGAGCATATTTTCTTAATCTCTTATTGCTCTCATATCTTAACCTCTTTAATTTGGATAAAAATGTGAACCACTTCGATAGTCAAATGGTAAGATAGGATAAAGGTTTCCAACTGGCGGCGCGTAGGCCGCAGGGCTTTTATTTTTTGTGTGCCACGAAGTTTCTTAGAGAGTAATCTACTATGGTAAAAATTGATGGTTCTCTCTGAAAAATGGAAAATTTTGACTTGCCTGGGAAATATCCATGAAAGCTCCAACTGATGTTTATATATTTAATTTCTTTCTTAAATCTGTTTTATTTTTTGATGTTTCAGAGATAGTATATTCTAGTCAGAAAATTTGTTTGGAATGTAACTAAACACGTTTAAATTACCACTTCTTATGTCATTCGCAATTATGTTCTAGTTTTCTCTTAACTTGACAAAAATTAGCCGATTATGTGGTGTAGATTCATGGTCTAAGACATCACTCGTGCAATAGACTGGACTACTGATGAGGGGAGATTAGAGTGTGAATCCCGGTTAGGTGTATCAAGTTTATTTTTTACTAAATGGTTTTCCACTTTCCCTAAATTCAAATGCTGATACACTTGATCAAAATTCAACCTTCCCCATTTATAACACATTAACGTAATAAGTTAATGTGCATGTTACTCAAACAGTTAATAAATTGTGGTTATAAAAATAAAATAATTAAAAGTGTCTATCCATAGCCCAACTATTTTATAATAAAGGAAATTGATAAAACTAAAGAAAAAGGAAAAATAAACTGCTAAGAGTAAATTTGATGAAGAAAGTCTACCCAAGGAAATAGGAAAAATGTGGATTATATAGACCTATTTAAAAAATAATAGAAAAAAAAATAATGAAAAAAATAATATTTTGGTTTAAATTAGGAGGGATAGCCAGCACACTTACCTAGGTGATACTGGAGTAGAAATTGTTTAGATATAACACTAAATACTAAAAAACACATAAACACATTTTTAAGGACAAGCTTTCACTGTCACAGACAGCTTCATCAGGTCAGGGGAGTAGACTGATATCTTGGTTGAACTGTAAGGTTGACTGTCCACAGCTGACTGTTTTTCAGTTATGACATCACTGTATAGATAGCAGAACTATGAATAATGTTACATTGAATCTAATAATAAGTGTGCTGGTAGGAAGGAAAGGAATTATCTAAGGTTGAGGTTGGGGGCTTGTCTGGATTTGATGATATATTGATGGGCCAGTTCCCATATCCTTAATTGTGAAGGGTTGCATATTGCTTTGTTCAGGGATTTGACCACCTTGGTTGTGTAACAGTTATTAAAGTCACAATTATGGGTTTCGGCATGTGCCACTACAGGCTTATCTTTATTTTTCATTTTTGTGTCATGTCGATGACCATTCATTCTCTTTCTTAGTGTTTCTGTTGTGAGACCAAAGTATTGTGCTTGACACTGGTTGCATTCCAGTTGGTAGATGAGGTTTTCAGAATCACAAGTATGGTTGCCTTTTATAGGATAAACTATTTTAGTTATGTTGCTGGAGAATGAATTGGTTGGTTTATGTATTGTGCAGGTTTTGCAGGGGGTGTGGTTGCAGGGAAAGGAACCTGATATTTGTTTGGGTTCGGGTTGAATAGTGGGGTCCGGCAGTTTGGGTTTTACAAGTAAGTTGCGTAGATTGGCTGGTTGTTTACTGGTTGAAGACAATCACATGATTTGCACTGTAGTTGATATATCAAGTTATTTGTTTTGCAAATGTAGTAACCAGGGATTATGTATTTCAGTTTGGTAACTTTGCTGTTGAAGGATGTAGCTGGTAGGTGGATTCCAAATGTGCTGCAACGGGTGCTACCACAGGGGTATGAACCTTTGGTAGTCGGTTTTTCTTCTCAGATTCTCTTGGGGTCAGGAAGTTTGGGTGGCCGTTTGAAAGCGACTCTTGGGGGGGAACCAAGAAGGTTTTGGGTCTGGGTGAAACTGGTTAGGAATTTGTAACAACTTTTAAGGATGGTTTTGATAAGTTTTAGACCAGGCTGGGATTGTGTTGTGAGAGGGATGTCCTCTATTGTTTCTGGAGGGTCATAGACATTCCTGGAGAGTGCTCTGGAGATTTATTTGTCTATTATAGGCTTGGGGTAACCTCTGCTTTGGAAAGCTGTTGAGAGTATAATATTCAGTTAAATCGTCGGGTTCTGAACATATCCGTTTGGCTCGGGTGCTAAGACTGAATGGTAGAGCCTTTTTTGTGTATGAAGGATGGCTGCTATGGTAGTGGAGGTATTGTTGGTGATTGGTGGATTTTATGTGTACATTGGTGTCACCTTCGTGCATTGGATTCTTCTCACATTTGTCCTCTTTCCCTAGGTGGGCTTTCTTCATCAAATTTACTCTAAGCAGTTTATTTTTCCTTTTTCTTTAGTTTCATCAATTTCCTTTATTATAAAATTATAGCCCGACTATGTAATAGACAACTAGAGATTCGAGTTTTCTTGAGGAATTGATCATGTAATTCCACGCATTAGCACGCAAGCTTCATAAAACTTGTGTCGAGATAAAATAATTCCCTTTAAGGTGTATTATTGAGTATCCTTAGGTTTTGTTCAAGAAGAGAGTTTTGCTATAAGCATATGAAAGAAAGTATATTAAAGACAGATAGGAAAACCAATAAAGGGGCTTATACCATGAGCATAGGGGGAATTCTTTTTTGGGAGGAGGAAGGTGTTTCAAAATCGTAAGTCTACGACATGATAAGACTTACTTTTAAACCCTAAGAAATAAGAACATCATTGTTATTTTATACAGTAAGGGTGGAACTTTATTTAGGCGTATGTAAGATGGTAATGGTCTTAGGCGTTACTCTCGTGATAGACTGACCTGATGATGATGAGGAGATCGAGGTTTTAATCCCAATCAGGTCTACTGAGGGTGATTTTTATTAAATGTTTTCCAACTTTGTTTCCGCACAAATGGGGGTAAATTACCTCTAAAATGCTTCCTTCGTCATTCGTAAACCATTAGAGTAATTATAATATACGTATATAACCTGAACAAGTAGTGAAACGCGGTGATAAAAAAAAATCGCACTGTTTTGGTTTGCTCCATTTCTATAGGTTTTGAGCTTAGAGAAGTAGGACAACTAAATAAAAAGTGCCAAACTTATGGGCTGTATTTGGCCCAACCCCTCTATGCGGTGGCCATCTGTACTTTTGTTGAACCAACACACAATGTGGCCCCATTTTTCTTTCTATCGGAGCTGTATATACAACATTTGGAAATGTTTAATTTAATGCCATAATATTCAAAACTTTTCACAGATGGTCGAATTATTCCTTAAAGAATGCCTGGTAAAAATTGCAGCATTCACGAGGAAAAATATAGAGGTTAGTTTATGTCTTAATTTTCTTTTTGTGGTGAAAAGTCACTAATTTGCAAAATACTGGTCTTTTTTTTTATACCTTATGTGGCCGTTTAAGTATTTTATAAATTTCAATGTCGCCCCTAAAATCAAACGAGTTTTACACTCCTAACCTAAATGGACAACCGAATCTTTTAGTTTTCATGTTACCCGCCTCGGGGGCATAGTTAGCTAACACACTAGTTTCATGTTGAGTTAGACTGTCGAGGACGGGGAGATCGAGGTTCAAATCTAGGTCGGCTGAACTTGGGGTGGTTTTTCCTAAATGGTTTTCCATTCTCCCTCCACACAAATGTAGGTTCATCTTCTCTAAATATAACCTTCCCAATTCCTAACTCATTAGCATAATTAGTACTTAAGCATATAACCCAAATTGGTAGTAAGACATGGTGGTAAATAATAATAATAATAATAATAATAATAATAATAATAATAATAATAATAATAATGATGATAATAATAATAATGATAATGATAATGATGATGATGATGATGATGATGATGATGATGATAATGATAATGATAATGATAATGATAATGATAATGATAATGATAATTAATAATAATAATGATGATGATGATGATAATGATAATGATAATAATAATAATAATAATAATAATAATAATAATAATAATAATAATAATTATTATTATTATTATTTTAATGTTGAACATATCCAAATCATCATCAAAGGCTATATTATGTTTGGATGAGCAAGTTAGAATTGTGAGGAAATGTACACACATTTGTGTGGAGACCAAATGAAAAACCATTTTGTAAAACCAACTCGAGTACACCCAGCTATTATCCGAACCCTTACCTTGTCACAGGATAACAAAAACCTGACGAGATTGGGGCTTTAGTCCACCTACCCACAATTGGGAGTATCTGCTTGCTGTGTGAACAATAAAAAGGGATTTCTTATAGTTTCTGGGCAGCATCTCTCAAAATGTAGGTGATTTTTTTTATGATTAGTTGCTTTGGGGAAATACTGTTTTGATAATGTAATTTTAAATAGTTATGTCACATGCATTAGTGGCTGCATGGCTTAGTGTGCTACTTTCGCAGTAGACTAGACCACCAATGATGAGATCTGAGGTTCGAATCTCGGTCGGTTTTAATGAGTGTGGATCTTACATAAAGGTTTTCCACTCTACCCCCGTGTAAATGTGGGTATACTTCCTCTAAATATAACCTTTCAAATATTTAAAATCATTAACATGATTAATACATAAGCGTATAACCAAAACAGATAGTAAAGCGCGGTGTGTAAATAATACAGGGTGATCCAAAAGTTGCGCAACCCTGTTTTTCTAAGGATATTTCCCGCAGAACAACATGGAAAATGAACATGTTGTTTATATGTTTGGCAACATTGTAATGTTGGCTGGGTGTTGTGCAGGCCATGGGACCCTGAGACATAAACTAGGTCTAGCCAGTTGAGTTGCAGCATTTTGAATAATGTAAGATGAATCTTTCATGAGCAGAGCGAGTATTCATTTTGGGACATTATTTTAAGGTAAGCTCGTACATGGAATGGCAACAATCGTTTGTGCATAGTTTCCCCGAATCACAGGTGCCGAATAAATAAACAATATGCCGAATTGATGGCACAAAATATAAGTTTTTTCTTTAGGTTGTGTCACTTTTGGATCATCCTGTATAAAAAATATTCCTGTCTGTATCTCATGCTATTATATTTTGGGCATACTTGTTGCTCTAGAAATTTTGTGTAAATTTTGAAGAAATGTGCGTAGTTGTAAAAATGTCTTGATCCTAGTCCTTGACCTTGAAGACATTACCACTGTATCTGAAACATTGCTGTAATCGGTAAGTTGAATTTTGGTTATGCTATGATTAAACGTGTCCGTTTATTAAAATGCCTCTATCTCCCTCCGTCCTTTCATCATTCTTCCTGCTTCTAATCACTTCCATTCTTCTACTCTCACTTGCACACATTCTGTTATCTGCACTTCCTGTCTCTTTCTTGGTCTACCTTGCAGTCTCCTCCCTTCATACTTCATCTCCATAATTTTTTTATATTTTCTCCTTTTCCATCTTCGTCACAGAGTTCCTGGCTACAGATCCAGAGGTTGTGGGTTCAATCCCCATATCCCATAGTTTTTTTTATCAAGCAATGGGTCTGCGACAAGGTCAACTCATTTTATTGAAGAGCAACTTGAACGAAAAAGTTGAAGCTCTGATCAAGAAAACTTAGATTAGCGGTCAGAAGGATTGTCGTGTTGACCACATGACACCCTCTATATCCACAATTGGTGACCTGGCGGTCTAGGGGTAAGGTGTCAGACTTCTGTGCTGGAGGCCGGGGTTCGATCCTTGGTCCCGTCACAGATTTATCTCATTACCAAACCCTTCCTTCACCTCTGACAAGACATCTTGTGAATGTGATGGAATGCCAGGCCTCCACCGTGGCTCGGATTCCACGTTAAACTGTAGGTCCTCCATTTCATCTCACAATCACCCTACCATTAAACATTAGCGTGAGTGTGTATAACCCGAACGGGTAGTAAGACGCGGTGCTAATAATAATAATATATCCACAATTGTTGGCACTATTACCCAAAATGACGGCGGCCGCTCGGTCGATATGGCTTGATTCAGGACTAATGCCATGGAGTTTTTTTTACATAATTATAACATTTCAGCCTTGCTTCTTCAATTTATCTTGTATTCCGTGTACTCTGGATAACTTATAGCTGTCACAAAGAGAAATATATTTTACCCATCAATGTCAATCATCCACTTCTAAACCAAACCTAGTCCACTTCTAGACCTCACGCTAGTCACTTTTATGATCACTTAAAAATTACATTCTTAGTGGTGAGAGACTAAGGCTAAATCTCCTTTGCTTCGACCTGAACACCCGTAATAACCTTCGCATCTTCAAAACATTTCAAAGGAAGAAGAAAAAAAATATTATCCAAATCATTTTGTTACAAGCATTGTTAAAAATGGTGTCCTTTGATGGACGCTCTGAGCCTGTGTTTTTTACTTGGTTGTACTTTGTTTTATACATCTGGAGGTTGGTGACCTGGCGGCCTAGGGGTAAGGTGTCAGACTTCTGTGCTGGCGGCCGGGGTTCAATCCTCGGTCCCGGCACAGATTTATCTGATCGCCAAACCCTTCCTTCACCTCTGACAAGACGATATTAATCACAACTTGTGAATGTGGGAAATGCCAGGCCTCCACCGTGGTTCGGATTCCACGTTAAACTGTAGGTCCTCCATTTCATCTCACAANTGTGGGGAATGCCAGGCCTCCACCGTGGTTCGGATTCCACGTTAAACTGTAGGTCCTCCATTTCATCTCACAATCACCCTACCATTACACATTAGCGTAAGTGCGTATAACCCGAACGGTTAGTAAGATGCGGTGCTAATAATAATAATAAATTTATACACCTGGAGTGTTTTGTATATGTACACATCCATTTACGATACTTACTCCCAAAATGTCAAAATTAGGCACAGGATTTGCGTAAATAATGGTCTTTAAAGGTCCCCAGAGATAAAAATACATCAAGTTCAAATCTGGTAATTGAGTAGGCTACCAATCCATCTTCGAAAAAAAAAATTGATATCTCTAATACTAAACTTTTCTAGACCTAGGTTTATATGAACTTTTAGTAATGTTTGGTCTATGGGAATACACCCCTAGAATATTTGACATCTTTTTGAAATACACCCTCTATATACATGGTGTCATCCAGCAAGAGAGCTATACCACCTGAGTGGCTGTCGCATGTTGGCGAAGATAGTGCCAACATTTGCGGATAGAGGGTATCATGTGGTCAGTACAATGAATCCAACTGGCCGTAAACCTCATTTTTCCAAGCCGTAACCACTACTTCTTTATTCAAGCTATATATTACATCTTTGGACAAATAATCCTTTATTGCGGCTATTAAGGAGTATTTGAACACCTCTTAAGACCTGCTTTGGTGGTCGAATGGTCTTAGGTGCCACTGTTTGGCTGGCCTCCTGATGATGGGGAGATCGAGGTTCGAATCCTGGTTAAGTCTACTGAGGGTGGCTTTACTAAAAGTTTTTCCACTTTCCTTCCATGCAATTGCAAGTATATTACCTCTAAAAGGCTTCCTTCCTCATCCCTACCCCATTAGAAGGGGCATAGTGTCCGGTAAGACAATGAGATTGTCTCCAAACCTTGAGGAAGATTAATTAGGAAGAATATATAGCAAATGCTTATATGCTATTTTAAGTTTAAAAACAATAGCCAAACTGAAAAAGCCAACAAAATTATTTCTTTCACGAGGGACATATTATTTTTCTATTTCACTTTCCTTATTGAGACTTATAACACTTTGCAAATTTTTTTTTCCTAGTTTAGTTATCATTACTTTAATGAGAAGAAGCTAGTCTCATTGAGTCTCTAAATACCGCTGACAAGCGATTATGACAAAGATGAGGGGGATTGGGCTATTGTAGATGACCAGGGGGAATGAGGCTTGGTTAGTACTTTAAAATATTATTGTTCAGCCTTGAAATACCTTTCCCTTTTACCTGAGCTAAAAAAACATTTACCTAAGATATTTTGATTACAAATTTGTGAAGACATACACTAAGCTAAGTCAAATATTCAGTTGCATCATATATACAAATACAATATAACTCACTATATATATATATATATATATTTAATATTTCATGTACAAAAAATAATAATATATAAGTGATTTAAAGTAATACTAGTATTTTTATAAGTATTATATTTGAAAGAAGTTACAGGGAAGGCGGATAAAAACACATTAAAGAGAACAAACACAACATGGCTTTTACAATGAAAAGGAGACCACCGCTCACACTTTACACTGCTGCCACTGGACAAAGAAGTAATGGCTACTTCTGGAAGAAAATCGATCATGACCGCCCGATCCATCGACTTAGGTTTCTCTATATCAGAACTCATCAGGAGGGAGTGTGAAACGCGAAACGCAACTTCCTATAAAAGAGGGAACAAAAAAAAACAAAAAGGAAATAAAGGAAATATGTAAAGAATGGTAGGACACTTACTTAATAACATGTAAAAGAATAAGATAAAGGATAAACGTAGGAAATAGATGTGAATATATATAATATATTTTTATAAGGATATCATCTGTTTGCTTTGTGAGGTAGTTGGATTACCTCTTTGTCTACTGGCAGCATTGTTAAGTTTGAAATGGGTTCTTATTTTCATATTAAAAGCCATATTGTGTTTGTTCCTTTTATATGTTTTTACCCACCTCACCTGTACTTTATATAAATCTTATTGAGCGCACCATAGTAAAATCTATTGTGTCTTATGCACACAATTTGGTAATAAATATTATCAGCTAAACAGTCAGCTGGCGCTAATATATAGGGAGATTTAAGATAAGACATCTGCATCTATAATTTCACTCTCCCCTTTTTCATAATGTTAGCTATACCACTCCCCATCAGAGTAATTATCATATTATATGCATATAACCTGAACATGTAGTAAAATGCGATGATAAATATACAAAAAACAAACAAAAAATAATCTTATGATTAAATTACTTTTATAACATAGGAATATATACATTCAGATATATACAGAGTCATTAATGAATGTATGCTGAAGGGGTTTGGTTTGAAAAAGAATCCAATCAGAAGAGGCGTTTTATATTGGTTTGGACGTGTTGAGAGGACGAGTGTGAATCGAGTGTCGAAGTAAATACATGAATTTAGAAGTAGGTGGGGAGAGGAAGGGGTAGGCCTTGTGAGACGGGGCTAAATGTTGTAGACGAATGTGTGAAAAACAGAAACATTAAGCGTTTAATAAAAGAACATGTATGACTCGGTGTATGAATATTTTTTAAATGAAGGGCGTATATAAGGATAAGGAAGTGTGGAGAAAGTTAGTGAGGGTGGATTAAGAACGCAGTTGTTTTTATTAGCTATATGCACAGTTTCTTGCCTACTCCTAAGGGAACAACATGATTGGGTATGTATGTGTGTAAATAATATAGTGTGACCCACTTTTGTTGCCACATGATCTAACACACTACTCCACCAATAGACTAGACTGTCTTTGATGGGGAGATTGTGGTTCGATCCCGGTCAGCTCTACTAAGGGTGTTTTTTTAAAAATGTTTTCTCACTCTCATTTTATTTACACACATGCTGGTACACTTTCTTTAGATTAAACCTTCATCATCCCTAACAATTAGCATAATTAGTATATAAGCTCATCCGAATGGGTAGTAAAATGCGCTGCTAAAAAAATAGTGTTTTTTTCACTAAACCTTAATGCACTTAATGGATATTTTAAAAACTAAAATTTATGTTATGGAACAGCAATAAAAATCTCATCCCGGACTTCATCTCTGCTTCACTTTTAAGGTTCTCTTTGACTAAACTTCATATTTATAAAGTTACCTTCAAACGCCTTTATCATTTCCCATAAACTACTTAATACATTTTTCCATAAAAATGGAGATTCCCTCTGGAAAACAAAGGGAGTTTTGTTTTAAGAAAATAGTGGCAACATTCTTTTAAAATAAACGAGAAAGGAATGTTTAAGAAACTAGTAATTTCTTTCCGAGTGTTTCCTTGATGATCACATTAATTTCTAGGTGGGATGGATGTGCTGCCCGGCACATCTGCTCAGAACTTCATGTCTGATATTTCTCAAGAATCCTCCCAAGGTAAGATGTTTGTTTGTTTTTATTCTATTGCAGAAAGGGTCCGGTGAATCTCACAGTTTGTTGAAGGTCTGCTAAAGAGAGGGGGGATTTATAACATGCTTCATTTACAGTGCACAAAAATTAATTCACAAGCTACATTTATTTATCTGATTAAAACATATGCCGCCTCTAGAAGATTCTTATGTATCCATATTCTAAAAATATAAATTGAATGATTACAAAAATGGTTATTTATATTCTATGGTAATTTTTTATTAGTGATTAAAACAAAAAACAAACAAATAATTATCTTTATTTTCTTTAAGGCTTTTAACTATTTGAGGTACATTCTGTTATTTTATCCACTAATTAAATTTTTCTCACTTTAGTGTTTTTTGGTATCCTCTTTTAAAAAGTTGCGTTGTGATTTTCTCACTTCCTCCTGATGAGTTCCAATAGAATGCAATCTAGATTGAGCAATTTGGTGATTGCTTTTCTTCAAAGGCAGCAATTACCACTTTATTCATTAGCAGCAGTTTATAGTGTGAACTGGTTTCTTATTTTCATTAAAAAACAATCCATATTGTGTTTGTTTACTTCCCTGTGTTTCTATCCCTCTTTCGTTTACCTTCTTTCACATATTATCGAATATACCTCAAATAGGGTTGAAGAGGTTTTCTTTAAAGAGAAGTTCAAAAGTAGAAAGTGTTTCCTATATAGCAAGCCGACTGACGCGTTTTAATCTCTTGTGTTGTTGCAGCGGACCTTCGCAAACTGCATTCGCTGGACCCACGGCCTTGCCCCATCTGCTTCCGCATGTACAGTAACCTGTCTAACCTCCGCCAGCACGTTCGCCTCATCCATAACCCCCAGACGGTGGCATGCCCACTCTGTAACAAACCTTTCAAGACAAAGCTGTACCTCAAGCGCCACCTCATGAGTTTCCACGAGCTTGTCTGTTCCTCCGCGGCGACAAATGGCAGCCCCAAGAGTCAAGGCCAGCAGCACCCAGACCTTTATCCGCCACCAACTCCCTCTCAGGGATTCCCGGGGATGAACAACAATTCTTTAGGGGGTGGTGAAGAAAAGTCCTCCAAGTTTTCAGCTATGTCCCCCCACAAAACAAAAGAGACCCCGGGACAAGCTGAGGAATATTTTCAAAACTCTCGCATGTATCAGATTCCGTTATCGTTGCACGGTAGTAATAGTATTAATAATAATAACAGCGAAAAATTAAGCTTCTCAGTCAATCAAAAGTGTTTGAATAGTCAGGAAATGCAATTTCATAACTCTCATTTACAATCAAAAGAAGAAAGGGCAAATTATTTGCCATCTATGACATCACAAACTCAGGATAAATCTCTCTATCAATCTCATCAGTTTTTCTCAAATAAAAACAATAATATATCTAGTATGACTGGCCCCTCTCCTGGTAAAAACCATGACTATTCGAACCCTGTAGCTTTGATTACCAAATCCCAGGATGTCTCATCATATCAATGTAAGATGACCGCTGTTAGTAAAAATAATGAAATCTCGTTTTTGAATAACACTTACCATTCGAGAAATTCTGTAAAATCCCCGTTGACGCCACACTCCTCCACGGGTGAGTCTCATATGACACATTTCTTAGATCAGCAGTCTGAATCCCAACCAGAAAATGCTTCGGCTCTGTTATCTTTAGACCACGGAAAAAATAACAATCCTTCGTATTTGAATTCGGGGATAAATTTGAACAACCAAGTTAAATCTTCTCAAGGCGGTGTTGCGGAAAATCAATAAGTACAATTAAGAGCCTGTCTCACCTCAACATATACTTAACTTAGGTAAATATTACAGCTCACACCAGACATCTCATCGTGCTGTATTATTCTTTAAAAAACTATTGGAACTAAGATCAGTGAAACGGCTTTAATCATACAACATGATTAAAAAGAAATGTTTGGAAATTAAAAAAACAATTTCATTGCATCCCACAAACAGGCTATTCAGGCCATATATTTTCCACTACCGGCTTGCTCCTAGGCCTATTGTAGTTTAATGGAGCTTATTATCTAACTTAAGACCAGAAAAAGCACAACATCCAGTCCCTGGTTGTTAATTTATCGCTGTGAAAGGGTAAATCCATATTTCACCGATGATAAATTTTTCGGTTATGGCAAGACTCAAACCAGGGATCGTTAGTTTAGTAAGCAAACACGCTATCGACTGAGCTAATGTGTCGGATACAGTTTTAATATATTTTTACAAACTCACAAATTAGGTGTTTAGTTAGATTTGGTTTCTATTCATCCCTTTTTTGAAAATAATTTCATATCAATCTTTGAAATCTACAGTAATTTATTCAAAATAAATTATTAGCTCTCTAGTACATGATCATTTAAAATATCAACCACAAATAACTCACTAAAATGATCATAATAGCTCTAGTAGCAGATATATTTTAAAACACATGATTGCACACATGGCATTTTTCCCTCTTTACCAGTTTAAACACATGAGAATAGTTGTGGAAAGCATTCAAATACAATATTCCTAACATGGTTTAAATTAGGAGGGATAGCCAGCACACTTACCTAGGTGATACTGGAGTAGAAATTGTTTAGATAACACTAAAAAACACAAACACATTGTTAAGTACAAGCTTTCTCTGTCACAGACAGCTTCATCAGGTCAGGAGAGTAGACTGATGCTTTTGATTGAACTGTGGACAGTCAACCTTACAGTTCAATCAAAAGCATCAGTCTACTCTCCTGACCTGATGAAGCTGTCTGTGACAGTGAAAGCTTGTACTTAACAATGTGTTTATGTGTTTTTTAGTGTTATATCTAAACAATTTCTACTCCATTTTAACCTAGGTAAGTGTGCTGGCTATCCCTCCTAATTTAAACCATGATTTAGCCTAGTGCTCTATACCACATAACCTCAATATTCCTAACAGAGATTATTCATCTGCGAGCTATCCAGTTTGCATTTTATGTGTGCATCTGTTAGTAAGTTTTTTTATCTTTATATTTTGGCTACATGTGAATTAGGCTTTTGAGCAAAATTGTGGTGTTCCAAAGTCTCGTCGTTAATCTTGTTTTCTGGGTTCCCTAAATGACACACTTTGGTGCGTTAAGCGGGTGTATGCGCAGGCGGACGAGATACAGCGCATTGGTCGCTTATGTGAGAAAACTAACATCACAAAATATTTTTATAAGTACACCTGTTGGATAAGGAAATGTTAATTTTTGTAAATCATCGTCATTAACCGTTTCCAGCCTGTGTCAGTTTATTAAATTGCCTCAGTCTTCCTTTGTCCTTCCCCCATTCTTGCTCCTTTATTTCCTTCCTTACCCGCCTCGGTGGCGTAGTTGGCTAACGCGCTTGTCGTGTTGAGCTCGACTGCTGAGGACGGGGAGATCGAGGTTCGAATCTCGGTCGGGTGAACTGGGGATGGTTTTTCCTAAATGGTTTTCCACTCTCCCTCCACGCAAATGCGGGTTCACTTCCTCTTATTCAACCTTCCCAATTCCTAATCCATTAGAGTAATTAGTACTTAAAGCGTATAACCCGAACGGGTAGTAAGACACGGTGCTAAATATTATTAATATTATTATTATTATTATTATTTCCTTCCGATATTCTCCTCACTTGATGTTATCTGCTCTTCCTTGCTCATGATGTGATGGAAGATAAGATTTACCATTAAATTTAATCATCTTTGATTTTTGAGGTTTTGTTAAATAAAATTCCCCTTTTCAATAACTCTGATGGTCGGGAGTCTGTTGTAAACTTAAATTACTGGGGAGAAATAAGCATAAATTAATGTATCTGATAAAAAAGGAAGGCCCTATAAATATCTTTGATAACAACCCTATTTTTTTTTAACATACAATTATTATGTTCTCGAAACCGGTCTCATGGTATAATAATCGGGCCTAAAAGTCTTGGGATCCATTCCAGGCTTTCTAAAGGGGAATAATTCCCATGTTCACCAAAGTTTGGTTAATTATCCTACAGCCAGGTTAAGATCTTCATTGGCTCCACCCCTTCATACTTACTATCATCATCACCTCGTATCATCTGAACATGGAAAGAGCATCTACGAAAAAGGATGTTCTAGTGTACATTTGGGCATCCTCTGGGCAATGGTACGTTAGTACTGGCTGATCTTTCCACAAATGTTGCCAAATATTGATATATCCCGGACACTCCATTACTATTATTAGGGTCTCCTACATAAAACGACTATTAAAACACTTATGGCCACATATTTTCATTCATACAGCTATGTCTCCAAATTAAATTTAAAGATGTTTTCATAATTTTGTTATTATTATTGGCCTACTTTAAGGGAAGTTATAAGTTTCATGTGTGGATATTATATAAATCTCCTGGGTTAGTCGGGTTGCTCGGAAGTCCATGATTTTTATTCGAAACAAAGCCAAGTCGATATATAAAATGTCCTTGAAGCTGAATTGAAGTTTGAATAGTTATATTATGTTGATAATTTTTTTATATTGTGTATATTTTTATAATTATAATCAGCCAGTATAATTTACAAAATGTTATATTGTAAAAGAGTTTAAGAAATGTAATTCTAAGCTTATGAATTAGATTATTAACACTGAAAAGAAGATAAAAGGGCAAGACCTACACAGTTAACTGAAAACTTTAGGGCTCAAAAGTTTACAATTTAAAAACATAACAATGTCATTTTTGGGGTACATCAGTTCTCTTCTTCAGCAAAAGATAGAAATGTGTGTAGGCCTTGCCCTTCTATCCTCTTTTCAATGTTTCATTTAAATAGCTAATTGGCACCATTTTTACTTTGAAATTATATTATTTTAAAATGTAATTAAATTTACAGACTTGATATTGTCATTTTATGGAACAACACCTCAAAGTAACTGAAAATAAGTACTTATTAGGTGTATTTCTTTTTGGTAACTTGGTTTCTGTTAAGGCTGAAATTTTTTTTAAAAGTGGAGTCAAAGTTTTTAAAGCTTTGCCCACTCCTAACATAAGTCTATTCATCTCTTTGAGTTATGTATTTATTTATTCAATTCTCTTACATAATAAATAATTAATAGAAGTCTATAGGAATTAGTAGTCAGTATATAACAGGGTTCATACGGTCCTTGAAAGACCTGGAATTTAATGTGTGTCTGTTCAAGGCCTGGAAAAGTCCTTAAATTATTCTTGGCCTTGAAAAGTCCTGGAATTTCCAGGTTTCAATATTAAATTTTGAAATGGTTGTAAAGATGGTGATTTAAGATGTACTGGGGCATGAAATATCTAGCGCATGCTCTTTGATCAAGCGTTAGCTGTTGTCTGCTGTTTACTTTACTCTCCGCTACTCTTCCCGCTTCTTTTGTTTTATTTGTTATCTTATCGCGTCATCAACCCATAGGTGGTGATCTCTATAGGGGCAAGGGGAAACAGTGTTAACTTTTCTGGCAAAAACATTAGCGCTACTGTCGAAATACGATATTTTCTCTAATTTCCTATATCTAAAAACTCAATTCTTGTGCATTTGCCAGTTTTTTATAAGTTGCTTTAAAACCATCATATGTAATAATTCTTTGAAGATTTGCGACTACCTATTAACACTTTAAGTACCTATAATTACAGTTTTGCACTAAAATGCCCGCTGATAGCTATTAGTTCATCTTTCAACCATCTTAGTGCTCAAATTCCTGTTCTAGCGATAATACAGGGAGTTGCCATTCTATAACTATATTATCTATGGTTGCGCCATTTTGGTGTCTGTAAACATTATCCCGTGAAATTCTGCGTTTAGATGGTAGCTGTGTAGTTTGTATGATCTTAATGCATTTTATTTCTATGGAAATCCTTGGCTGTATCTGAATAGTCAAGTACACTTGACTTGATGCAGTCTTAATAATTTTACACTTCTCGCGGTTTTCATAGTGAAGACTGCATCAAACTATTCGAACAGCAACACACTTGAGCCCACAGTGCTGCTTCCTACCGAATAATTTGTGTAAGTCGGTGATCAACAGATGAAACGATAATACTCAAACAATTGCCAGTCAAACACTGCACCAACGCTGCATGGCTCGTAGCTTTCGTATCCATGGTTACCAAGACCTCGAGAAAACTGCATCAATCTAGTCTGCGACTATTCGGACAGATCTACACTTGGTCATGTGATTGCCAATGCAGCTATCAACGCCACGAACCAACGCGACGTCACATAAGTAGACTTCTCGGATACAGCCCTAAAGTACTGGTTCAATTTTCTTCATTACCGCTGTGTTTATTTCCACACGAAAGTTTTATTAAAGTGTGATAGCAAGTAATCTGCCATGGATAAATAAACTGTTGATTCATTATTCTTGAATGGATTTTTTTTTTGTAACTTTTAATACCGTGCATAACGTAAAGGCAGAAAATCGCCTTTTGCTTTCTTTTGTTTTTATTTACATGCCAATATGCCGGGGAATTGTACTTTGAATGATTTGTGCTTACATAACCCCAAATTTAATAAATGGCTTGTAAAAGTGCCAGACAGGAACAAAGCCAGATGTAGCATATGCTCTTCCGTATTTGACATTGCCAAAATGGGGGTGTCTGCTTTAACAAGTTACATGAATGGGAAAAAACATTGTAGTCTTGCATGTAAAAAAAACCCCTCTAGGAATTCATTATTTTCTCGGTGCTACACAACCAGAGCAATCTTCGAGTTTTGCAGCTCCTGATTCAGAACCACTACCACAAGGACAGCAGATAGTAAGCTCCTTCTTAACTGGACAGGAAACTCGAAAAGCCGAAATTATTTGAGCCTTGAAAGTATGTAGAAGTCATTATTCATACAGATCATGCGAAGATATCGGACTATTTGAACCCTCCTGAACAAGATTAAGGGGAATACAGGAGGTCCAATATAGCAAAAATATAACGGGGCAAAAAAGGGCAATAGGAGCGAGTGCTTGGAGTTCTTTGCTTTGATTGTCTGTGGACAAACATACAAAACTCAGACCCCGCAACTCCCACCCGTTGCGGAGTTCAACATAAAATGAAATACCTAGGATATGGTGGATTAAAGTTATGAATAAGAATAAGAAATTTTTTAAAGTTGGTATTTATTTAACAGGCAATCAATCCTTTGAGAAAATATATAATTACTATAATGTGACAAAATTGACATTCACGAAATATTAGAGACATCATTAGCGTATGCAAGCAATATATATGTATATATTTAGGTAAAACCTGCAGGGTTTATATTATTAAACAAATTTTAATCTTTTAGTTAGTTCGCCATTATCATAAATTAACCCAATACTGTAAAATGGCATTGATCACTTAAAAAACAATATCAAGAAAATTAGCTATGAGTTCATATGTTACATAAAAAAAACAGATATTCAAATAAGCTATCCTTAGCTGGATAAAAATATTTCTCCTAAAAATTTAGAACCTATACAACAATTTAACAAGCCTAAAAATATTCATTCTGAATTCTACCCAAATATTTACTTTCAATCCTTTTTTATTAACAATCATACCATTTTGCCATAATAACAATGAATTGCAAACGTTAATGTTGAGACGTCATGGATAAAAGAACTATCATTTAATTTTAGAAGCTTTACTGAACCCATGAACATATTTAAATTTGTTATCAAGAGACCTAATAATACAATATTCATTAGATTCAAGATCGACTCTTTTGTCAATGGTAACATATCGTAAACATCCTAAAGTTTATAGTCGATTTTTTTTTATTATCGAAGAACAAAAAAAAAAGATCGATCATCGATATAAATGTCTCGATCATGCAACTAATCGACTTAGCAGTAAAGCCGAGCGTATTTTCAATTATTATAAATTTAAGATTAAATTACCGAAAAAGAATTTTTAATAAGAAATTTACATGATATAAATAAGAAATATTAATGAAGCAGAAAGGAAATTTTGACCTTACATTTTATATTACTCGAAGCTAGAGCTTCTCCTGCTCCCAATTTGATCAAGTCCAATAGTGACGTCTGATCGCTCAGACGCTACTATATATTCAACGCAACCCAGAAAAAGAACGAGAAAAATAGTGGGGGACACACATGGAATATTCGGGAACCACACATGCGCATGAGAATATACGCCGAGAAGGTTCTTTACAGTTAAAAAGCTCCTCCTAAACTAGGGGTGAGTAGAACATCTTCACAACAAAAGATCTTTGTCACTATGATCTTTGGCACAGACCGATTGCACAATCGAGGGTCAGTATTATATCCAACGCGTGGCTGAGTAGATGTGTTTGATATTAACTCGCGTTAGTGTTCCCTGTTGACGCCAGCTGCAGTATGATGGGGTATGTTTAATATATTTTATTTGCACACTGTTGCTAAATGCTACATATTATTTAAAAAAATGTTTTTCAACAGTGGAATTGCAAAAGATTTTTCATTGGGAGAGATAAAATGTGTATATATGTTGTTTTGGCATTGTACCTTATTTTCAGTCTGCCCTCATGGAGAAGCTTAAGAAACAAGATTCATTTGTTTTGTTATTCTATGAAAGCCTCAACAGAAAGCTTCAGGAGAAGCAGTTAGATTACCACATTCGCCACTGGGAAGCAGATAAAGTGCAGTCTTGTTACATGCATTCAGATTTCCTGGGCCATGCTACTGCAGAAAATATGTTCACTTCCTTTGAAAAGTTGATTTCTCAAATGGGTCTTCCGAAACAGTCTCTACTGAAACTATCCATGGATGGTCCGAATGTCAATTGGAAATTTTATTACCTGGTGTGTGATCAATTGAAGAGACACACACATGGAAGTAATTCATACCGGCAGTTGTGGGCTTCATTCATGGTGCTTTTAAGCATGGCTCATTATCATCAACCTGGGATGTGGAGCGAGTTTTATCTAGCCTTTATTACTTATTTAAGGATACACCAGCGAGAAGAGAAGATTACACGAAATTAACTGATAGCAGTGTCTTTCCCAAAAAATGTTGTGCCATAAGGTAGGTTGAAAATTCAACTGTTGTAACACGCGCTCTTGAAATGTGGCCTCATGTAACTAAATATGTGCAGTTAGTTACTGACAAGAAACTTCCCGATCCAAACACCAAATTCTTTACAGTTGTGAAAGAAGTGACCAGTGATGCATTGACTCCTATAACACTATTAATATTTCAATCAATTGCAAAACAAGAACTTTTTTTGACAATGTACCAAACTGATACACCAATGCTTCCATTTCTGGAAAGAGACATATTGAAAATGCTTAGAAACTTAATGGAGGGATTCATTAAAGAAGATGAAATAAATAAAGCAAATACCAGTAACAAACTGGTTAAAGTTGAAGTAGGGAAAAAAGAAAACCAGCTGCCAGTTACGAAAATAAACTTGGGATTCGCTGTTGAAAACAGAGTCAAGAATTTGCTCCACAAAAAAATTGTTAAAGAAAAGGATGTTCTTCAAGTGCGAATGGATTGTCATGATTTTCTTATTGAAACAGTAAAGAAAATCTTGCATAAGTGCCCATTACAGCACTCAATTGTGAGAAACCTTAGTTGTATGGATTCTCGAGATATGAATGTGGACACTAACTGTGCAATCAAGTTTGTGTCAGTGCTTAAGATACTTGTAGAGGCTAAAATACTTCAGGAAACTGAATATGATGCATTAATTTCATCATATAAAGAATTTATTGCAGAGTTTGGCTTTTCTTCTGAATTTCAAAATTTTAAGCCTGGGACAAACTGTTTGGAGTCACTGTTATGTGCTTGTGCAAAGCCTAGAACAAAATATGACAAATTGTGGTGTGTGATGAAAATGGTACTTATTCTAGCACATGGTCAAGCAGCAGTTGAGAGGTTTTTCTGTAAACAAGCAAATAGAGGTGGAAAATATGCAACAGCCAATAATTTGTCAACAAATTGCATCAGTTGGTGGTGTTACTAATATTGAAATCACCAAAGACATGGTTATCTCAGTTGCTGGTGCACGACAAAAGTGGCAAAGTTATTTGGAGGCGAATCGACTTAGGAAAGAAACTGCACAGAAGGATTCAAAAAGGAAAAGTTTCACAGAAGAAATAGATGAACTCAATGCAAAAAACAAAGGCTTCAGACTGATGTAGACACACTTACCAAATCTGTTGATAGACTGTCAGAGCAGGCAGAAACAACAGGAAATCTAACATTTGTGTCGAAGTCTAACAGTTTCAGAAGAACAGCAAGAGAAAAAACTGCTGCAATGGCTGACATCAACAAGCAGCTATCTGATAGGTTAAATGGATAAAAAAATATTTAAATATTATCTGGCCCGATATTTTTTTGTTTAAACTATTTTTACTCGTTCTGCTGATTCTAGGACCTATAAAAAACTGATAATTTAATTATTGTTAGTACAAACATTCATGCTTACACTCCTGTATATAAAATACCGTAAATGAAAAGCATGTGCCAGCAGAAAACATTGTTAAATTATGAAATCCCTACTCATCTTGTGGAACACTGAATGTATAATGACTGCACTAACCAATTAACCAAGGAGAGTGAAGTAAGTGACAACAAAGTTAGATTTATATTTTTATAGTCCTATCTATTCATTAAATTTGGTGAAAAGTTATTGTTTCCCATCTATTCAAAATTTGGTACGATTTATAATCTTTTTAGACTTGTTTAGCTTTTGGCAGTACGAGAAATAATAGTTTTGGTCCTTAAAAAAGTCCTTAAATTTATGTTTCATATGTGTGTAAGAACCCTGATATAACCTACTGGTGCAGAACAATTTCAATAATGTATTCCTGTTTATAATAAATCTAATGTAAAAAGTTTTATTAAATATTTACTTAAATGAGATTAGACGTCAGACTGAATGAAATAGTATTATGACAAGGTAGGTCTCCTACTTGATACATTTTTATAGGCCTTTGTAGGTATCACCAACCCTGCTTGAAGTACTTTGATTTGATACATGTACACATAAGTTTGAAAAAAATATTTTTAAGTGTTTACAAAATATCATAAATTCATGTAATGCATAGTGATCAAAAAGTCATGAAACAGAAAAACATATATGGAAACAATCTTTAAAACTTGACTTATTGTATACAGAAGAAGCCTGATGTATCTTGGTCCAGTTTAGTGTGGTGGATTAGGATCTAACACTGTGAAGAGTATGGCTCCCAAGTTGGAAAAAAACCATCAGTACTTTATTAGTGAAATTCTTAATTGTATTATCATCATCATTAGCTCTGTGTCTTACTACCCGTTCGGGTTGTACCCACTTACACTAATATGTAATGGTAGGGTGATTGGGAGATGAAATGGAGGACCTACAGTTTAACGTGGAATCCGAACCACGGTGGAGACCTGGCATTCCACACATTCACAAGTTGTGATTAATACACATGTGATACACATGATTAATACACTGTGCCGGGACCGAGGATTGAGCCCCGACCCCCAGCACAGAAGTCTTGACACTTTACCTCTAGACCACCAGGTCACCCTCCCTTAATCGTAGACATTCAGTAAATAGAGTGATTCTGCTCTACCACTAACAGAAGGCTCGCATCTTCGACCTCCATGAAACGATAGCCCAAGGCAAGTGTTGCTGTCCTTGAAATCCAGCAGCCAATCAGATACTACTTCCTCCTCGCCTTCTTGTCTTGGTGTGCTAAGTCCGTGTATTGTCTAGTCTTGAGCCTTGGGTACATTGCACATGTCAGGATGTCGCAGAAAGTTTACACATAGTAGTGCATTATTTTGTAGTCCGCTTTCCCACCTTATCATTTGTCACTCTACAGGTCACCTGATGTACTGTAGTTAAGCTTTAGTTGGACTGGGGTGGTGAAGTTTCTCGAGTTTCTGCTTTATTTATTTGTATCATAATAATCTTTTTATTTCTGCCTACATATCTTTTGTAGTCTGAAATAAGATCCTGAAGGGGTATTTAACTATAGCACAGTTGACCTGGCGGTCTAGGGGTAAGGCGTCAGACTTCTGTGCTGGCGGCCGGGGTTCCATCCTCGGTCCCGGCAAAGATTTATCTGATTACCAAACCCTTCCTTCACCTCTGACAAGACATCTTGTGAATGTGAGGAATGCCAGGCCTCCACCGTGGTTCGGATTCCACGTTAAATGGTAGGTCCTCCATTTCATCTCACAATCACCCTACCATTACACATTAGCGTAAGTGCGTATAACCCGAACGGGTAGTAAGACGCGGTGCTAATAATAATAACAATAACTATAGCACACTTTGTACTTATGAGAAACTGCTCAATTGACCACGACGTGCTTCGGTCGTCGAATGATCTAAGGCATCACTTCTCACAATAGACTATACTGCCGATGACGGGGATTGGGATACCAATCTCGGTCAGGTGTACCGAGAAGGTTTTTCCACTCTCCCTCTGCACAAGTGTTACTCTAAATTCAACCTTGCACATCCTTAACACATTAGTATAACTAGAACATATGTGTGTAACCCAAAAGAGTAGTAAGAAGCGGGGCTAGATAAAAAGAGAACTGGTGATAATAATTATCGTGGTCATGTGCACAGCTTGATTGGTACACCACACTCTCATAATTTGTAATTTTGTAAATATTAATACTTGCTTTAGATGTGAGTAATTTGTCTCCGTATATATGAGTAACATGACTTTTTGGCCAGCTTGTAAATTTTTTCTAATAAAATTGCTTTAAAAATTGTATTTATATTTTTAGATGTGTGAAGCAGAAAGAGTGAAATCTATTTTAGTTTAATGCAATGAATCGGCGACATTTAAGAGCCCATTTCACATCTAATATTAGATACATAGTTACACTTAAACCAGAAATCTCATTGAGTTGATGTTCTCTACATTCTTGGGGAGGGAGGAGGATAAGTGAAATATTATATATTTGGGGTACTTGACGTTAACTTTCCAAACGAGTTGATTATATCAGCACATGAGCATTTCTATGAGTGACAGTGAAAGGGTTTACCAATTTTACTGGTCACACACCCTCCAGGGTTATTTTACGTGTCACAATGGACATGGGACCGATGGCCTTATTTCCCCTCCAAAGGAGGCTGTACTATGGATTTTTATCGCTCGAGGAAAATGCGTCGCATCGATCCCAGCTGGGTTTGAACATCAGTGAAATAATTTCATTCGTTTTAAAATGATTAATAAAAAGTTATGTTTTCTTAAATATGTTGTTTACTGGTCTCATGAAAACTCCAGATAACCTCACTACCATAGGTCATTTGGTTTGAGCTATGTTGTCTACCCAAACTACACATATGGACAAATAAAGGGGATTACAAAAAAAAAAAAAAAAAAAAAANNNNAAAAAAAAAAGGGATAAAAAAAAAAAAAAAAAAAAAAAAAAAATTACTGAGATATTTTTAAATTTGAGATCTATGGTTTAGCAACACGTCTTAATAATTTGAATTATACTCCTATATACTAGTTATGCTTATATATTAGATATAAAGTTTGAATTCAGTGAAAGTTTACCCTCATTTGCGTGGAGATAGAGTGGAAAATCAATTAGGAAAGCCCAGCCTAGGGGTGGTTTTCCTAAATGATTTTCCACTCTCCCTCCATGCAAATGCGGGTTCACCTCCTATATATTCAACCTTTCCAATTCCTAATCCATTAGCTTAATTAGTACTTAACTGTATAACCTGAACAGGTAGTAAGATGCAGTTCTAAGTAAAAAATAATATTAAAAAAAAGTCATGGTACAAAAAAATTTCAACCTAGAAATTACAGTAAATTTCGTATTAAAAAAAATTGGCATCCTGTGTGAGATTGGCTCTTTACTTGGAAGTTTCACTTTATTACTTTACGCAGTATTTAGCAAGTCACAGTTGACTAACCAAGTGTTTCTTTCCCCAATAGCGAGAAGTTAAGATATATATGGCTAACTTCTCTTGTCTACTTCTTACCTTCAGAAATATATTTTGTGTGTTTCTATATAATGTTTTGGGGGATTGGTACACTTATGGCACCGAATTACAGACACTTTTTCTTTGTCACATTACAATAAGTAAATTTTTAATTATTATTAATAAAAATAAAAATACAGAGACTAGAAAACTACCAATATTAAGATTGTTTGTAAATTTTCTATAGTTATAAAGTAAAGATTTACTCGCCTAACTCCAAGAAAAATGTTTTTTTCAAATTGTTTAATAATGACTTTAACATAAAAATATCCTTTCCAGCAACGTGGCAAAATTACTATTCCTAATAAATGTGTTTTTCTATCAATGCTACATATTTAAATGTCGTCATCATTATATTAGATCGCAGTAGTTAATTTGTTTATTATGAAAACTGTCCAATATGTTGATGATTTTTGGAAGGCTAGGTTTTCTTGATGGCTTATAATAATAAACATACTATCGTTTACTGACCTGCTTCAGAGGCTGAATAGTCAAAAATCTAAAGCATCACCCTTGTGTTGGGCTTGCCTGCTGATAACTGGAATATCGGGGTTGTAATACTGGTCAGGTCTACTGAGGGTGGTTTTCCAAATATTTTATATTTTTCAGTTATAGGTTGAGCGATTTTTTTTACTTTTTAATTACTGAACATTTTCAAACAATTCTAATAATGCAATTGTCCCGGCAAAGATTTATCTGATTACCAAACCCTTCCTTCACCTATGACAAGATATCTTGTGAATGTGGGGAATGCGAGGCCTCCATCGTGGTTCGGATTCCACGTTAAACTGTAGGTCCTCCATTTCATCGCACAATCACCCTATCATTACACATTAGCGTAAGTGCGTATAACCCGAACGCGTAGTAAGACGCAGTGCTAATAATAATAATAATTATTATACAATTATAATAATCTCAGTTTTATTATGCTAGCGTAAGTGCGTATAACCCGAACGCGTAGTAAGACGCAGTGCTAATAATAATAATAATTATCATACAATTATAATAATCTCAGTTTTATTATGCATATTTTTTTAGTAAAAGTTATTTATTTACTGTCATTTGTCAAAGAAAAATGGTCTGTAAGCTGATGCCAAGAGAGTGTCACTCTCAGCTCATCATCCGTAGTGAAAGCAATAGAATACACACCTTTGCTTACCGTGCCTCAGCAACAAACCTTTATTATATCAGTGAGTCTTCTTGAAATAAAATTTTCTTCATGTTTGATGAAATTTTGTTCATCTTTCAAATATTTTGACAATTAAGGTGCAATATTGTTTTCATTATTTGTGAAATTATTTTTAAGAAATAGGTTGGTTGGTTTTAAATTTTTGATTGAAATAAATAAATTTATAACAATGTTATTGACACTTTTTTAATGTTTTTTTTAATAAAGAGGTGCCTCTTGTTTTGTGGTGACTCAGGAAACTGGTTGCTAAGGAGTCGAAAATAGATAAATCAGGGTTGCTATGCACCTGGAATAACTAAGAATACACACGAAATTTTAGGTGTATAAAAAATCCCAAAGAAAACACATGGAATTTCACAAAACAATTAAATACTGAAATATTGGAGACACCCTTCCACTTTCACTCTCTCCTTGTTCGTCTCCTCTCGCAAAAAATTGGGTTGTATAGCAAACGTGTAAATATTTCCTCTACAAAATTGAGTCGTCCTGTTCTGACACCAATTAAATTGTTTCACGAGACTCACTTTTATGAAAAATAAAATGTAATTCCTTTATAGTAAATAAGTCATGTACAACCCGCGGGCCCCGAGTATATTCTGTGCGGCCTGCCAGTTCACATTAAACTACTTTGAATGGCAGAAATAAACAACAAATCAGGCACTTGTAGATGACGTAAATGTTCGCTAACTTTCACGTGGTTTCAAAAATTGTATGTATAATGTTACTTGTGTAATGTATGTATATATGTATGGATGGGTGGTTGTGGGTTTGAGTATTTGTCTGTGCTATATTAGAGTATTAGGTGTCACAAATATCATGTACAGTCCCTGGCCAATCCCACAAGAACTTATGTGGCCCTCAGTCAGGTAAAGGTTGGACAAGCCTTGTCTAAATTGCAATGGCGGCTCGTAGTTAAAATTAGTGGGGGTGCTGCTTCAGAAAAGTTTTAGCCTTTGCTTTAAAATTGCATAAAAGGAAAAAAACATGTATAAAAAGAAAATTTATTCATGAACTTTATAAACTCTTAACAAAAAAACAACATTTTTTACTTACTTTAACTTAAACGGTTTCAGTTCAAGCTTGATCTATTCATTTAAAAATTAAATCCATTCTTCTTGTTTTAATTTGCGCAAAAAGTTCATTAATTTTCTCCTTGATCTTTGAATGTCAATTGAGGAAATTATACTCCATTGAAAGTACAGCAAGCGCATTTAGTCTTCCTGTTAAGTAAAATAACCGAAAAAAAATGAATCAAATAGAATAGCTGGAAGCAGAATAATAATCTAATTCTTCTTCACTCTTCTACACTTTATCACATTCAAGAATATGGTACACGGTTTTTAAGCACAACACACGCTGAGTAAAAAAAAACTCTTCCTTCCACCATCACGCCAGAGCCGGCACTGCGAGAGCAACAGTGCTCTCTCTGCCTGGCAGCTCACCTTCCTCCCCACCTCCTCCTATGTCCCCATGCACACAACAGTCAAACACCACGTCACTAGCACTGTGAAGCGCACAGTTCCATACAAAGATTTTTTGTATCTTTTTCATAAACTGGGGGATGGCTACTGAAGTATTGGCACTAAGCTTAAGGAATATATATTGTACTACAAAAATAAAGAAACAATTAAAGAAAAAAGGACTCATTACATTAAATTTTATCGATAATATCAAGTGGAAATAGGGGGTGCTGCAGTTCTGCAGTGCCTATACACGAGCCGCCACTGCTAAATTGTCTATTGAAAAAATGAAGATCTTTTATTAGAAACCCTAGAAAACACAGGAAATTTTATATTAAGAAAAAAGTGGCAACCCTGATAAATACATTAGACCCATAGTAATTAAAAATGATCATGCTCTCCTCTCACAAAGTCAATGTTTGTCCATCTCATGAATATAGTGTTTGGCGACATATTTTGGCTTTGCTCAACTAATAAACTTATCAAAGTTCCCGCGATCATTTTTTCTCTCCACTCTAACTTTTATTTTATTTTGGTCTATACATCTTTAATTTAATCTTAAAATCCCTCTAGGAAAAAATATTAGATTAATAAAATCTACATTTTCGTGTTAAACTTTGTAATTTTCTTATACCATTATCAATTATGAGCGATCGGGGTTATTTTGAGCACTCAAACGTTTTTGAAAGTACTTAATATGTTTACGAACTTGAAAGACTCAAAGATCGTATTTTAGTTACAAATGAATTTTTCTTATGTGATCGACTGGGAATTCTCTTGAAATCGACTGGTTGCCGACCCCTGCCATATAAGCTAAGATGGATGGACTAGACATAATTTTGTAAAATACATAAGAATAGTTTATTGATATTGTTTCAGAAGTGTGTTACCTTGTATGAGAAAGATAGACTATCTCACAGAATTGAGATGCTAACTACTTTTTAAGTTAAGATGTAAAGAAGTTGTTAAGTTATATGATACTATAGCATTTTATATTTTTACACATAATATGACAATAGCAGTTAAAAGGAATTACAACATTCCTTCATTCCAGAATTGATATAAATGTACATATTTATTTTGCGATAGTAAATAATAAACAGTATATTGTAACATTGTTAATTTATAATTGCATTAATATAAAAAAAATAACTGGTTGGTCAAGCATTGTTCCCCGTTTTTGGTTGTAAATTGTATAAGTCAATAATATATTAAATATAGATTTTGTTTCAGTGAGAAGGTTTCCTGGTAAATAAATCAAGCCAATCTTTTTTTTATTTACTTTAATAAAACCTTTATAGGTGGTTGCTTGCTTTAACACGTCACCGTGGCATTAGACTAGATAACCTGCGACAAAGGTGTCAGAGCTCAAAACCCTGTTGGGTGTATTGAGAATTGTGTTTCCCAAATGTCTTTTTTTTTTACACTCTCCTTCCACCCACACATGTGGATACATTTCCTTTGAAATCTATCTTTATCATAGCAGTTCACTTGCGTAGAACCCAAACAGGTAGTCAGATGAGGTGGAAATACATAAAAATGTCATAATTTTTATAATATTTTTTATATTGTTTACATGGAACATTTTTTTTTCTTAGCATCACGCCTTACTACCGATTCAGGTTGTACACCTATTTACTAGTTACACTAGTGGTTTAGGGATTAGGAGGGTTTAATTGCATTTGCGTAGAAGAAGAGTGGAAAACCATTTAAGAAAAAACACCCTTATTGCACCCTACTGGGATCGAACCCTGATCTTCCTGTTTTCGGCAGTCTAATATATAAAAAGGAAGATGTCTTCTTTATCCAATTTTCATTCATTCATTTATTTATTTATATAAATTTACATTTTTATTTTATAATCGTTTAGCCATAGGGCCTTCTCATTTTAACAAACTAGGACAAAGGTATTTCCATAGCATGACCAATTTGATGATTAAAAAATGTTTGCATGTATATTTCAAACACAATGCTACAATGTACACACTCATCCTACTACAACTCGACCTTGAACAGACGAGTTTAACTCATGTTCCTCCATAGTCTAATACAGGGCATTACTGTACAATGTCCTGACATACAGAAAACTAATTTAAGGACCACTTTTACATAGTCACAATAAATATAACAGGACAAATGTAAAGTTTGTGAACACACTAGAATTACATTTGTTCACAGAAATGGAATAGTTCTTATTATATGTATATATTTTTGTCATGTTAGTATTACTGTGGCTCTCATATATGCTACGGTATGTGTATGAGCTCTGTTCTTTTACTCTTGTTTTGATATTTCATCTTATTCCACTACCATACACTTGTCAAGCTGGGATTTTTTTAATATAAAATTTGGCAAAACATGCATTATGTGCTTTAAAATTGAAAAATACCTAAATATCAGGGTGTCTACTTGCCTGGAAAACCTGGAATTCTCAAGGAATTTCCCTTCACATGTAAAATCAGGGAATTTTAGGATTACTCAGAGATTTTTTTAAATTTCAGACATTTTTAAAAAACATAATAAAATATTATGAAAAATAAAAAACTACTTTCAATTTTTTTATGCATAATTTCCTTATTTAAATAAGTGCATAAACTATAGGGGCAATATGGAAGATTAGACCCATGCACATTTGAAAATATACTACATTTGAAACATGAACATGTTCATACAAGTAAGTAGGTTATGGTTTACTGATGCATGAATATGCGGCAAGCATGTGTGCTATGTTTGAAGAATATTGTCGCTATAAAATACTAACTAACATACTGGTATGTTAAAGTGATTGATATATGCAAAAGTCAATTCACTAACATGAACTGAACTTTTATTTCAATTTAACATTTAGCTTATGTTCAGAAATCGTTTAAAAATTTTGATAGATAGCCAAGTTAAGAAACTAACTACAACATATTTTTTCTAAATCATAACCAATTTAACAAAATTAAATTGAAAATTATTAAAATATAAATTAAAATATCGATACATTTCAAATACATTTTTTACTATCCATAGAAAATTGATTACATGTTTTGTTAATGATTTTTATGTGCACAGTTACAAAACAGATTACGTATTTCCTTAGTTTCAAAATTATTTTTATTAAATTGACAACCAGGATTGAATACTTATTAAGAATAAAAATTGATTAACCTTATTAAAATGTTCAGTCCTCATGACCTTTACCTATATTAAAAGAGTTTTTAAGCATTGAAAATCTGAGAATTACGTGGAAATAACTGTAATTTTCAGGGAATTGTGTTTCCAAGACTAACTAGACACCCTGAATATATATCATTTTTGTAATCAGCGGATCTCTTAAATTGTTTGGATACAATTTAAACTAATACTTCTTTTCAGATATTCAGATTAAACATTTGGGTACCTAGAGTAGGTAGAGTGGTAAAGCCGGATGACCAGGGTTCAAAACTCTGTCCAGGTGTAAATTTTTCTATAAGTACACATGCTTATACCCTGTTTAGCTTTAAATTAAAGTTTAGAATAAAATTGATTTGATTAACATACTTTTTCTTATAATTACAAAAATTAATACTTTTCAATACAATGCAAAACCAGGGAAATGGGATGTTTAATTTTAATACAAAATTGAATTTAAAAAAATATTATGGAGAAATGAAGTGAGCCTGCTTCTTTACCATCATCATGGATTGAGGGACATAGTAGAGGGTTATATCGGTGGTTCCTAAAAGATACATTTTTTTGTGTGAAAATTGGGTGGCTACCATATTTTGGCTCGCTTTTCTGTGGAGCCAGTTCCGAAAACGATAATTTCTTAGAAACTTAAGAATTTAAATTTTTACTTGATGAGTGCATGGTAGTTTGTTCAGTCCAGCCATCGGGATTTTTTTATATAATATTTTGTAAGAGTCATCTTTTAACAAAAACTGTGTCACATGCACATTGTTTTAAAACTAGAATATAATTGGATTATGTACAGTAGAATTTTCATAGTAAGGTCCTTCCTTATTCAACGCCACTTTAACTAATTTCGTGTAATCTTATGTCAAGTCATGTAATTTGCAGCCGTCTATTTTCGATGGATGTAAAAACCTGTAAAATTACATTATTAATATAGTATAATGTTATAAATTTTCACCACAAGAAAATAGTGTTGTATTTTACTAAGCACCCTTTCTATGAAAATTGACTGTACCTTCTGTTTGGCCTGAAAAGTTTCAAGCTTACTTTGTCTTGTTCCACTCAGTAGCGGATTTAGGCTTAGGCCCGTGAGGCCCGGGCCTAGGGCGGCAAATTTTGAGGGGCGCCAAAATTTTCAATTGAAATAATTTATATTTTAATTACAAGCAATTTATTATTAATTCTATATTTAATTGTTATGTTAAAAAAATAAATGTTTAATTTATACCTGAATTAGATTTTTTATTATTATTGTTATTATTTTCATTATTTTATACACACACACACGCATATATGTATATATATATATATATATATATATATATATATA
>CABFOW010000715.1:18995-31163 GCA_902141385.1 Timema californicum | reverse complement strand
AAAAAAAAAAGGGCGCCATATCGTCTCGGGCCTAGGGCGTCATCAAACCTAAATCCGCTACTGGTTCCACTATGGTGTAACTTGTAAGATAAGTAATCAATATTAACACACATGTTGCAAACAATTGTAACTACAGGGATATCCTTACGGAAGGGACCACAATTAATTCATTTAAATTAGTTTAAAAATGACGCCTGGATACAAGACGTTCCCTGGATAGCTCAGTGGTAGAGCATTGGCATGCTAAGCCAAAGGTCCCGGGCTCACTTGATATTTTCAGGTGTCATTTTTCAACAAATTTAAATGGATTATTAGATAACATCATAGTGTAATCAATCAAGCAAGGTATGACTGATAGCTTTCAGGGTAAACATAGCACATGTATTATTGTTTAATTTATGTCAAGTTTATTCGACGTAAAATTGGTCCTTAAACTTATGACTTAAATATTGTTACAATAGAAAACACATATTATATAGTTTTTTAATGAAGCTTTACTACTGCAATATTTATATTTTAATCAATTGTTCATGTTGAATACAGGTGTAAAGTTCACATTTTGGACACTTGTCATTCTCATAAACGTTTTTTGAGAGCTAGGCTTACAGAAAGTACTGCTCACACAGTCCATTATAAGTGTAAATGAAACTAAAATAGCATAGTTCCTTTGATTTTCTTTATAACCCATTGTGTGAAATATGTTACATTTTGTGGTACAATGAAATGGCTTGAATTCAGACAAATGGGGTGACATTGGACAAAAGAGAGTATTTTGTTATGGGGTAGGATGTTCAGGCTTTTATTAAATGAGACCCCCCAACCCCCATTAGGAATTTAAAGTTATAAGATAGCATACTTTGGAATAAAGAACAGTGTAATCCTCTAGCCACTTTAGATAGGGCTTAAAGGTCGATTTTAATAGCCGGTCATTCAATTCTGTGATTTGTTTTAAAGTGTGTATGTTTGAATCATGGCCAGAGAGTCTGAAACTGGGGGTGTGGGGGAGAGTTGGAGGAAGGAACACACCCTCTATTTATTTTGATGGGGCTAAGAGCCTCTTAAGTTCCCCAAAAATTTTATATCCAGGCCTATATTCAAAGTGATCTATTATGTACTTGCTAAGAATGCACTACACGTTACACGAGGAAGATTATATGATAAAATTGTTCACTTCCTAGCTGCCATGTTGGAATATGTCGGCAACGAGAGTACTGGTTGGCACTGACTAAACAATGTTCTCTCAGCTGTGATTGTCTACACTCTACAGGCACGCAACTCTGGGGGTCCACCCAGTATCCATGTGTTTACCTTTAGCTCCTGGTGTTGTCACCGATTTTCATACCCCACAGTTTCCACTCCTGCAGCCGTTGGTGCTGCTTGTCGAAGTCCTACCATAGTACTAACGTGGCTGCTGGGTGTCTTTTGCATGTCACAAATCCTCGGTTTGATTCAGGTGCCAGAGAAGGCCAACTTCCTACTGCCTGTTGCTTTGGTAGTGGTTTATTATCTGGTGGACGATCTCACTGGGTCAATATTTGTTCTCGAAATTGGTCACTGTGATAGCGTAATGTTTGACTATCTTCAAATTGTACTTTTTTAGCATCTTGCTGATGACTCCTGATGACCATTTTGGATATTGTGCACTACACTCCCTAAAATACACTGCATCCCCTATACACAAGCTTTGGGCTATATGGAACAGCACCAATGTTTCCAAATGGCGTTATTGTTTGTTTGGTAAGGTGTCAGGGTGGAACCTTGCTCTCTGGTGTTTTGAAGTATTGGCCTATAGAAAGCTCTGCTGGCGTTTCTCCTGGTAGAAGTACTGGGTTTTGTCCTCTTGGCGAATATAGCTCTTGTTTTTCTGGTGTACCAGTCCTCTTCATTGTGTTTTCATACCAGTTGCTCAAACAATTGAACCATCCTCTCTGCTAGCCCATTTGAGGCTGAGTGGAAAGGAGCTGCTCTGATATGTTTTACTCCATCTCATTCAAAGAAACTGCGCAACTCTTCAGATTTGAAAAAAGGACCGTTATTGGACATAAGACATCACTATATCGGAAATCCCGTGAGTATTAAACATATCTCTAAAGTGACATATTGTAGCAAATTATGTTGTGGAGGCAATTGGTTTTATCTCATACCATTTAGAATAAGCATCTACTGCAATTAAAAATGACTGATCTTGAAAAGGCCATGTCTATTTATTCTAGACCATGTGTTGGTTGGTGTTACCCAGGCCTTAGGAGATGCCTTTAGTGGCGCTGCCTGAACCTCTTGGCATGACTTCACAGTCGTTACAATGCTATCCTCTAAATGTGACCGCCAAACATAACTGCGGGCCACTGCCTTGGTTTGAACAATGCCACAATATGCAGAATCCAGCATTTCCAACACACTACCTCTAAGTGCGGCTAAGATGACAACCCTGTTTCCCTTAAGAAGGCAGCCCTTCATTATCGATAGATTGTTACGGGCAGTTGCAATTCAGTGCATACTTAGGCACTTCTTCTATGGGTCAGTCGTGTAGGGTCTGAAAAATAACCTTCTCAAGCACCTTGTCCTCTTTGGTCTGTTCCAACACTTCCTCTGCTGACATCAGTGTTTGTAAATCACCTATCAATAAAAATACAGCTGCTGGATTGGGTAATTCCATCTTCTGAGAAGGCAGTGATTTAAGTAGTCAATGTTGCCATTCTTCTTGCTAGGGCAATGTTGTAGCTCAAAAGAGTATGCCCCCAAGGTTAGTGACCATCTTGGCATCTTCGGCAACAACACTGATGGAGTGGGCTGATTTGGTTGAAAAATACTTAACAAGGGCAGACTATCTGTAAACAAGTTGAAATGTCTACCATACACATATTGATTAAACTTTGACATTACAAACATAATTAATAGCACTTCCCGGTCAATTTGAGCATAGTTCCTTTCTACTGGGGAGAGGGTATGGGAAACAAAGGCGACTGGTGCTTTAGTGCTGTCTTCATATTTATGTGCCAATACTGCCCCCACTCCATTAGGAGATGCATCACATGACATCATTTGTTGGTTGGGATTGTACCTTGTCTCTTGTCAGTAGATCCTTCACTTCCTGGAGAGTGTCCTTGTGTTTTTCTGTCGACTGCCAATAGGCCTGTTTCTACAGCAACCGATGGAGTGGCTCCACCATAGTAGCCTTGTTTGGCATGAATTGTTCATAGAAGGTAATGAGTCTTGGCAATGTTTGAAGTTCCTCTTTGTTTTGCGGCATCCACCCGAGACCCTAAACACTCAGCTGATGTGGCAATGACTATGCATTCTGACCTTTTGAGTTTTAGCCCTGCATTGCAAAGGCTCTTTCAGATGGTTGCCTGCAATGAGTCCAAAAGAATGATTATCCCTGGAATACCTGACAGTAGCCCCTCCATTAACATTTGAAAGATTCTTGGGGTGGTGTTGATCCTTAAGGGCAGCTGTTGAACCTTGCAAAGGCTGCGGTGTGTGTTTATTGTTAGAATGTCTGCTGCTATGGCATTAACCCTCATTTGTGTATATATGCTTGGTCTAGTTCTAATTTGTAAAAAACTGATCCATGGAATGGACTCGCAAATGCATCATTGATTGTTGACAGTTGATACTTATTCAGATGAAGCGCGCTATTAACAATCACCTTGTAATTGCCACAGGGTCTAAGGTCGCCATCTCTCGTTAATATGACAATCATTGGGGCTGTCCATTTAGAAAAGAAGACTGGCTCCAGAAATGTTAGCTTCTACAATCTATTCAACTTATAATCTATATTTTTTTATGCAGCACAAATGGTACAGGGCGGCTTTTCAGACATTTTGGGGGTACCGAGCTGTCTAGGTTTAGGATGACTTATGGTCCTTCATAATTACCAAACTCACCCCCAACCAGCTCTGGTTAGTTTTCCACCAGACAAGCAATGTTGAACGAGTCTTGAAGCGAGTGGATTCCTGTAACTTCCAACCCCGAACAGGCACACCCAATTCCGATCACGCTAAGTCTTTTTCCTTCTATTACCATCAACGGCAGAGTTGCTGTCTTAACCTTGAAGTCAACTTTAACTTCTCATGATCCTTTCAAATGGAGTAGCCTATTGAAAACCCATGTTTTTAGTAACAGTAAAACACATTATGTAGATTATAACCTGTAAAACTTATAATTTATTTCCACTAAATGGTCTTACAGTTTCTCTTTTAACTTTGTGTTTATTATCAATAAAATATGTTTCATGTGACTCTGTTTTATGTTTTTATTCATGCGTTTTCTGAAAATTGTGTTCGGATTATCCGGAATTTCAGACTATCAAGGTTCAATCTAACTGTTTTACTCTATTCTGATACTCAACTGATAATTTGATTAACTGGAGGTCTGCCAAATTACACTGATGAAATTATTTCTCATTTGCACTAAATCAAGAATAAAAAAAACTTACCTTGTTTCTGTTGTCACCTCATATTGTATGGTTTCATGATAAACAATCCTTTGTAAAACTACTATTTAATTCTTTATTATATAGTGTTAAAAATTTTAATGACTAAGTTATTTAATTCTTTTTTTTAGATATTAGTAAAACAATTCACATTGTAACTAATAACATTAATATATGTGTGTGTAGTTAATATGTCGTTACAACACCTGTATTTAGAAAAATATATTATTTTATGTCAACTGTAAACATATTTATTAATGCATATTTTATTACTGACATCAGTTTGCAAATAGTCTTTCAAAATACATTTTCAATAACAGGTAATCTGAGAAAACATATCTTTCAGATGAAAATAAAATTGAAAGCTAAATATTTAATTGAAATGGTGACCGATAATAGAAGTCAATTAGCACACTGCAATCTTGGGGGAAATGTTAAATTTTCATTTTGTGGTTGTTGTTGATTTCTTCCCCATAACTTGTGTCAGATGAATTAATGTGAAATAAGTCTTAATGTTTCCTCTCCCAATAATTAAACTAAATCGTATGGATTTATTTTGATTCAAGTACAATACATGCTTAATAATAAGGTGTTGGATAGCTCAATATACTCTTGGACGGTTTTCCAATCGTTATTCTACAATTCGAAGTTTGATAATTTGGTACACATAGTAATCTAACATTTATGGTTCTTCAACAGCTCTCCTAACACCACTACACAATTTTTATTTAATTTTTACATCCATGAATGTTTCCATCCTGTGTCCTGGATCAGTTTTTTTTATCCAAGCCATATATTTTCCACTACCGGTTCGCTAGGCCTGTCGTAGCTTTATATGCCTTATAATCTATCTTTAGACTAGGACAGGCACAACATCAAGTCCCCAGCCATTATTTCATTTGTTAAATCATAAGTAGCTGACTATTCCACTCGTCCATAACAGACTCTGCCTTAAACTGTGAGTGAAGAATGACCCTGAGCAGGAACAAATCTGGGATAGCTTAGCGGTAGAGCAGTGGAAATTTTAAGCCAAGGGTCCTTAGCTCAATTCCCATGTCCAGGCGTCATTTCTCAACTAATTTAAATCAAACTACATCTTGCACAGGAAATGTGTAGTTTCCGCAGGTTATTGCATGTTTGTTTTTGTTTGTATATGGTTCAACAAGTTTTATGGCCATACTAGCATCCAATGGGCCGAAGAAAACATTGACATGGGAAATACAATGTTGTATATATTAAATCCCTGCGAAAAACAAACTACAATATGGAAAAATATCTTGATATTTCCAAACCTATGATTTTTCCGCAAGATTTGTCCGGTAGCTAGCGCCATCTACTGTTTCCGTGATCCATCTGTTCTTGTCGGCGCGGAAAGATACTTTTGTTGGTTGTTAAGCCACGCCAGTCTTTCACCCTCCCTCCCACCATCCCACAAAACAAGTTTTAGATTTGCACTTGACAGGGCCAAGGGCTTTAAGGTAATGCCGTGTTGGAAATAAATAATTCTTAGTTTTCTATTCTTCATACATTCTTCAAATTTACATCCTTTTGTCACAAGATAATAAGTGTGAAAAGTATTTGAAGAAATGAAGATAGAAACTCATTTCTATTAAGTCCTAACTTACTGTACTTAATGTTGGCTTGCTTCCCTAACACACCAGTTTCATGTATTTCCAAGTCGCTAGATAATGTTTTTTTATAAACTAGCTCACTAGTTTCTTGACTTTTGTGAAGTTTCACTCTAATTTTTGTCTCATTGGTCTCGTTGGCCTTGGCGGTGGGGTAAAATGATCGCCTCAGGACCCGATTTTCATGGGTTAAAACCCGGCCGGGGTCACCAGATATTTTCTTGAATGATAAAAATCTGCAGCTCACCTTCCCGGGGGGCGGGGAAGTAAAGCCGTCGGTCGCATGTTGATTGTTGCATGTAAAAGGAAAATAATATGTGAAAATATCTTTCCCGTCAAAATTGATAGGCCCTTTCGTTCTAGCGCATGTCAGTTCATTACGTACATGTTAAATACCTCAAAAATAAAAATAAAAGTTTCAGATATCATTATGACCCCTTGATAGCTTACAGAAGTCAAATTTGAGTTTTTAAATTATTATTTTCACTACATTTTATTGCTTATCCGCGCTTCCTGAATTTATTTACACTGTGGCAGGTATAATTTAAAGAAAATATATATACATATTTGCTTGAAGGAAGAAGAGAAAACCTATAAGGAAAAATCACCCGACTGGAATTTGAATCCTGACATTCCCTTTTCAGACAAACCAAACAGAGGTGACGTTTGTCCACTGATACATGTTTTAATCATAGTTTTTTTTGGTCATTGAATCTTGCTACTTGTTTCAGTTACATGCAGTTTAATTTTATAACTCACCCATTTTTAACTCAGATTTAGTTTGTGCTTACATTTGTTAGACAATCATGAAACCTTTCTAATACACTTTAGATTATTGTTAAATATTAATATTTAATTATCTCCTTTAGCATTGCGTCTTACTACCCGATTAGTTTATATGCCTATGTATTGATTACTTTAATGTGTTAGAGGTGAGGAAGTTTGAATTTAGAGGAAATGCACCCACAGTTGCATAGAGGTAGACTAGAAAACATTCATAAAAACCCCTTTCAATGCATTTGACGAGGATCAAACTTTGATCTTGTCAACGACAGCCAGCCTATTGTGAGAGTAGTGGCTTGGACCATGCTGCAACTGAAGGGGGCTTAAATTAATAAAAATATTTGCTTGGGTCCTATGGGTTTTTAGACCTAAACGTTTTTGTCGTGGAAAGTGTGAGTAATGTGGTTTTCCCCCTATTTCCCCTGTACCCTTCATTTGTATTAATTGCAACTTCTTATAATCATTTAAGACTTCATTCTCTTATTAAACTGGCCTGTTGACGAAGGGTAGACCGGGGTTCGAGTCTTGGTCATTTTTACTGAGGGTGGTTTTTCCTAAACTGTTTCTCAATCATTTCATTTTCATTTATTTGAGGTATTTAACGTGCTTTTTCTGAACCAACTTATCATCATATGACTTATAAATCATTTTAAATCTAGAACAGACACAACATCCAGCCCCCTGACTGTTAATTCATCACTGTGAAATATAAAACACTCATTTAACCAATGATAAATTTTTCGGCCATGCCAGGAATTCAACCCGGAACCCTTAGCTCAGTAGCCAGATGGCTACGAACTGAACCATTTCCCACTCTTTTTCTTTGCTTCCTTTCTAATCCCTACCCCATTAGAGTAATTATAAAATATGTGTTTATCCTGCATAGGTAGTAAGGCGCAGTGATAAAAATCAACCTAAACAAATATTGTAACCTCACCTGAAATACTCCATGACTCCTTGGATGGAAACAGATGAACTAAATAGCCAGACCCCCTAGAATATTAGTGAATGTGTTTTCTCATTTATAGTTAAACATATCACAAACAAAATGTATACTAATCTTTTGATTTGTGCTATCTTGGAAATTTTGTTTTTGTGAATTGCCAACTTTTGTCAGTCCAGTTTAATGTGTTGGGGCTAAAACAAAAAAAACAAAAAAAAATGCTCATGATTTTTTACATTAACACCATTACTTTATTGGTGAATGTTTTTTTAGAAGATAATTTAAGTTGGCTGTTATCAATATGAGTATTTTTTTTAGTTGGTTCTAGACCTGTGCAAGTTTAAGATTTTCAATTTTGAATAGAGTCCTAATTTTTGTTAAACAGCTCTAATAACAAAACAACCAATTTTTATTAATGTTTTTTAAATGAAAATGATTTGGTTTGAATCCGAATTGGAAATTTTACAATGAAAATTTTCGATTTGGATCCCGGTCAAATATTTTATGATTTAATATCATTAAATTAAATCCAAATATAATAGCAGACTAAGTTATATACATTTTTTAATTGGTTTCAATTAAAAAGTTTATTAAAGCAGTATTTAAATAGTGTATGTATGTAATATTATTATTATGAAATTTGCAAGTTTTTATGATAAATTGAAATAATGGATCCATGCTAACTTATTTCCTACTAAGTTAAACTATTCATAAATTTTACTTTTATATTTTAATTTAGAATTAAATTACATTGAATCTTTATCTAGAATCTATTTGGATTTAAAGTTTCAAATATGATTTTAATCTTTCAAATACCAAGGACTTAAGCGTAATAGCAAGATTTTGATTCATATTCAAAATTTTAAAGCTACGCACTAACTTACTATGTTTAATCTGAATATATTAATGACTGTTAGGACATCAATTAAGTGACTTTTGTTTAATTGTGTATATTATATTTATTACTAACTCAGTTTTTAGCTCAAATTTTTTGAACTGAGCCATTTGTTATTTATTTGTTCTAATATAAATATTTAAAGTACCTATTTATTTCTATGTATGAATAGCTGTTTATAAGTGTTTTTGTTTGGTTCTATATGTGTTTAACTAGGTATATTAGGACATTAAAAATACGTTTTATTTAACAAAATACGAGCAACACCACTCATTATCATATAATTATGGGAATTTTATGATCCAAAGTTTGATATTTTCTAGCTACTTGTAACTTAGAGACTTGTCTTACTAATTAGACAGCAATATTGTATAAAACTTAATGTATTCATATTATTTATGTTAGCGTTCATCATATACACATTGTAGTGAACATTTATAAGTGAATACCAATAATTATAAACAAATACAATTTGTCACAATATATAATGTAAAACCATTTATTCATGATTGGTCTAAATAATTTGATCAAAAAATTTATATAAAAACTATGTATTTATTATCTTGCCATAATATTATTAATTTTTATCTTAAAAACCCAAACATTAACCTATTTAATGTATTTTTCCAATTTAAAGACAACTAACAATTCTCATATTTTATTTAGAATGGAGGCTACAAATCTCGTTTTTAAATTGGATGTCTTATCTTTAGTCGAAAATCTTTTATTGATTGTTTATTATGTAAACTTGTTTTGAAACTATCCTTTATCTTATGGCCTTAAGTTGGGGATGTAGGGGACGCGAGATAAGGGTTTTTGCAGTTTTTATAGCAATAGGGTTGAGCTCAACTGCTAAGGATGGGGAGGTCGAGGTTCAAATCTCGGTTGGGTGAACTGGGGGAGGTTTTTCCTAAATGGTTTTCCACTCTCCCTCCACGCAAATGCGGGCTCACTTCCTCTAATTCAACCTTCCCAATTCCTAATCCATTAGAGTAATTAGTACTTAAAGCGTATAGTATAACCCGAATGGGTAGTAAGACGTGGTGCTAAATATTATTATAGAAATATTTTTTTTGGCCAATACAATTAAAATGTTTCTCCAATAGAAACAAAGAGTTAAATTTTATCCATATATTAATATCAACAGTTGTTGAATATATGTCATGAGCATAGCGGCATTAGATGAGAAACTTTTTAAACGAAGAGGAAAAGTCGTCATTAAATTCCAGGACATCCTTGACTGATATTAAGTGACTGTTGATGACAACATGGGAAGAAAATTCAACTTTTATGTTTTTATTGAAGCAATATTTTATTTATTTTGGCCAAAAAAATGTTTTTCTATAAAAACTGCAAAAACACTGGCTCTTCCTTAAATCCCCACCATAAGATAACCTCCCTCCGCCCCATAGCTCTTCTTCGGTATTTACATTAAAACAATTTTTCTTCTTTTAGTTACTAAACTTCAGTGCTTCAGGTACTCTTTGTTTATCGTGGGTCCACTATGGTGTAAGATTACAAGATATTGCCATAGTGTAATCAGTCAAAGAAAGTCTGTTACCTTTCAATCTAAATAGAACGTTCTTTATGATTTTCATTAAATAATATTGTTCCTACTATTTTTACTAATATGAGAGTGTAAGAGCAAAAACATGAAAATCCTCATTGATTTAGATGGGATAAATTCACTATTTAAACTTATATAAAATCTGTAAAAATCTATGTAAAAATAGATTAAATAGTAGTCGATATTAGCTATTGTATCTCTTCGATTCAAAGACGTATTTTTTATGCAATTTAAACATCTATATAAATAGGCTCCGTCTTATAATCACATTTATTTTTTGTAATGGAAGACTTGCTAGATGTTGTCTGGAAGTCTCCGTAACCCACCTAGCATGTTAGTACTTGATGCATTTCGTGGACATTTGACGGAACAGGTCAAAAATAAAATCTTTCTAGAAGGTGGTGACTTTGTTGTGATTCCTTGTTGCATGACTAGCCAACTGCTGCAACGCCTTGACGTTTCACTCAACAAACCATTTAAGGATTACTTGAGAAAGGAATATTAATCCTGGATGTTGACTGACAACCTTCCGAGAAAATTAAGAAAGCGCCTAACATAAAAATTGCCAAAATGGGTAGCAACATCTTGGAAGCTAATACCAAAAAGAATATTGCAGCATTCATGGAACAAATATTGCATCACCAACGCTCTTGATGCCTCAGAAGGCGAGATAATTTGGGAGAATGGCGATAAAGACAGCTCATAGGAACCAGATTGATATTGATTCATTAAATTGATTTCTATAGTAAAAATATTTATTAGATAAAATATAGTTTTTTTTACTTTTTGTTGTTGGTGGTGCTGAAAAATTAAGGTGTCTCTTAGAATTGAAGATACACGGTATCTTCAAGGTCTTGACTGACTATAAAACAACTTGTATTATTATTATTATTATTATTATTATTATTATTATTAGCACCGCGTCTTACTACCCGTTCGGGTTATACGCACTTACGCTAATGTGTAATGGTAGGGTGACTGTGAGATGAAATGGAGGACCTACAGTTTAACGTGGAATCCGAACCACGGTGGAGGCCTGGCATTCCACACATTCACAAGTTGTCTTGTCAGAGGTGAAGGAAGGGTTTGGTAATCAGATAAATCTGTGCCGGGACCGAGGATTGAACCCCGGCCGCCAGCACAGAAGTCTGACACCTTACCCCCTAGACCGCCAGGTCACCACCCATTCATTATAACATTCATACATTCAGTTAAGGGTTAAATTACTGGTCTGGGGCCTGGTTGTTAGGGTTATCCAATAATTATAAATGGTTCTAAGTAGTATGAGAGATCTAAAACAAATTTCACTTTACAAGTTGTAAACTTAAAAAAAAATATTGAGTCTTGAATCCGAAATTTTTTCCTCTATGTGATTTAGGAGTCAGAGCTCCTGGCTACGGATTCAGAGGTTCCGGGTTTGGTCCTAGGGGCTTCAAAAATATATCTGTAAAGAAGTGGGTGTGGAACGGGATCAAACTCAACCTCGCGAGGACAAATGAGGGGCTACCTGAGTAAAGAAGTAGTGGCTCTGGTCTAAAAAACTGAGATTAACGGCTGGAGGGCTCGTTGTGCTGACCACATGACACCCTATATCCGCAAATGTTGGTATTATCATCGCTAACTATCAATTTCGCACGGCGCTGCCCGTGAATCACTGTGGTATAATAATTATATACCCGCCCCCCCCCTTCATGGTGCCCGTAATTCTAAAACGGACAAAAAATATTTTCTCCAAAATTTGTTGAAAATAGCCTAATTAAAAAGCTAAATAAAAACTTAAAAATCCGGCTTCAAGGTGCATTCCGTCGGACCCCCTTCCATCCACCTACGTTAAACATTTCAGATCTCTGCGTGCCGTAGATTTTACTGGGCATCCCACACAAACACACAGACAAACCCTCCCTTTTATTACTATAG
>CABFOW010000714.1:191107-217535 GCA_902141385.1 Timema californicum | reverse complement strand
TCAACGAAAATCTTAATGAATCACACCTTTTCTTAATCAAAGTATTAATTATTAAAGCGTTTTACTAATAGTTATATTATAGCCACTATGGTAACATTAGATAAAGTATGGAATTCAACTATGCTCCCACAAAGTTATACACAGTCATAACAACTTTGAAGAAACAAATAAATTCCCTTTTATTACTAAAATATGTCCAATGAATAAGATTTATCAATATTTACTTTTAGTCCACCCGGAAATAATATAAAATATTTTACATTAGGATTGGGACCCTTAAATTACAGAAGTTTTTTTAAAACTCAGCTTCTTACAAATAAAGTAAAAATCTTTTAGAGTCAATCTGTTATTTAAATTACATGTGTGGAATATAATAATTAATCATTGATAAATTTATAATTGGCAATAAACAGTAATGAAGATTCTGGAAAAGGTGAGACTTGCTTTATGTTACCATGTAAAACCATTCAATGTGGGCAACAGTGCCCAAATATCTTTTGACATGGTTAAACTTTTAATAGCTAAAAAAATATCAGCCCGTATGTTAATGAGAGCAAACATAAATAATTAACTTAGTATGTAAATATTAGTTATTGATTTTATCATTATCAGAACAATTAAGTAGAATTAATTTATTAAATAAAACCATTCGGGCATCGCTAAAAGACACAACCCCTCCCCCATCACTCCTTCCCAACAGTCAAGAAATAATTTAACAACTTAAGGCCTTCTCTAATTTAGGTGTTGGACGTAGCTAGGTAAACTATTCTTCAGTCATGTGTGGAGGAATATCATACCTCGCGGGCTCAGTGAATTATATGTTGCTACCTTTCAATATCGACGGAGTGTACGATGAAAAGTTCAGGTCAATGATCAATTGTTTTCTAATTAAGAAGCATAGATCGAATCAATGATAAAATGTAACGAAAATATCATATGAATGAGTCTTAACAATGTTCAAATGATTTCTAAGTATAATGCAGAGCTCGGATGTTTGGTCAAATGTTGACTAACCATGAAGTGAGTGTTTAATCAAGTATCAAATGTATTTCATGAATGATTCATGACTTTAATTGATGACTAAAGGGTATGTAAATATCTACATGGACCTGAACCATGATACAATTATGCCTAAGTGTAGTCCTGGGTTAGGATCAATAGTAAAATGTCATTAAAGCATGAAGAATGACTTTGATAAATCTTTAAATATAATGTAAGTATTATTCACAGCTATGATGAAGTCCACGTTTGATGTACTGCTCTGATCTTGTCTAAGTATGAAGTTGAGCTCAGACAAATGATAAAATGTTGTTTAACTATGATGTAGATTTATGATAAATGATCAGATGCCATGTAGGTATCATGTATTAATCGTATGAATGAGCAAATTATGCTTAAGAAACTGATATAACAAACGATGCTTGTAAGTATGAGGCTTAGATCGATTTAATAAGATAAAAGATTGTATGTATAAGTATGATGCATAGCTATGATCAATGAATGAGTGGCAAATGGTGTTTGGTTCTGTTAATGAGTGTAGCAATAATCGAATGGTGTGTTAGTGTAATGTGTAACTTTGTTTGCTCCTCAAATATCATGTCATTATAATGAGTGGGTATGATCAAGTCTAAGAATGATTCAGAGCTCAGATCAATGATCAAATGCTATTTAAGTATGATATACAGCTCTTATAAATGGTTAAATACTATGCATGTAATAATAAGGTCAAAGATAAAATGACGTGTGAGCCTCTGATTAATGTACGAAGATCAAATTTGGAGTAGGGGACATAGATCGATGGATTATGATAGAATGATTTATAAGTACGATGTAAAGCTATGATCAATGGATGAGGGTCAAATAAAGTACAGTTCGGTCAATGAGTGTCATGTTAGCTCAACGATAAGACTATCGAGGTGCATTCTCTCGGGATGAATGTCCTCACCATTCTGATGATCCAGGACAGTCCTAGGACTGCTGATTAGGAGCGAAGATAAAGATGAAGTTGTAGACACATTACGCCACTATTGATATAAATTTTGAGATATAATCCCCATATATTACCTACCGAAGTTTAATGTCCCAGAATCCACACTTCATACCTAATTATTCTAATTATTTTTCCCCCTGTCAAACCAGCATCTGGGGAGGAGGGCCGTCTCTGAAGGTGTCGTATGTTCATTCACGTGAGGATGACTGGTTAACAATGATCACATGATTTTTTAAATTAGTTTTTCAACATCTTGAACTTAATTATTTCACTTATAAGTTATGTCAGCATCTTCTAAAATTATTAATTCAAGTATAAATAATACTTCATTTTGGTTTTTGTACATTGCCAATTGAATTTTATTTTATTGTATTCTCTGTTTGTTTCTTAACAATATCAAGACTGCACACGGCCTCTCTTTAAAAAAATAATAATGATATTAGCATTATTTGTTCATGCAGAAGATGTAGTTTACGTTCATTTTCTGACAGACGAGAGACCGACGCCTTGACTCTTCTCTTTTCATTATTCATTGAGGCATGAATAATACTTATTCAGTTATTATATTTTATTCTCTGTTCAATTCGAAACAATAGGGAGGTAGCACCTGGCCTCTATTTGTTCGTAAGAGAATATTAACTTTAGTTGTTCATGCAGAATATATTGTTTATGTCCAATAGTTTGTTCCAACAGGTAATAGGAGCCAGAGAGGAAGGGGGTAATCATCACTATCGAAGGGCACTGTCTTCTTTCTCATAATCCCTTACGATCCTAGTATTTGCCCATGAGGATAAGGTATAGCTGACTATTAAAAAGGATCGCCGACAGCCATTTAGCGAGAGAGATTAACTGTCCTAGTACTGCACAAAGTAATAGCGCTTACAGCTCTGTCTCTACTTTCGATTATCCACTCAGAATGCCTGTCCTGAAAATGCATTTTCCTTCTACTATTAATAAGCTAAATTACTATCACAACAAGCAGTTAAATTATTTTGTCATATTAGTATTAGTTAGTTATTTGAATAAGAGCACAAAATGACCAAATTTAAATATAAATGTATATTTAAACGTTTAAATATTTTTACTGATGAAGTTTCGTAATTGTATAATCTGGAATTTCCCTTTCGAATCGAAGTTTAATCTGACAAATTTCCTAAGTGAAGTCAATTTTTTTTAAGATTCGCACACCCCTACTCATTATAAAACCCTACTGCTTGGCCAAGTAATTTTGTCACCATAGGATTGTCAGATAATTTCCGATCGTCAAATTCAAATGTCGGTGGTACTTATTATGGTTTCTAACGTGGGATAAATTAATAAATGGAGCTTTATTTTCGTGTAATAGAAAAGATCTTTGTAACTAGTACATCAGAACTTTGGCTATGATTTTTTTTCAAGAACTGATTGTTAAAAATAAATAACGTACTAGTAGAACGGCCATGGGATTATGGTATTAGAAATATCGTAACTTGATTGGAAAGTTTTCTTTTACTTGATGGTTGTAAAAATAATACAATTTTTTTTATTGATTTTCTAAAAATTATATTTCATAAAGTAACATTTATTTTTAATAATTTACGTAACATAACATATATATTTTATAAATATTATAGTAAATATTTTTTTAACATTCTCTTTAAAAAAATCTTCGTGAACAATTGTATACTAAAATGTTTAATTAGGTCATATAGGTGCAGAAAAAAATTTCTTCTCACTAAAACGAGATTGTTCATTCAAACGTTAAGTAAACTGTATATATCATCCTATTTTTAATTTGAAGTGCAACCAATTTTACAAACTTTGAGCCTCCAACCATTTACACCAAAACACCTTAAATTGTTCTGTGTTAACGGTACATATAAGCATAATCATAAAAGTAACAAAAAATACACACTCCTCAATTATAATGGAAACATTCTTTAAATGTGTGTAATTTATTTTGGTAACATTAATTCTTTACACCTGTGCACAAGAATAAAACAAGATAATTATATTTGAACCAAAGCAGCAATGAACTTGCCAGTTACCAATGGAACACTTAAGTTCTTCATTTTATATCCCATTGGCAGGCCTATTTTGTATCAAGTCCAGAATTTTGGACTCAATTTTTAAATCAACTCAAACAAGATATATTTGGAACCAAAGCAGAAATGCACTTACCATGGGAATACTAAGGTTATTTCTTTTGTGTTCAAATGGTAAGAACAAGTTTTTACCAAGACCAAAATTCTGGATTCAATTCTAAAAACCAAATTGCCCATATCTCAACGAATCAAACTATGATTTTAATTAGAGGACACAGCCTGTATTCTATATTGTTAAATTTTATAACTTAACGCATATTAAATATTTCAACCGACATCCATGAAGATTCGATGTTAATGGACTCTTTTATAATATATATCGACCCTTGGAGGGTTTATTTATACTGAAGAGGTTGCTTGGTGACTGTTGAGTGTGAGACTGCTAGCGCGAAGGCTCAAACTGGCCAAACTGAATGTTGAGCGGTGCTGTTGATTCATAGCATGGGGGTCCTCACAATAAAGGTACAACCTGGAACTGACGGAACGATGGCAGTCGGGACATAGACGCTTCTTCTTCTTGTCCCGACGTTTTAGGATCTCATGAGCACACCTGAGAATATTACACAAAATAATCGTTAAACTCAAGGAAAGATTCCTATAGTAGCCAATGTCTTGATTAACTAATTATATTATTATATACCAAGTTGAATGATATTTTTAAACTAAGATGTATTTTTTAAAGGACCAAGTTCTTAGAAACAACTATACACAGAAAGATAATAATAGTTAAAACAACATGTGAACTCAAAAACCTATGATATTATAGTTATTTGCTTTTGGTTTTGAAGTAATTTAAGATATTCTAGGTCATGTTTAGATATTTGATGCTCCTAGTAAATCAACTTACACGCTCCAAGGTTCATCAAGCAACAAATAAACAATCTATCTAATAAAATATATTTACACAGGATTATATTATTTCAATACAAACATACACCTCATCTACTCGTTTTGAGTTCACACCAATAAAGTATAAATTGGTGAAATGCCACTACTATTGGGAAAATGGAAAACAAGGGAATTTGTGGGGTTGAAGAAGGCAGGGGAGAGTTAATTATATATAAAAAAATTGTTGTTTAGTTACTTATGGGCAACCTTAATAATTCTTTGTATCACATTATGAGTTCCAATTTCATTTTTGGGACTAATTCTAAACGTTTACAATGCACAATAGTGTTAACTTTAATATTGTAACGTGGGGTGCACGTGACCTGGGAGGGTCACAGGCCATTCACACGTGGACGTGTGAACCACGAGTTTTTTTTAGAGATATTGGGGTATGCTGCCGACCAAACACGAATGAAAATGTCCACGGAATATTCAAAGTTTTAATTATTAAAATTACCACTTACATACACACACTGATTATCTGTATATCTAAATTAATTGTAACTAAACAAGTAATTAAGTAAAATAAAAAGAGCCTTAATCAAGTATGTAACTTAATAAACTAATAGAGCACATAGAGATATAAGTAAATTGAATAAACAAATTAACAACTATAAAACACCTAATAACTATTCAAATATTTAAAAACAGTCACAAAAATGTTCATAGCACAGTGTCCACAAAAATAACAAAAGTCACTTTTCTCACACACGATACACGGCGATGACCTGCAATACACAAACACTGGACTCGCTGGTCCACTCCCGTGCCGTACACACTACTCCGGCACGCGCCACACGAACACTGGACTCGCCGGTCCACTCCCGTGCCGTACACACTACTCCGGCACTCGCCACACGAACACTGGACTCGCCGGTCCACACTCTCGCACTGGGAACTCCCGGACTCATCAGTCGCGAACCAAGAACTGAACTGAGGCTACCGCTGAGCATGTATTTATAGGGGTGGTGACAGCTGAGGGTCTGTAATCCTCCATTTCTAGAGTAAAAAGGATCCAGACACCTCCAGACGTGTCTCCGTCCTCCCCTCCACACCCCCTCGGCCCCTCTAATCCCCCAGTCAAGCGAGAAGGTCGCTGCCTATCCGCTAGGCAAGGAGGGAGACAGAGAGAACAAGGAGCGCAGCCACAAGGGCCAACAACGAGAACACGCTGGTCCCGCTGTTAGACTCTAATCTTGTTACAATATATACTATATTTGTAAATCCCTTTTTTAATCAGTGGGATAAAAAAGGGTAAAGATTTTATTTAATGGTATTGTTAGTTATTTTCATAAAACTTTTAATCTCTTATCCTTTATAGTGAATTTTCACAAGATAGATTTTTTATTCATTGTGCAATTTAATTACTGAATATAGTGATGGTATCATTTTGTTCAGGGGGCTGTGCAGAGCCATAGAAGTACAGGTCACTATATGGGAGCTATGAATGGGTCGCGTGGGGTATAGAGAAAGGGGGAAAACGGCCAACTCCATAAAATCTACAATATCTCTTTAAATATCAAGTGTACAAACAAATTACAAATAAGAAAAGTAAATATAATTGGATTACTACAATGTTTGCACAAATAAAACTATCCAAAACGCATTGTTTTAATTTACAAAATAGAAATCACAATGATATAATAATTAAAATTATTATAGAAATACCCACTAAACCATATATCTGGTGAAATTAAATATGGTTGTGACAGCCTTCTACTTGTAACAATGGAGAGTGAATAAGGGTCTCACAATAATTTTAAAAATTATAATATCTTAGATGATAAATTATGATTAAACTTATCTAAATGATGATAGTTATAAATACATACATATTATATTAATTTCATCACGTAGGCCTATATCCAAACAAACAGTAGGTTATCTGGAATAGAATATTGATGGCCCAGCTTCCAAGTCATCATCACTTAAATCTTCATTGAAACTTCTCACGATGTCACATTGATCTTCATCTGCAGAACAACTGCACATCTCTGTACATGGTAACCCATTTGAAAAACATTTGCAAAGATGAGCACGTTTTGATCGATAACAAGAGTATAGCACTAAGCTAAGTAGTAGCGGAGGGCCACAAGGAAGATCACACGTTAACGTCTTGTACCTTTGATTTGCCCTTTTCTATCCAAAACCTATCAATGATGGACGACATGGATTTGCAACATCTGCTTGATGCCACAACCTAATTTGATAGTAAACTCTGCCAATTGCTTGCCGTAAAGCACCTTGAGTTGGTGGCATAGAAGCGGCTTTTGCTCGCTTTTCTTTAAAAAAATTAAAAACTCCACCTTCGTAACTCACTGAGTGTACGGATTTTTGGTGTTGTATTAGTTGGCATCAGATTAACTGAGCATACGTAAACCTCAATGAAACAAAAAGTGTATTCTTCAATATTCTCTGTTTTTCCTAATGATTCCAGGGCCTTCAGTACATTGGCATCGGCAACTATACATTTATACCAAAAACTTGACTTAGACTTGCCAGAAAATTATCTTGCTATTTCAGCTTCATAAATTGCATTTATACCTGGCCATGCCATTGCAAGCTGCTCTCCAGGAGCACTGCACAGTTTATCTAAAGAAAGTTCACGTTGTTTCACCCTTGTTAGCACAGAGGATGTATCTTTGTGTATGTACGCGTATTTTACCATTAATACCGGTATTATAGTATCGGGAGAAAATATATTTAAGGAATTAGCTGCTATTTTAGTTGCATGACGTGCATGGAGAGTCATTTTCGTGTCTGCTTCTTCATGTGAACTCATTAAATCATCAACAAATATCTTGGTTGCTTCAGAAATATTGCAAAATGAAAAAAAAAGCTGATTAACATTTAACTCTACAACCAGCTTAATGAGAGTTTTACTGAAGAACTCCACCAAATCATTTTTAGACATAACATATGAAAGAAGTTTCTATAGTTGTACTGATTTTATGTTTTATTGGAGTCAATTCTGTATTGAGTAGGGTTTTTTTCCTTGCAAACTTATATCTCTTGTTGTATTTCTCAGAACCTTCTCTAAATAAGTATCAAACACAATGTGCAGTTCTTGAAAACCCACATACTTTGATAATACTTTATTACAAAGTTGATTGGCCAAATCTGACACAGTTATAGTGTCTTTGAGCTTCAAATAATTGACTTATGCTAGCCCATCCACAATTGAAATTGACAATACAAAAGATTAAGTAAGAATCTGTGTTAGTTGTAATTGCACTTCAATTTCTTGAATTGATTTTTTAGTCAAAATATCTTCTAAATAATGTAACAATTTACCTTTTACCTGGATGTTATTCATGCTTCCATCACTACCAAACAGAGATCGAGGTACCACCGATAACTCGTATGTGATAATACAGTCCTTCATATTATTTTCTGATCGTTATCTATACAGAACAACTAATTGGTTGAACAGTGTTCATCTTATTTCATTTCTAATAAACCCTCCTTTGTTTTTACTTTTATATTCTTTGATGTTGACTTCCATATCAACTTACTCTGCCTTACAGGGTCCTAAAAATTAACGCTCTTCCATACAAATGAAGGTGGGAAGGTTAAATTATGACAGTAAGCTATTACTATATCGATAAAACAAAGTGCATAAGAGCTTCTCTCATGTGTACACTCTGGTTTATTAGGTATATTGTTGGAGGTCCAATTGGTGTGATAGATAGCATTGGATCATCACAGGGCATATCTGGCTCTTACATCAACGCTTTTAAATTCTGGATTCCAAAATTACATCCCATCCCTTCGAAAGTATTTGCTAGGTAAGGAGATGAGAATTTCGACTAGGTCACTTAATTTAAACTTGAATTTCGGAAAAAATAATGAATATAGTTTTTTACATCCAAAGAGAAAAAATATATAGTAACTTTATGGAAATTCTGATAAGTTGTACCACAAGTAAGAAGTAATAAGATCAGTTAAGGAAACCAAATAGGTTAACCCAGGGTCTGTGTATCTATAATATGTGATGGGCCAAGTTTTACCTGGCGTGAAGAATATGAGAACATGGCAGAGCCTCTAGGCTGTCTGATTCAAGACCGAACGGCATATTGCATGCTCCACATTGCAGCTCCAACTCTTCCTCCAGACATTGTGAAAGTCGTTCATGAACTGCTTGCTGCTCTTCATCCCCTAAACTCTGGTAGATGCGGCCCAGGCGAGCACGCACAGTTCGTACCAGCAACTATACCACAATCACAAAAGATTAATACATTCTAAAGGGCCATTGTTTAAGATATTTTACCCCTTGAGCTATATTTTGTGGCAGATTGTATCATTTCATCCTCTCTCTGAAAGTGAGCGCAGAGCTGTGTGAAAATGAATGCCTTAAAGTAACTACATCCACTAGATACTTGTACCTCAGTGAGATTAGGTTCTATTTTCACCAATAGCTGGCTGTGAAAATTTATATATACTTAAATGATACTGATATTCTTAATGAAGTCTATGTGTCCTATTTATGATACTCATTCAATTAATAGGATGATTTTAAATGTTCGCACAGGCCACAGCTACAAAGCTTCTACTTTTACTTGAGATTTTAAACTACCCATCTTATTGTAATAATAATAATACTACTAATAATAATGATAATAATAATAATTCTGTTTCAATTGTGTTGCTACTTAAATGCACTCGCACAGCAATATTAAAAACTCATTATCGAGCCAAATAATAAATATTTCATTCTTATTATGAACATCCGTGTAGCTAGTTATGTTTTTTGCTAGATCTGAAGAGGCGAGTCCATACCAATTAAACCATTTGTTCACAATATGCCACTATAGTGCTCAGTAAAATCAGTTATAGATTACAGTAGGCATACTTTTACAAATTTAAAACCAAATTAAAGCTACATATTTAAAAATATAGTATTTAATCACAATGAAATAACACTATAAAGTATCATTTCACCACCAGCTCTTTTATAGGCCTATTAATACTGATACACATTTACAAAAAAAAAATATTTGTCAATAATTTATGAAAGTGATTAAAACATATATTTTATTTGCCCATGGGCTAGGCCATAAAATACATACCACCAATATGTACCAAACGAAACTTATTCAGTTATATAGTAGAGCTACGAGTCATTAGAAAACACCTTTTTATACTTTGCATTGAGGAACTTACAACCACCAACGTCACCTTGAAAAAATGGCACAAAGCAGTACTTTACCTACAAAAACGGTATTTTGAAGCATATTCGCAATATCATTATCTTTTGGACACTGAAATACCAATCAATATATTGGTTGCTTTGATATAATTTTTTAAACTAATTTTTATTTAATTAAAACCATACAAAACCTTTTTAGTTCATTTATTAAATTCCAATGAATATTTTAACTCACTTCGCTTTAATGAGTAGTATTAAAATAGCTTTTAAAAAAAATGTAAGTTTATAAATCTGCTAGTTAATACATTTCAAACAATTTTCATTAAAATATTTGCATTAGCAGAGCGACTGAATAAAATATAGGTATATATTTTGAATAAATTAGTCTAATTCGACCTACATAAGTGATACAAATGGTTATTTACACCAGAATTCATGAATCGTTGAGTTTTAACACATAAATGATTTATCTAGATATTAAAAAAAAATAATTAGCACCACTTCTTACTATCTGTTCAGGCAATACGCATAGGCCTATGTACTAATTACTCTAGGGAGATAAGGATCAGGAAGGTTGAATTTATAAGAAGTATACTCGCATTTGCGTGGGGAAGAGTGGGAAACCCTTTTTTTGAAAAACCACCCTCAGTACAACCAACCTGGATTCGAACCCCGAACTCATTGTCTTTGACAGTCTGGTCTATTGTGTGAGTGACACCTTAGACCATGCGGCCACCGAAGCTGGTTATCTAACTATAAATAATAAATAGCAAAAGCGATATTTCTTCACGAGACCATACTTTGGCGCCTACAGAGCTGGCGACCTCCAGGAGACGAGTATTGAACTCTAGTGGTCGACAGTTGCAGATCTTCTGCTGTAATCTGAGAGCCTCTAGGCAGCGCGCAGCACCGTCCATTGCCTCCATCTGACCCAGCCGGTCACCCATGCCAGCTGAAGAACCCATTGCACTTTCATATTGACGGTATGCTTTCTGAAAATAAAAAAAATATTTCGTCCTCGAATATTTTATACGCTTATGTACTAATTAAGCCTATGGTTTTAGGAAATAGGAAGGTTTTACTTAGGATAAGTGTAACCACATTTGCATGGAGGGAGATTGGAAAAACCACCCTCAGTACACGCTTCCGAAATTTGAACCTTGATCTTCCCGTCATCGGCAATATAGTCTACTGTGAGAGTAGTGCCTTAGACCATTCAGCCACTGAAGCAGGCCTCCTAAATGTGTTAATGTATTGAAAAAGAAAAAAAAAACATATTCACCCATTTAATTTGTTGGGTTTTTGAGGCAAAATTAAATATTAATCTAGGAAGTTAAAGTATAATCCCATTTACCTTTGCTATGATAATAATTTAAAATATATATTAAAAATTAATATTCAGTAGAACCTCTCTAGCTCGAACTAATTGGGACCGAAGCTTGTTCGGATTAGTGAAAATTCTGTTGACTGGGAGAATACGAAAGGGTCTACAAGGATACTTTTAACTTTGGGTTTGTTATCAATAGAATGTATATTTAATTTGAGTTAGTTTGTCCCCCTCCAGTCATTTTCCGAAAATGTCTTTCCGACTTTCCAAAATTTCGGTCTAACGGGGTATTACTGTACTTTTGTTTAAAAAAATGAATAACACAATTGTAAGAACCAGACCCAAATATATATATTTGTATCCAGCACCTTATCTTAGTCGGTAACGTGTTTGTCTATTGAGCTAAGGACCCTGGGTTCAATTCCTGGCATGGTATAAAAATTATCGTTGGTAAAATGCGGGTTTAACTTTTCACAGGGATGAATTAATGGATGGAGACTGGATGTTGTGCTTGTCTTAGTATTAAGTTAGATTATAAGGCATATGAAGCTATGACAAGCCTACAAGCCGGTGGTGGAAAATATATGGCTTGAATAAAAAACTGACCACATTCAGGAAACAGTTATGGGTGTAAACAATATTTATACTATTTTTGTATAATATTAAAACCGTATAAACCTATATACTACTATCGTATTAAATATCCAACATAATGTTAATTTCCATACCTTCGTCGATGGCTACATAGTCTAACGCACTACTATCGCTGTAGACTAGATAGACTCTTGATGAACAGGGGATCAAGGTTAAAATCTCGGTTCGGTGTACTGATGGTGTTTGTTTTTTTCAAAATTCTTTTCCACTCTCCCTCCACGTAAATGGTGCTACATTTCCTATAAATATGGCCTTCATAATACCTAAAATCACTAGACTAATTAGTACATAAGCGTATAACCCGAATTGGTAGTAAGATGCGGCGATAAGAAAGATAATTTCCATGGGTCACAAAATCAGATTATGTTTCATGTATGTTAAGATTTGCTTCGTGGATGAAGAAACCCTTAGCATTATACATAAATAAGCATAGTCCTATTATAATTTATTTTAGTTTCGTAGATGATGCCTTATATAAATGATATATTATCAGAAGACAGTAGCTTAATGATTGACATTATTATATGAGCTTTATATGTGAAAAAAATTCCAATAAATGACTTGTAAGCTACTAACATTAAACAACTTGAAATATAATTTTGTCAAATTAAAATATTAAGGAAGCGGTTTACAGCCAAATAGTCACGATGATAGAAATTTGAACAGTTACTTTTTTTTTAAAGTATTTTTCTAAATCATCTATTATGAGATTTATGGAAAAATTGTGATATAGCATACAAAAAAATGCACTTTTCCCTTGGTTTTATTTGAAATTTTGGTCTACTAATAAGTTGTGGAGAATTTTACTGGATCATTAAAATACAAATAAAGTTTTTCACCAAAAGACAAAACATACTAGATTTTGTTTGAGCTGAAAACACAACATTTTAAGTAACTACCGTAAACAATTTTACTTTTTCACAAAACGATTAACTTACACTAATTTCAGATTTCTTTCTGTAGATGTCTCCCATTATTCGGATACTTCTGGAATAGGTAGCTTGATCCCCAGATACCAAGGCTAGTCTGGTAGCTTCCTGTAGACAATCATCACAGATATTTGGTTGAGTGATTCCTGCCGGTGAAATTTTATGTTATCCGAGAATGTCTATGAAAAAATAAAACTGAATCAATTATGGGCAAGCAGACTAAACGTCAGTATCGTTTAATATAATTTACTGGTGATGGGAATATCTAGAATCGAATCCTGGTCAGGACTACTCGGTGGCCACATGGTTTAAGGCAGTGTGTGTGGTCCAAATGGCAGCCCACGGGTCAAATGCTGCCCACACTCACTGAAAATGTGGCCCTCCCACTATCTCGAAGATTCTTACCGAGTCTATATCACGATAAATCGAGAATCAAGAATATCTCGAAGCAGAATTAAAGGGAAACTCTCGGTGGCAGATGTGAAATATCTGATGCTTCAAATAAAAATTTGTATTTAAAAAGCTCATAATTGCATTTCATTATGCACTTATTTGATAAGTAAAAATATGTAAAAATACATACTTATAATTCTAATTTGCTTCGGGAAAGTGTGTGCCCGTGCATATTTCATAATATATTTTTGGAAGATTTTTTTTTGTAAAATTTGAAAGATCCTACCAACCAAAAATACAATAAAAGATATTTATTGAATATAACTGTTATTTTAAATGTTATACTTAGGCCTATATTCAATTTATGGATTATTACATATATCTTTAGCATACGGTGCAAACTGACATCAGATTTGGCCCTTGGAATAAAAACGTAATTGACTGATCCGCTGTTGACGAGAATATCATGGTTCAAACCCCGGTTGGGTGTACTGATGATGTTTTTCCTAAATGGTTACCCCCTCTCTCTCCACACAAATGTGAGTAGACTTACTCTAAATTCAACTTTTATAATCCTTATCATATTAGTATAATTAGTACACAAACTTATAAGCCAAATGGGTAGTAAGACGTGGTGACATAAAAAAGGTACTGACCGTGTCCAATTTCCTAAATAGTTTCCCCTAGAATATATATCTTCTCTAGTCTCCTTAAAAGAGTTTATTAATTTATGTTTTGATAGTAATATATTTTATAGCTTTGAATGATTCGAGTGACTACCCAAATTGGTTTTGTCCCGATTTAAAAAAGTCATGTTATCCCTTTATTCCAAGTCATTGCATTAACCGAGTTAATTTAGTGTGTTTAGCGTTTATTTTAGAAGAAATTTAAATGTTAAAACTTGTAGACCAAACTATTCTGTTGTGTTAATTTTAATCTCTAAGATCTGAATGTTTTGTTATTAAATTAGGATTATCTAATTTTATTTTTTATTTTAAGACTTTGACAATATGAGTCTAATTATTATAAACCATGTTGTAGAGATCATGGTTTAATAAATGTATTTAAATATACAGTAATTAGGAATAACAGTTTATTTGGCTTGCAGTTTGAATACCTAATTATTAAATTTGAAATCAACTGGTCATACTTAGCATCCAAATAAATGGTCCATAAATTTAACGAAACCATTAAATAATTCATCATGATTAGTTCTAACAATAGTTAATAATCAAAATAAACAATTAATCAACTAACATTAAAATATTATTTGCTACCACTGTACTGACCAAATTTAGTATCATCTTTAAACGTAAGTCTATAACAATATGGAAGTATCAGATAAATCTATTAAAAAAGAGTTTCTATTAAGGAGTTTATTAATCTTATTTTATACGTAATAAGAACATTTAATAAGATCCTAAACATTTACAATATAGGATTAAATTTAGTTTTGGTTTACATAATATTTATAGCCCCTTCTAGTAACACTTGTAATATATATATTTTAAATTCAATTGAGCAATATAATTGAACTTAGATGTTACATTTATTTTGATGGAATATCTAGCGAAGCGTTTTAATGATTTGGTTTAATTTATTTGCCAATTAACCATTATTTCAGTGTTGTAAGAATTAAAAGTCATCCACAAGCGGGTAGCCCGCATTAGATAACACACAAACTCACGGAATGATATCAACATTTCACAACTAGCCAATCTTCAATTCAACCTGTGATCAGTTAGCTCATATTCTGCGAGTCCACTAACTGTCTAGAAATGTTCAAAATTAGGGAGACAGGAGATAGGATGAAAATTAAAATAACAAAACGTGATCAGCTTTTGGTGGATTTAAAGAATACTATTATGAATAGAATTCGTTCATCATTAACACTGGTAGCGTTAGGATGGGCGCACTCAGGATAGTACAAACATTTCAAAACATGATAAAAGAAAGTATTTTTGTGTCGTGTTTAATCGGGTGTCGATCATTCCACTTTGACTACATGCTTTCAAATGAGTCCCCGCACACTGTCTGACACAAGGAAGAACAAACGTTATGAAACCCAGTGAGACACGTTGAAACAAAGTAGCTCTCTTTCCTACTCCCATGTTTCATCTAGTTTGTTCCACTTGTTTCGTGAAAAATAAGCCATTGCGCAGGCGCAATGCTGGTAGCTCTGTCCACGTGACGCTAGTCTCCTTCATAATTTGGAATTGTAGTGATCATTTTCTTTGTGTGTGTGCTTTGTTACTTTCCAAACTCACTCGAGTAAAGTTAGAAACTGTGTCAGGAAACTTCCTCAGTTCCTGTAAGCCTATATAATTTCCAAAAAACCTCTATCAATTATTTTTTCATTGATAGTCGATAAGGAATACCTCATGTTAGATGATTTCCCGTGCTCACCCATCCAATTCCAGGAAATTATAGCTAAAAGTTCATCAGTATCGATAACACCAACATTAAACGAAACCATCTTAGCACAGACAGAAAATTTGTTGTTATATTATGTTTTTGCATTTTTTCATTTGAATAAAAATTGATGAAATTATATTAGTGTCATCCTGTATGCACTTTTGAGTCCTGACTAGCTGAATTATTAAGGTGCGACCGAAGGGAGCGCAAGTATTTTTTACAGTTTTTATAGAATTGAAATATTTTTGTTAACATAAATAAAATGTTTCTCCAGTAGCAACATAGAGTTTAGTTTTCTGCACATGCTAATATCAACGTATCTAGAATATTGAAACACTACGAATTTTTTCCAGATATAATATTGCTGTGATAATAGTTCGGTTGTCTATAGCTCCGTGGTCGAGCACCTATTATCACTATACGGAATAGATACAGTTTAACTAGCTGTTAATTGCTCCGTGGTCGAGCACTAATTAAATCGGTATATTTATTTATTGAAAGAAAGAGAACTATTGATGGCTGTTTATTAACACACGGTTTATTCAAATGACATCTGTTAATTACTGATACATACTCCAATTAAATGCTTAATATCAATGCACCCTTGTGATATTAACGCACATTATTGTATTTTGTGTTAGACTGCGAATGCGAGAGCCAGTGCTAGTGCCAGTGAGTCCCTGACTGCGTTGTTTGTGTGAGCGTGGGTGTGCGGATTGTGCGTGTGGCTGTGTGTGACTGCGAGAGCCAGTGTGTGAATTTGTTAGACTTGTGCTCTTAACCATACGCACAAGTGGCTTATATATAACATACCCATTGCCTCTTGGTCCCCTCATCAGCAGTGTAAAAACTAACTAATATAAAGAATCCTGGCGACAGGTGTTGTGAAGGCTAGCTTCTTATTGGTATAGGGAACTGGCATCATTTGCCAAATACTGCAGAGCTGTTCTTTTAACAGAAAAAATTATATAAAAAATATATTTTAATGGTTTAATCCTTTTCACATTATTTCTGAAAAGCGTGTGTTTCTTCATGGATGAATCATAAAAGGATACTCTACATATGTTACTTTAGATAAAAAATTACCTTCAGCCATTACTTTTTATTTTAGATAGATCCAAACCAATATCAATACAATATCTGCCAAGTGTGTCCTGGAATTTTGTCAACTTTTTAAATAAAGGGAAATAGTTTTGACAAAATTTCAGGACACCCTTGACAGATATTCAAGATCTGTTGATATCAGCATGTGCAGAAAACTAAACTCTATGTTGCTACTGGAGAAATATTTGATTCCTTTTGACCAAAAAAATGTAATGCTATAAAAACTGTAAAATTACTCGCGCAGCCTTTTGCCACACCTTAATTCGTCCTCTAGTGTAGTTATTCAATACACTCTCATACCAAATGTGGATGTACAGCACGTGCTTCCTTCAAGCTACCCTCCCGATTCCTACCCCTAGGTTAAGTCATTACTAACACTTGTGTAGAGCAAACATACAATCATTAAGAGCTCTGTAGAGTGGAAGCAGGAGGGGCAAACCAAGAAGATTACATCAAGCAGATAATGGAGGGTAGAAGTTGCAGAATATACACATAGCTCAAGAGACTGGTTGAAGACAAGTGCATGGAGAGCTGCTGCCCTCTAAGTTTTGGATTGAATACTAAAGAAGTTGAACGAACAAATAAAATAGGTAAAATTATAGTTATTGAGTTAAATTACGAATGGAAATACAGTTGACTCTTAAACCAATATTAATTGCTGATGACCAACATAATATGATATGAGTTTTGATGAAATACGATGCTCAAATTTTCTGTAACAATACACTATTTTTGAAATACACTCCATTTCGCCCGTATTTTATCATCCAAACCAAATATGAAATCTCATTATATTCAAAGTATTATCAAAGTAATCTAAATTCTCCCACCCCAAACCCATTGAAAGCAATTATCAGCCCGCAAGGGCGCCAATACCTTTCATGTTGTGATTGTTAGTATCCCTATGTCGTGTTCGTTTTCTAGAGCCCTTCGGGGCTGGTGTTAATGTTTGTTTCTATATGTTTCCCCATGTTTTTTATTCATGTTTTATATATATGTTTAAAAGAAATAATAAAACCTATCAAACAAACAAAGTAATCTATATTACGATCATAGTAAAAATGGCCAAAACAATATCTATAAATGGGATAAAGGTATAGCAATAGTGTATTGATGTGTGACCTGTTTAAATACAATTTTCGAAATAAGCTCATTTATTTAAGTAATAACTATATCCTGATAATATGATTATTTATCTTTTCAACATATTTGAACGCCAAATATTTGAACAAATGGATTTTTTTTCAAGTATAAAATTAAATTTAGAAAGCGTTAGAAAAAATATCTAGATAAAGCATAGGATCACAAATGAAAAAACTGTTTCCGCACAATATGGTAAATATCTCAGCATATAATATATTCACTGCATAGCAGGATGTTAAGGTATTAGTTTTATCCTATAGCTACTGTGTTGTACATACACTGCAGTAGTCGTGCGCATCTCCTAGCTCGCCTTGTTTGCGCAAGGCAGAGGCCATTTGAAGTAAAGCTGCTCGGTGATGTCTTGAGTTAAGGTCACCCAACTGCAGGCTTCGGGAAAGATCGTAAGCTTTTGCAGCGTAACGCGCACTCTTGTCAGCGTCTTGTAGCCGCCCGAACAATTCTGACAAACCGACGTAAACCTGAAACAAGTAATTTTCTCGGTGTTATTTTTAGGTTAAATGTGTAACGCAGGTTTACTAACTGCTTTTGTCCCAAGAATTAAGGGCGAGAAGCAAATAAACTACATTTGAATTTTCTGATTCCATAACAACAGCTCACCCTTGAAGTCCAGAGCCTGCAAAAACTTTTGTTCATAGTTTGTTGAAGGCATGCAATTCTTCTTGTAATTTTCAAAGGGTGCTGTATGATGAAAAAAAAATCATGATGGTATTTTATTCTTAAATTCCCACGTTTTTCCTTTACTAACGGGATTAAAAATGTCCACAGACAAAGTATACACCATCCTATAAACCAGGAACTATGCATGGTACCTCATAAATATCTGGATTATCACCTGGTTTGGTTAGTTAGCATTCAAATGAATTACATAATTAACTATAGTAAGTGAAATAAAATAATATGTTGAGTTTCACTCTAGTATAAAATTATACTTTTCTAAGTATCTTAACTTTATTAATTAGTTTCAGATATGATAAACAATTATAAAATCTACAAACGCTAACATAGAGTAACTTGCGGAAACTTTTACCAACCATTGTCACAATTATTATTACCACTATTATTATTATTAGGTGTTCTCTCTTACGACAGGTCCATTCCTTTTGTCAGTGAGCTTAGACCGCCAATGAACTCTGTCCTCTGCGACCTCCTTGAGCTTCCAGAATTTTCCTCTTTCCTTCAAGTCATCCAATATTTGAATCCTTATTATTCTTAAGCCCCTCTTTCTCTCAACTTTTCCTTATATGATGTGCAGAAGGCAGTCTCTCCTAAGGATGTGTCTTATCCAGTTTCCTTTGCATTGTCACAGTAAGATGTTTTAAAGGAACCCCGACATAAATAGCAATGTCAGACCGTGGGATAGACAGATGAGACAAACCTAAAGGTTGTGGGAGTATCCATGACCCCGCTAATAAAACCCATAAATAAAGCCATAAAAGCTTTTAAATAAAGTTTGTTGTTTCCCACGTTGGCACACACAAGGCTATGGCCATGGGAATACTTTACACCAGTTAATTTGAATTGTTAATGGTACAAGAGAACAGTTTCCCATGTTTTAGAAGATGATCAATAGAAGTATTTTCTTGCATTTTTTTAATTTATCGCTATCTTACAGGTAGATAAAGTATTGTGATTGTAAAAAAAAAATCGAACTTGAGATTTTGACGAATCTAGACGTTTCTTGACCCCCCGAATCCGAAAAAGGTTTTTTTGAATTTCTTTCTGTCTGTCTGTCTATACTTCAGGCTAGAGCTTAAACTATTTTACTGATCGGGCTAAAACATGGTATCTAGGGTTTTCATATAGTTGCCCCGAAGAATTTTTGGAATTGGATATCCAACCCTAAAATTAAGTTTATTTTACTGAAGGGCAAAAAGAGAAAAAGTCGAATTTCTCAAACTCGGCTCTAACAATTTTGATTAAATTTCATTTCAAAACATTTATAAATATTCTAAATAAAATAGCTACTCTCAATATTTTTTAAAGTAACTTTAAGGGCTTCGGTCTGATGCGAAAATTCTATTTTTTTTTATCATATCTCCAAAACTATTTGAGAAATGAAATTACTTATCATCGAAAATATGTAGAATTATTTATAATACAAATATTTTATTCGAAACATTTTTATAAAACCAATAACATTCAAGCTATATATATATATATATATATATTTAATTTATATATATATATATANATATATATATATATATAAACTTTTCGAAAACTAAAGGTAAAGTATTGCGACCGTAAAAAAAAAAATCTAACCTGAAATGTTGATTGATGTTGACGTCTCATGGCCCCCGAACCCTAAAAATTGGTCTTTGCAATGGTGTCTGTGTATCTTTTTAACCCTAAAATTAAGAATAGTTTAATAAAAGCGGAGAGAGAAATAATAGATTTTCCCAAAATCGGCTCTAACGATTTTGATTAAAATTCTTATCTAGGCCTTGATTATGATTATAAATAAGCCGGCTATTTTCATTTTCTCAGGAAAATGACTTTAAGGGTACTTTACAGAAGCGGGAATTTCCGTATATCCACAACTATTTGAGATAGTAAATAACTTACCATTGCAAAATTGTAGGACTAATAGAAATAAAAAAACTTTTATATGAGATTAATGTCTATAAAACTAACCGTTTCTGAGACATTGGCAAATATATTAATATATTAATATTAAGTTTAAACGCAATAATTCTCTAATGCCATAGAGTAAGAAATGAATAAGTCTCTCAAAAAGTGTATGTTCTTTTTCATTCAACATCTTAGGAGAAATGTTTGTACAACAATGATATATCTCTATTATTTTAGATTCAATGGGTAATATTTACCTATTTTATTGGTCCAAATTTATAAATGAAGAATCTAATAGCAATACAATAACCATAATATGTGCAACCCCTAATAAAATGTCGAAAATTTTAAACCAGAAATCGGCATTTTAATACGAAGTGTTGACTCTTGGGGACCCTACATTGATATTTTTAATTGGTACAAATATACAAATGAAGATGTTAATTCTTTAAAAATAAAATTATGAAATTTAAAACCACGAATAAAAAATGTTTTACGTATTTCTAGCGCAATTTGTTCTCAGGTTTGATAGTGTATATTGCATTACGAATTTTGAGTAAATATCTCCATTTATAAACAAAAGAAGCTGGTCAGTCATGCATGACATGATTTCGAATAATTTTGATTTAAACGTCCCAAGTTGAGGACTTTTGTTCGTTAATTATGGTGTAGGATAAACAATATAATTATATATGCCTCCGCACTTAATGTTTAATAACCTAACCAGTAAACTCTTACGAAACTTTCGCATATTCAACCTCCTCCCCNAAAAAAGATTTAGTCATTTGTTGGGTTGTTGAAATTAAATACTCAGTGATGTGTATACAAAAATTAGCGAAGAGTGTTTATTTTCGGTAATTGATACAAAAATATTGTTACATTTAAATTTTAACTTCAATTTTAAACCAAAAAATGTGTTTAACGTAAACTGAGTATGCTATATCGGCAGCCGGTAAAAACTCCTATTCACTGATACCTTATTCATCGCTGTAGGCTTTTTATTTGTTGAGAAAAAGGGATGTTGACAACAGAAATAATATATAGGATTAATTTTTAATAACATAATAATTAAGAACTATTGACGGCCACTCGCAAATTATAAATTACAAGTGTCACATATTAATTTAAATAATAGAAGCAATTAACTGCAGTAAAATAAAATTATATATATAATGTTTTATTAATTTAATAAACACAATGCATCCACTATATGATCTACTGCCAGAACTATCAATTTAAAATTAAACACTAACTCCTCGCCAACCTCACTTCTTTGTCACTCCCAAACGGTGGTATAAGGGTATCCGTTAAAGGGTTGGCTGCAGTTTGTGACCGTTTTGGCGCGTAGCAGTATGTGAAAATACCTTTCCCAGCAAAATTGGCATCCCCTTTCACTATCGCTCATAGAAACTCATGTGTGCTGATATAATCAGTCCGTTCAGAAAGTGCGCGTTAAATACCCAAAATAAAAAAAATAAGACTATATGAACCGGGGTGGATTAAATAATGTTTTGTTAAAGTTCCAAACTTTGAAATTTATTTAATTTTATTTTTATGTTTCCTATGTGATTGATTATATCGGTTGTAAGATTTCCAAATATCCAAGTTTAGTTGCTAGAAATAGTCATGCTCATAATTAATAATCCAGATTATTCGAGAGAGCTCAATAATCTAACATTATTTTTTTTGTATGTAGATTAAAGCTACATACCTGAAGTTCTAGGGCGGGATCTTGGATCCCTTGAGCAATCTTGTGAGCATGTTGAAAAGCTTCAAGAGCCTTGCAGAAACCTGCCAACTCGAGGTACACGCTGCCTACTGTCAGATGGACATGCCCAGCCGTACGACATTGGTCACACTCGTTGTATAATGAGTGACGGGCATACGCCAAAGCGCGTTCTAGTCCACCTAGTCGCTCGTGGGAACGTGCTAAATTGAGGTAAGCCTCAGCGCGTAGATTTGGGCTGTCGGCTTCTTCCGCCAGTCCGAGCTGACGGTGCGCGAACTCCAAGGCCTCTCTGCAACGATATACTCCACATGAAAAAAACAGTCCCTGTATTAAGATATATATATATATATAAGCTACACTTTTNTATATATATATATATATAGGTTACACCTCATTCGTGAATTCACCCAGTTCATGAATCGGGCAACTTTCTGTCCATTCCCTGAACTGGCTTCTCGTACTAAATATTCCACGAATTGGGGAAAAAAATAGTCCCGTTCATGAGTTGTACCGCGCTTATAGCTGCCCAGTTCATGAACTGGCTTTTCCTGACCTAGGAAGAGGAAGTGTACCCACATTTGTGTTGAGAGAGAGTGGAAAACCATTTTAGTAAAAAACAGCCTCAGTACAACCAACCGAGATTCAAACCTCGAGCTCCTCGTCATAAGCAGTCTAGTATATTGTGAGAGTAACGCCTTAGACCATACAGCCACCAAAGCGGGTAAATCATATACTTCAAATATACAGTAGTGAGTGTATATCTCAACAGACTAATATACCCAGACTTATATCAAACTATTCTTATTTTGTGCCATTTATATCATTAAGCTACACATGTTGTTTAACTGTCATGAACATAACGGCATTAGATTGGAAACTTTTTAAATGAATATAAAAGTGGTCATTAAATTCAAGGAAATCCTTGAGAGACATTCAACAAATACTGATGATATCACCATGTGAAGGAAATTAAACTAAACGTTGCTACTGGGGCAATATTTAATTTATTTTGAACAAAGAAATGTTTTGCTATAATAACTGCAAAATTACTGTCTTTTTCTCGCATCACTGTCACCTATGATAGTTAACATAACGTGGGGAGGTGACCTCTGTAAATGAATACATTTATAAAAGGAAATTACGTAGCACAACTTCCTTCGGAGGGGAAGTAAAGCCATCGGTCCCATATCGATTGTGACATTTAAAAGAACCCTGGAAGTTATGTGGAAATACTTATACCATCAAATTTGGTAGACCATTCCACTATCGCTCATAGAAATTCTCTTGTGCTGATATAATCAGTTAGTTCAGAAAGTGCACGTTGTATACCTCAAATAAATAATACAAAAGGAGTTTATGATATTTTGAGATAAAATCAGATATAGCATAAACTAATATTCATATATTTATGATTTCTTAAATTTGTTTGATATTAGAGTTGGATAAACTATTTTGTAAACATCGTTTGTATTGATATTGGTTGATAGATGCTTTGACTCATATTAATTTTTTTAAATCTCGCGCAGTGTCTGCAGCTTTTTCCCTTTCTCCTAAAATCACCATGGTGTCATTCCATAAGCACTAAGTAAATCAAAGCTGGTGGATGAAACCAAAATTGATAGGTGTTTCAACTACCTTATGGAACACATAATTTAAAAAAAATACACATGAACATAGAAATGGAATTCGGGATCCTATAACTGTGTCCATATGTAATTTTTCAAAAATTTACGATTATGTTACTTGGATGCTGTATACGTGTTATAGATCATTTTGATCTTCCAAGCCTCGTTATTCATGAAAAATAATAATTGTAAAAACGCATTCTTTCTCCATTCACACCTTTTGGAAGACTAGATCCATTCTTTTACACTTTTATGATCCCTGTTATGAAATGAGAATAGTGCTATGAACCACTTCGATGATGTGTTTAAATTTGAATAGTTATTATAGGTAGGTATTTCTATCATATAAGCAATCTACGCCTTTCAAACAAAGTCAAGAAGTGCCTGCCTTGTTTGTCAGGATACCCCCCTATTTCTTAACAGGAATTGTAATGAAAATATTTTCTCCCATTTTAAGCATCCCTTAGATTATCAATAATATTGTGCTATATTATTGATGCTCCCTCTAGAACAGTGATTCCCGTCCTAGGGAATGCACCACCCTGGAGACGAGTGAAGCAATTCAAAGGTGGGGTGGGAAGGGGGGAGGGGTGTAGAACAATTTATAAATAACGTTAAAAATCAACTAAGAATTGTATACATTATTTATTTAGATCTCTTTTACAAAGTTAGATAGTTTTGTATTTAGATATTGGAAACTCTAGAACTGCCAACTAGTTGTAAAAGCCAATATTCAAGAACTGATAGAAACGAAACGCTACCAACTATCTCATTAATTTTCATTAATTTTATTTGTACCGTTATGCTACAAGCATTACATTGGTTTTTGTATGAAATAAAGAAGTGACTAGAAAACGTATTTTTTTAAAGATTTCTTTTAACTATTCCAAAATATAAAGGGAAAAGAGGCGTGGAAATTTAATGATCTACTAAGGGTTGCATCAGGTCAAAGAGGTTGGGAACCACTGCTCTAGACAGTTTAATAACTTGAAAATAGGAGTGTACATTGATTCAGTTTATTCAAAGTTTTAAGTGCTATGAATGAAGATTGTGACCACCTCTGTGGTCTAGCGGTCAGGGTTCAGTCTCCGGCACTTTCAGATTTCTTTCTGTGAAGTAGTGGGTCTGAAATGGGATCAAATTCAGCCTCGTGAGGATAACTGAAGAGCTACTTGAATCAAAAAACAGCAGTTCCAGTTTATAAAAGTGAGATTAACGGCCGGAGGTTTTGTTGTGCTAACTACATGACACACTCTATCCGCAAATGATGGCACTAGCATCACTAAGGGTGGTGGTAACTCTTGCGGGCTCATGCCATGGAGTTTAATAATACCAGGAAGAGATTGGACCTCTCTGTGATTGCCGGTAGTTAAATTATATTAAACACTAACTAGTTCCAATATTCAAGTCACCCCCCAAAAATGAATAATGTATGAGGAAGAGTTATCTTGTATATACGATAAACATTATCAAAATATAAGACAGTACTTAACTTAGGTTAAAACTCTAGGGAAAAGATTATTTACAAAAATGATAGCTGCGCTTACTGTAATACAGTTATTATTGTATTTACATAAGTCAAAATTCTAATAAAATAGAGGTTAAAAAGCATGGTATGATTATTAAAATAAGGTTTGATTGCTGTTCAAAAGTGACCGTAACTAATCCCTACGGTTTCAACTTATATACGTTTGAGACTTATAACTTTCGAATTAATGTACAGGATGATTTGAAAATCTCTGTACAAACGTGATTGGGAAAGAGAGAACACTAAAATAAACCTTTTTCGTTAATGAATGTGTATGCCTGCAGACGTCACCCTTAGGCCCGGTATCCGCCTCGGTGGCGTAGTTGGCTATCGCGCTTGTCGTGTTGAGCTCGACTGCTGAGGACGGGGAGATTGAGGTTCGAATCTCGGTCGGGTGAACTGGGGGTGGTTTTTCCTAAATGGTTTTCCACTCTCCCTCCACGCAAATGCGGGTTCATTTCCTCTAATTCAACCTTCCCAATTCCCAAGCCATTAGAGTAATTAGTACTTAAAGCATATAACCCGAACAGGTAGTAAGACGCGGTGCTAAATATTATTATTATTACTTAGGCCCGGTGCCCACGAGCAGCGTGCGTCATTTTTGCAGTCGCGTCTTGTGCTGCGTCACAGTACCCTGAGCAGTTCACACAAGCGGCCTGTGTCTGGTGACGCTAAGTTGACGCCACGTCACAGCACCCTGGGCAGTGCGCACTAGCGACTTGCGTCTATTTGAACGCGATCTGCGTCTATTTGGACGCGACTCTCGGCCTCAGTCGGTTTGAAGCCATTGCCGTGATAAGTACACTCCGGGAGAGGAAAAAATAGGCATACTTATATTTGCTGTACACAACCCTAATACCCCGTCGTGAACTTATAAG
>CABFOW010000714.1:172623-190646 GCA_902141385.1 Timema californicum | reverse complement strand
CCTTTTATCACCAACCCCTATTTTTTAATAGCCATTTTAGTAATTTAATCATTTTTCATCCCCGGTCGATAACTGATCAATCGTCATTTAATTAGTTATCCCCGCCAGTTGTCTACAGGTGTCACTTCTGACCCAGCCTGAGACGAAGCCGGTCTCCTGTTTCTCTCACACAATAAGACTTCTCTCACTCCCTTAAAAATTATTTATATGGCAAAACAACGTTTGCCGGGTCAGCTAGTATTTTATAAATAAGTAGTAGTTGTAACACGTTTCAAGTATTTTATAAATTGTAAGTGTGAAAATAAATGGTAGGTAGTAATGTATATAGTTTTAATGCACTTTTACTATAATTTACAGACCATCCGGATAATCAAGATGACATATCGTCCCAGTTATTTAGCATTATGGCTTCCATTTCATCAGTATTTGGATATATCATCTTTCATAGCTCCATCCACGCTGCTTGTTTTTATTTCTGTCGTGGTATTCTTCTAGGGATGACTTCCAAATGACAGGTATATCCCTCACCTAATTGATAAAAAGTTATGTGTCTATTTCATCCTCCATTCTGACTGTACACTGATTACCGTCCCAATGACGCGTGCAGTTCTTGTGCACTGCTCTATGTCTTCACAGGGACTGACAGAACGCTGAGCGGTAGCGTCACCACCGCGTTTTCAGAAACCCGCGTCACTGGTTTTGACGCAACAATGACGCCAGACCTCGCGTCCCGTGTGAACTCCATCATTCGAATCAAAGTAATGCTGAGAAGCAGCGTCACATGATGCGAATGCAAAGATGACACATGTCACTCGTGGGTAGCGGCCTTAGGTGATAGAGGACGCTGTCAGTACATAAATGAAAGGCTCAAAGAAGCAAACGCCAACAGTAGTTTATTCCCGGCATTGATTGCCGTACATTTTCAAAGATTACCCAGCCCCATACCTTAGATGCAGGTCAGCCATCTCAGGATTCATGAGATTTTCCATATTAAACGCACGAAGTCCACGTTACGAACGATGAAGGTGAAATATAAGCACTTGACGCACCACTTAACATCGTCCTCTAGCACCAAATGGTGATGTCTTCCAACATACAAATTAATGAAAAAGGTTTGATTTAGTGAACCCTATCTCCCACCAAAGTTTGGGTGGAGGGTTCATTATTATCCTGTATGCAGAAGTAGTTTATGTGCTAACGACCAAACCGGAAGACGGGGAGAATCCGCATAAAATATTTTAAGTTAAATAGATTAATATGTAATTGATTATTTGAATTTAAGTAATAGGTATATTTTAATTTCTCTCTTAATGACATTCAGTGTTGAACACAAATTAAAAAAAATATATAATAATCTGGATTCATGAAAACGTTTGTTTTTCAATTTAACTGTTAAACACATTAAATACTTGTGCATTAAAAAAAATGTGGTCTATATCTCTAAATGTGACAAAATGTAATTATGTATTTACTTCTGACTACATGATCACTACTTACTGTAGGAACTACAATGGGTTATAAAATAGTATCTTCAAAGTAAAATCACATATTTCACTTCGTATCTTTAAGGGGATGTGGAAAATACGAATATATTAATAATGATCTACAACATTTAACACTAATAAAAGTTTCAGAAGACCTGGCATACAATTGACAAGGTGTTCAAAAGTTATATATTTTAGGGTGTTATTTCCATGGTAAGCCTCCTCAATTTTGCGAGTTTTTTAGTTAATATGTCTTAAATTCTATGTGCAGATTGCCTATAATAATCTAAGATGTTTTAATTTCTATGAACAGGTTAACTGTGATAATCTATGACGTCTTAATTTCGTTGTGCAGGCTAGCTGTGATGATCTAAGATGTCAATTCTACGTACAGGGGAGCTGTGATAATCTATGATAACTTAATTTCTAGGTGCAGGTTTCCTGGGATAATCTATGACGTCTTAATTTCTTTGTGCAGGCGTGCTGTGATGATGATCTCAGATGTCTTTTCTACGTGCAGGTGAGCTGTGATAATCTAAGCTGTCTTAATTTCTATGTGCAGGTTAGCTGTGATGATCTAAGCTGTCTTAATTTCTGTGTACAGGTTGTCTGTAATAATCTATGATGTCTTAATTTATTTGTTCAGGTTAGCTGTGATGATATAAGCTCTCTTAATTTCTGTGTACAGGTTGTCTGTAATAATATATGATGTCTTAATTTCTTTGTGCAGACTAGCTGTAATAATATTTATGGTTTTAGCCTTCCAATCACAATACGTTATCAATTTATTGCTAGAAAGGTAGGCACGTAACTTCAATCAAATAAGGTCTATGAATTTGAATTTATTTACATAAAATTACCATAATTTGCTAAGGTATTTTGGAAAAACGTTGGTATTTCCTTTTTAATGCATTCAAAGATTCTAGTTCAAATAATAGCTATTTTCTGTTTATGTTCATAAGCCTTTATATTCTCCGTAGCTGATTAACACATTTTACAATTCCTACACATATACATTGTTTGTGATCTTTAGAGCTCAGTGTAAATGGGCCACCCAATTTATTGTGTACTAATTACATCCTCAAATTTTAATTTAAATACTAATTCACTAAATAGCTGTATTTTGAATTATATTCATTTACATAAATATAGGCCTTATTTTTAAATTCATTCATTAAAAAAGGTTCAGTTAATATTTTTGAAGAGCCCTTCCCTTCTCCTTTCAAACAAGGGACTAATAATTTATAATACACCATTAACCAAAACATCGATAAATATAACTTATTTTTTACTCGTATTATGTTAACCTTTGCTTGAACGGTGTTAATTATTTTATGTAATTTGGAAAATCAGTTATAAACTAGTATAGCTTATTTTGTACCTTTTGTTAAGAATAACTAGGATTTAAAATATATTGTGTGTTTTAGTAAATAGTGCCTTCGTTCTTTTGGTTTATGTAACATCACTTACCGTTTATTAACGTTATGGGTCTTCCTTATTTGCTAATAGTGGCATTTCATAAATTTCTGTAGTCTTTGTAAAGTTTGTTTGATTTGTTTTACATACATTATTTAATTTATTTTCCCAAATAGGCCAGATATATAGGCCAAGTTAAACTATACTTCACTCAATATAAACCTATTGGGTTTCCCTCCATCAAAATTTAATTCTTGTTTGAAAATGTGAACACATCTAGAGTATTTTTCTTCATCTTGAAACATTGTCGTTGAGCCCAAACATCTTAGGTTTATTTATAATACTGTATTTATAGCAGAAAAACATAGCATATTTTGAACAAACTTAGAATATGGACAAACCTTCCCTTCCTAAAATGTTCAACAGACATAAATTAATAGCCGAAAGCATTTTATTTTTAATTTAACTGTCTTTATTATTTCCATAAATTCGATACAAGCTCCAAGGTATAAATATACAAGAACAATATTAACACAAAAGCTAAAAAAAATTGAGAACATAAATATAATTTTTGAAATAATACAGAAAACATTTTGATGTGTGTTCACAGCCTGTAAAATTATCCAAACATTTGGATCATAATGAAGATCTTTGAATTGAATAATATCATATAGGTTTAATAAATGTTGATAAATGAAATAATAAACAGAGCCTATTCATTTGAACCAATACTTAAACGATTTAATATCCTATAAGAATAATAATTGTCCACTATTTATTTCGTGTAACTTCTATAGCAGAGACTGAAATGTCAAATCTGATATATGATATTTATCTATATTTTACATAATTTATGTGGATTTTCTAAATTAAAGCCTTTAAATAAATAGTTTATATTATCCTAGATTTTTTCCCTATTTTTAAAAATCATAAATATAACTGTTTATTAGAGTTTGACATAACTACATCTGTATTAATTAAACACTTAAATTGGGCCTACTAAATAATAGAATTTTAAATAGCATTTAAATTTTTTATCTAGTAGTTTATAGAAAAATACTTAAAATTTGAAAGGTATGGATGAAAATTAAAAACAAAACTAATAAAATATTGGTTCTTAGATATAGTTTTAAACTTAAGTAAAGGAAATGTGACCAAATTCCTTCAAGTAATGCGATTCCACTGATAGTTTTGTCCTGTAACCATTTTTAAGAAGACATATGAAACATTTGCATCTCTTATTAAGATATTAGTACGTGCGAAAAAGACTAAGTTAGACATTTTTATTATTTGCAATTTATAAATTAATCATAGCTTGTGAACTATCAAAAGAAAATTCTAAATTTTAAAAATTCATATAGGTATTTAGTATTATCTTTCAAAGCCTATACAATCATATAACACGTAAAAATAGATATGATTAACGTAGTTTATTTATCTTTTATCAACCACGCTTTAGAGGAGAAATTATCCACGGTAAAATAAAATAGATTTTTAAAAATTTGATTTTAAGATACCTAATAAGCTTCTATATGCAAAATAATGTTGATAAAGGTATTTTAAACTAAATAAAGTATATAACTATTATTAATATGTTTATTTTTTGATAATATAAACAATATTTTTCTTATTTATTAGAAAACTTCCCCCAAAGAAAGTATGTGTTTTCTTAAATGCTATTTTTTAAAACAGAATATTTATTGATATTTCATCAAAATATCTATAGCCAAATAAACAACATGACAAAAATGACAGAAAATACTATAATTCAATAATAACCATTACAACACTTTCTTACTTTCACAATAGTTATTTTTCAAAACCCTTTACATAACTTAAGATATTTCTCATCACTACTTAATATAAATAAAAAGCTACCTAGTCAATGTTGTTATGATTTAACAGTAAATAAATCTGTATTAATAAATAACATCTTGCCAATATTGTGGTTACAGCAACAACATTTGCCTAGAAGACCACGGACAAACACTTGCACATATCTTAGATCTAATACTATTTATTCAAATTATAACTAGGTCAAGACAAGGTATACACCAGACCCACAGCCTCCAGGTTATAAAGCTCCTTGGGAAAGCTTTAGTCCTTCAACACGTGGATCGTAACGTCCAATCCCACTTGATAACATCGCTGTCAAGCAAGACCTTTTAAAATAGTTCACTCTAAGCAGAGAGAAGACAAAATTGACTTCTAGAATCAATTAGCCGGCTTTCACAAAGCTAGGTTCAGGTAGCGTCCAGACCCCTCCTTATAAACTACTCCCGTACCTTCCCACCAAACGAGCTTACTCAGAATGTAATGTTCCTTTTTTGTTCAAGTGAATGTTTGCAAATTTTCTAGTTGTAAACAATTTTCAAATACCGTCGACTAGTTTCCTGTCTGTAAAAGTGTGTTCATTGAAAGGGGTAAGAGGGTGAGTTGAAGTGTGTGGGGGGGATTGAACTAACTGCCATCCTTGGAAACTTTCTCTTCAGCTAGTGTCCTCTACAACGAACAATTTGAAAGTGAGTTGATCTTCCTGAAAATTTTGCTATCACTGAGAATTGCAGCTAGCTCTCCCCAGTGCCCAAGGATTCAACCTCAAGGAGCCCAGCGAAACTCCCATAAGGCTGTGTGTTTGGTGTTTCCTTGACTGTGAACTACGTACATTCTTTTCCACATTTTAGATAAAAAATAAATTATTAATACATTTGTAAAGTGTTATGAATTTCTTATTATGTGTTCCTTCTCTAGATGTTCAACAGCCCCTTTATTTCTCTATGTTCTAGGAAAAGGAGTGTAGCGTCGCACCAGGCAATGTAAAATTTAGCTGGTACAAAAGTTAAAGCAAAACACAATTCTTGTTTTAGGAATTATAATATCAAATTGATTTTGTGTCATGATCATAAAATTTACCATACACTTTACCATTGACAAATTTTATTATACTACTCAACTCAAATTCAATGTCGACAAACTCAATACATAACTATAAATGTAGACAATTAAAATATATTTTCTGACCGTATGGGGAAATAATCGTTTGGTCCCGAAAATACCCCAAGGCATGCTATTTATAAATACACTTATTTATACTGATAAATAATAATCTATATTCTTCATTTTAATGGTAGTACTGATAAATATATTTATGACAGATCATTTATTGTCCAAATCAACCAGTTGGATTGTGAGAAATACTTTTATCACATCAAAAAAATTCACCTTAAAATATATAAATATAAATATATAAATATTTATTTTAATTATACCATTAATCTAAACTTTTTGAAAATATACAAGCATATGTGCGGTTTGTTAGAGCGTCCTTATCAAAGACGCTGCGGAGAGCGCTATTGAACGTGACAATAATATCTTGATTAGAGAAACACGATGTCATTATTTATTGGATTGACACCATAGTGTTAGTCTTATTCCTCGATCAAGATCACCAACTATCTCAATCGGCCCCGTGGTGTAGTAGTAAGTGTAACTGGCAACGAGCCAAGGTTTTATTTTCAGTTGGTACCTTGGGTACTTTCCTGAAAGGTCAACTACCCCAACGATCATCAGGATTTGGTTTGTTAGGCTTAAGTTAGGTTTAAGAATTCACACTGGTTCCACAATCTCACACTCACAGCCCCCATTATCTCATACCACCGGCACATGGAAAGAGCCTCCACGGAAAGGATGTACGATTAGTAGGTTCAGATGTACCCTGGGCACTAGTATATTAGTTATGGCTAAAATTTCCACAAACTGTCGTGAGTGATGCAGCTCAGACGCGCTCTATTATTATTATTATTATTATTATTATTATTATTATTACCCATTAACTTTTGTGGCGGAAAAGATTATTTCCTTATAGGTTCAAAATGGCACGACTAGACCATCGAGAGGTAATCTATATTTAGACAAGATCAGAGGATTTATGAAAGTTGATGCTGGACAAGAAATTCATAATAATCATAGGCATGCTAGGAATTTCTTAGTTACTTTTAGTGCAAACTCTGAAGAACAATGTTGTTAATGTGTTCGATGAAAGTTGTTTGGGAGATATGTCTCCTTTGTTTGACCTAATTTTAATAGTCGTCGAAATGTCTCACTAAGTACCTTTCACGATACGTCACTTTCTACAAGATTGTGGTTTTTGCCTCTACCAGGTCCATAATGTATTGGGGTGTTTTGGGGTTTCAACTCCCTTTACTCACAAAATAATATCTAATAATGATTCTTTTAATTCCTCTTCAATGCCTAAGCTAGTAGCTTAACATATTTTAACAAAATTCATAGCACCTACAACCCCAATTATGTTCAACAACCTTAGATTTCTTCAAGAGAACTTCAATACAGGCATCTCCTTACCACTGGGCAGCCACATGAAGATATATTTACAAATTAAGTTCAGAGTGGGGGCCCTGGCCTACCGTCTAGTAATTAAATATTTGTTCAGCTTTATTTTATTTATAATGGAGTAAAACAAATCTATTAACTTCCAACCCCCTGTTTTGTGCACGACTGTATAATATATAGCACTTTACAATAAGTGGTAGTGACGTATTACCAATTCCCGTGCATTCGAACTTTAGTACTATTGTTATTATTATTTATCTAAAATATGCAAATACACAAAGTTTCCCTAGACTGCATGCTTGGCCAAAAACATACTTAATTTAGTTTCGTGAAACCATTCAAATTAAAGTAAACCTCTATGAACATGGCAATGTATGTGTACTAATCTCATATACTAATAATTCAATTAATACCCATATCTGTCCCCAGCGTCCCCAAGATGGCTTGAAATTGCTTGGTCAAGTTGTCTATTTATATGTGTATGTATTGGCGGGTAAAATGTATATGGCTCTGATTATTAAAAAAAATCTAAATATAAGAATGAAGAAAAAGTTAAGAGAATATTGCAATTTATATTTTAAAAAAATGGTTAGGAGGGAAAGAAATATTAGCTATGCATAGATAGGAATGGAAGAAAAATAATTGAGTGTTGAATATATTTTTCATATATGTTTCACATATATTTGTATATACAATTTGCTTGTTGTCTTACTCGATAGAGATTCTGATCTTGACTTTTTTCAATTTTTATATTGATGCATTACATTTTTTGTGTTTGTGTATATTAGGATAGGATAATATTTTTCTATTTCTATTTTATATTCTTAAATAGGGTTTGACGAGGTTTGTCAAAATTTAAACAAGACTTGAGTGATTTAGGCCATAATATTAAACAAACTTTTATGTTAAAAAACATGTTATGGTTAAAATGTCGCCAGAAAAGATATAAATGAGAGTTTGAATTTGAAAAAACCTTTCATTTCAGACATTAATTGTGACTAGTTATTTAACTTCTCAATCCTAAATAAGGTCCTATAATTAACGATATTATTTCATATGGCAGTATATGTTGTTGTAACTAGTTTAGCCACTGTTGGCTGCTCACTCACCATTAAATCTATCCTTATCTGTTGACGGAGTGTGAAAATGGTTACTTTCCTTCAATCTTATTTACCTCAATGAACGTGTAAAGTTGTCCCGTTTCTTCATCTTTAGATATATAGCTTTTATCACAATATAAGGATTTAATAAAAGGACGTACCCTTAGCTAACTCTGAACGATAGCAAACTTAATTTTTTCGCGTTTTCCCTATGTGGTAGATTATAATATAGGACTATAGTGTAATCCGTCAAGGGAGTATTGCTATATTTAAGGGTTGTTGAAGTTTACGTTATCGTCATCAATTTACTTTTTCAGTAAGTCTTGACCTATATCTTGCTTAGTAATTTTAAAATTAGACCGTTCAGAATGTCTTAGTGTATTTATTTCAAGCCCAATGGCGATACCATACATAAGCCTCCTTTATCGACCTTTTTCTTTAAATGGAATAAGATGTTAAATGGTTCGCTAAAATATACAGGCCTGTCAACTGAAATAGAGGAACTACTTTGATATTTTTCTGTCTAAATCAGTATTATATGGAGTAGAGCTGTTTATTATTGCTACAAGAGTCAAAAAATAAAAATTTTCAATCATTTTCAAGACTTTAAACTAATCAAAACCACCCAATAACATATTGTTTTAAACTTTTGAAATAGGGCACTGGATTAGGACTTCTTTTATCCTCCTATTTGTGAATATTGATAAATAATCACTTAAAAAAATCTATCTTCCCATTTTTCATGTCATCAGAAAGGGTAAAATCAGAATATATCAGTTTCAGGATTTTGACTTATTTTATAAATTACTTAGGTAAAAAATGTAATAAGTATTTTAACGTTTCTATATAAAAAATATTTCTTTAACATTTTTAAAACTTTGGTCAGCAATTGAATAAGTCATGACATTACATTCATCAACACAAATATTTTAATGTTTGAGTAAGGCTCAAGACACAGCTTATCTCCTAGATCAATTTACAGGAAGTATGTTTGAAATTCATTGATTTCAAATTAAATAAATACATGCTTATAATACTTATTGCGACCCTTTTTTTAAAGCCTCTTTGGTATTAGATAGTGTATATCATTTTATAGATATGCATCTCTTGCACTGATTGTGTTCTCATCAATAACAAAATGACCCGCCTCGGTGTCGTAGTTGGCTAACGCGCTAGTCGTGTTGAGCTTTACTGCTGAGGACGGAGAGATCGAGGTTCGAATCTCGGTCGGTTGAATTTTTTTTCCCTAAATGATTTTCCACTCTCCCTTCACGCAAATGCGGGTTCACTTAATCTAAATTCAACCTTCTCAATTCCTTTTCTATTAGCGTAATTAGTACTTAAGCGTATAATCTGAAAGGGTAGTAAGACGCGGTGCTAAATAAATAAAAAATAAAATAAAAAATAGCAGAATGATTTGATTGGCCAAAATCAAATTGAAACAATCTATAATTATGGTTTACCAGATACCTAATAATTTAATAGATTATCACAGTTTCTTTTTCTTTTTAGAATTTGTTTCATTTTCAATTGGGAAACTTGAAAAATCCACGGACAAGATTTGGTGTGTGCAATTTGGTCTCACGCCATGTAGAGGTTGTATGGACCAGATATTATCATTGAAACAACTGATTGAGAACTGTATGGCAGTAGGGAAGAAAGTGCATTGTGTATTTATTGATCTGGACAAAGCGTACGGTCATGTGAATAGGAGTATATTCTATAATATTCTGAGAGAATATAGTGCGGATTCGGGGTTAGTAAACGCAACTATGGCGGTGTATGATGGCATTAAGGCGTACGTTAGGGTGGATGGAACTTTGATCGAAGGGTTTGATATTGAACAGGGGGTTATATAAGGTTGTGTTATTTTTCCATGGTTGTTTAATGCATTCATGGTTGAGTGTATGTGGGATGTTTGTGATAAAGTGGTTGGTATGAAATAGACACTGTGAGTATGAGAGGGCTGCTATTTGCAGTTGATATCGAATTAATGATTGAGAATGAAAGTGACTTGCAGAGGGCATTAAATCGTTTAAATGTAGTGACAGGCAGATTGATCTTCGTATAAAAATCCAAAACTAAGGACGGATCAGTAAATGATTGTCAACTTAGTGTAAATGTAAAACTGCTAGAACAAGTGAATGATTTTGTGTATTTGGGCAGAATGTTTTGAAAAATGGATGAATAGATGATGGAATCGATAGATGAGTGAAAGCATCTAGGAGGTTGGATAAATGTGGATTATTGCAAAGAATGAAGTTTTATCGAAAGATGCAAATATAACAGTTTATAAAATGTGTTAACGCCAACATTTTTTTAGTGGATGTGTAGCGTGTGTTTATCATTAGAAAGATAAGAGCAAACTTAATGCTGTTTGGATGAGATATCTAAGAAATATGTGTTGGAAAAAATCGTATGCACAGTGTCAGTAATGAATGGGTGCTGAAGGAGTGTGGTTTAAAAGATAATCCAATAGGTAAAGGTGAATAAAAGTCTAACGTTGGTTTGCACATGTTGAGAAGATGAGTGTGGTTCAAGCGACGAAGCAAAAAGATGAAAGTAAAGTTTGTGGAGCAAAAGGAAGGGGTAGAGCATGTAAGACGTGGTTATATTTTTTAGATGAATGTGTGAAAAGGATAAACATAAGAGATTTAAGAATAAAAGAATATGTATGACTCGGTGTATGGATGTTGTTGAAGCGAAGGGAGTATGCAAGGATAGGGAAGTGCGATTAAATTTTTTGAGTATGGATTAAGTACGGAGTTGTTTTTAAGCCATAATATAGCTCAAAAACAACAACTCCGTACTTAATCCATATTATTCATAGTTTCTTGCCTAAACCGTAAGGGAAAGCCGTGTTTTGGTATGTATGTATGTATGCTTGTTTGTTTGAACTTCATTAGTTTAAAAATGAATAAATGCATGCTTATAATCCCTGGTGTGACACTTTTTTTTATCCCAGTTAGTATTGGATGGTGTACTTCATTGTATATATGTGCATCTCTTGCGCTAATTATGTTCTCATCGATAGCAGAATAATTTGTTAGATCAAAATCAAATTGAAGCAATCTATATTTATAGTTTACCGGATACCAAGTCTTCCATATATTATCACAGTTTCTTTTTCTTTTTAGACTTTGTTGCATTTCCACTTAGATAATAACATTTCTCAATATAAAAGACTAATTTGATTATATAATTTATTTAACCAGGGGAATAGAAAACTTACATCATTCGAAAAACATATTTACATTATACTCAGTGTGTGATACCCACAATTATTGTTAGAAACGCCTTCAACTAATAAACCACCAAGTTTAATGATACACTTTTTTGCTTTAATATATGTTATTTAGGTAGACAATATGTTAACATATGAATGCATGGAAGAAAACACGGAATCCGTTCATTTTACCGGACTTGAATTGGGCAAGTCAGTGTTTGTGGGAAATGGATTAGAGAAAAATTAAATAAGAGTTAATTAGGTTTACCTGGTCTGTTCCATTGGAATGTAGAACTACTTGGGCAGAGTTGTTGCAGTGAATTACCAACATCGAAGTCTCCTGCATTTGACCCTGAATGACCACCATGATATATATGGCATTGAGTGATGTCATCTTAAGTACCGTATATTATCTCTGCATCTAATGTAACGGTTGAGGTAATTGTAGAAACATCGTACGGAGTTTAAGCTTCTGCGTCAGAGACACTTCTAAATCCAGATCTACTGCCTTCTTATCCAAAACAACGTTCCGTGTTTCATTTAATGTGAACATCATGGAACAGCTCCATGTTCTTCATAAAACAAATCAAAAACCTATAAAAATTAGTACGTGTATATAAAACATATTTTAAACATAATAGTTACATTTTTAAAAATTAACTCTAAAGGGATATAATATAGGCCTACCAGCTCTCCACTTTGTGTTATAAATGTGTTATTACATGTCTTATATTCCAGACAGATTTTTAAAAAATGTAAAATTTCATGATTGCCTACAATGTCAGATTTCTACTCTTCATGGTATAAAGATGATTTTAAGAATAAACATCCTATAGTTGATAATGCCATAGTATGACATATATTAATTCTTCTTAAGACCCAATTTATAAAAATTAATCCTATCATAAGATATTCCAATAATAACAATGGCTACTCATCATTTCATGAAAACATTCTAGAAATAATAAAAATGCACAAACCTGAGATATTTTGAAATTCAAACGCCATCACCGAATCACTTCAACTTTCTATGTACTCCATTCAACGATAAAAACATAAAAAAATACATGAAATAAGCGTTTTCTTAAAACACATCTATATTTAATATACGATTCGACACAGACACACACACACACACAATTTATTTACAGACAGTTCACCAAACACATTTCAACACAATAAGTGTGAAAATTCCATTTGGGTACATGAGGGAAATTCCTTTCATTGTTGAAAGGGCAGCAGATAATTTGACCAGAAACTATATTCATTGTGTAGTCAACTGTTCTAATAAATTAAGCTTATTATTCTTACACTACACTCAATTATCACGCCAGAGAAATAAAAATAAGGATTGTTACTATACAGTCATTCACTGTGGTAAAAGCGTCTACCATATACATTTCTTTGTTAGAGGAATTTATAGTTTAATATAATGTTGAAGATTTTTAGCCATTGCTTCAAAAATAATAATTATTATCTGAATATCGTATATAAATGTTTAAGAATATCAAACATTTTATTGATCATCCCAAAATTATCAGGTAGTCTTACTTTAAAATGGTTTTTGTGTGTGTGTGTGTGTGTATATATATATATATATATATATATGCTGTAACTGGTTCTGTTCAAAAATTACCCATTTGGAACTTGTGTTTAGGTCATTCATACTTTTAAATCGAGACTCCGCAACTATTATACACATGACACAAGTAAATCTTTAATATTTTGACTACTAATTGCTTTAAATGAAACTTAAAATTACAACAAAAGATTGACAATTTTCTACACACCCTTGAATTATTCATTTTTAAAACAATGTCCTTAAGATGGCCACCATAATATGCAATACATGATTATATATGCGCTCCTAGAAACTTGACATGACTTTGTGCAATGTATCTTGTTGAATTGCTTCAATTAACATCACAGCTCTTTCTGTAACTTCCTGAATTGTTTTTGGGTGAGTCAATTATACAAGACTCTTTAATATACCCGACAAAAAAAAAGTCTAGAGCTGTAAGGTTTGGTGAGCGTGGTGGCCAGTCAATGTACCCGAATCGTGAAACGAAGCACCTCCATTGATGTTTGGCCTTGCTGGAACCACATGGTGTTGGTATGCGTGCTCATAAGTTTCAGTTCAGGGGTTTGAAAGGTCGAACATCAATGTGAACTTGCTTCACACAAGGTATCCTGGCCACCTCATTTCACTATTTAGCGACATTGACTGGCCACCACCTTTAATAGATTTAACAGCTTCGTATCATTTCTTATGAGGAATGTTAAAGAGTTATGTTTACGTGACTCACCTAAGAACAATTCAGGAACTTCAAGAAAGAATTGGGGTGGAAGTTGAAGCAATTCATCAAGAAACGTTGCGCAAAGTCATGTCAAGCCTCGAAGAGTACATACACATACATTTTGTATGTAATGGTGGCCATCTCAGGGACATTGTTTTAAAATAATTACTAACTCAAGGAGATGTAGAAAATTGCAAATCTTTTGTTGTTATTTTAAGTTTTTAAAACATCAAGTAGTTAAAATAGTAAGGAGATTGTGTTATTAAATGTGTCAACACTTTATATCCCAACATAGTGCCTGTAAATAGTGTTTCATTAATATATCTAACAGATTTATACAATTTTATCAATGTTTAAATTATATTGTCTTAGGAAGTACGAGTAATCAAGGGTTAACCACAACCAAATTTTGCAAACACGCTATTAAAAATACTAACCTTGAAAAAAGTATGCATTCGTTTTTATTGTAAGAATATCCAGACCACATCTAAGAAATTATTAATTAGGAAAACAAAAATATTGTACAAATCCACATATAATTTGCGCGTTAGATAATTTTTAAATTGAGCGTTAAAATGGTTGGTTGAATCGTCACACGAGCACTTTAGTCACCCTGAAAGATAGTCTTACTTTGATGAGCTACACTATGGCCCTATCTTATAAGCCCCACCATAGTGTAATCCTTCAAGGCTAGATTACTACCTTTAAGGAAAGATGGAGTGAACCTATCCTTTAAATAGCCTACGTCTGCAGGAGCCAGGACAGGTAGCGCAGATCTTGGGCAGTAGCGATAATGCTTTAAGATAAAATGCTGTAACTGGTTCTGTTCAAAAATTACCCATTTGGAACTTGTGTTTAGGTCATTCATACTTTTAAATCGAGACTCCGCAACTATTATACACATGACACAAGTAAATCAAATCATTAGAGTTTACCACCACAGCCCTTAGTGAAAATTCATCAAATAAAAATATGAATTGGCATGCAATGAGCTGCGAAGTTTTATTAAGTGGTCAAATGCAATAGTAATATACTTTTCAGAAGAATTTGAAAGTCACTACTCTAGTTTATATTCGAAGAAATCAGAAAAAAAAAAGATTATATAACTGTATAAGTCATAAACAATTAATACATTACTTATAGTAATAATTCTATCATGTTTAATAATGATAAAATGACTTTAAAAGTATAAATTACATGTGTTCTTAGTTTACTTTGAAAAGTGACAGTACTACCCTGACCAATTATAGTATGGCTCGTTCTATTGGCCCCACCATAGTGTAACCAGTCATGATAAGCTTGTACATTTCAGTGTTAATTGAAAGTACAAAGAACTCAATCAGTACCTACTCTATATTTATTCACCCACACTATTCCTTTGGCCATGGCTTATCTTATGAGTGACAACGTCTTGGAAGATTAATACTCTCACGTGCATACATACATTTTGTAAACTTGAAAGCACAGATCTATTGAAAATAAAAACATATATGTCTTGCTAAAATCATTAAAAGATATTCCTAAGCGTTACTTGTTATTCATTAAATATTTTCCCTGAGCTGTTTATCAATTTGCGCTTAGAAATTTCAAAAGAAACCATTTATATTAGTCAGAACTTATAAAAAATATGACATGTTCTTAATAATATAGTTTGGAAATATGGCGTAACCAAATTACAATGTTCCAAGAATGAAAGCGATACTCTAGATATGTATGTGTGTTATTACAACAAATGGTGACCTGGCGGTCTATAGGTAAGGTGTCAGACTTCTGTGCTGGTGGCTGGGGTTCAATCCTCGGTCCCGGCACAGATTTATCTGATTACCAAACCTTTCTTTCACCTCTGACAAGACATCTTGTTAATGTTGGGAATGCCAGGCCTCCACCGTGGTTCGGATTCCACGTTAAACTGTAGGTCCTTTATTTCATCTCACAATCACCCTACCATTACACATTAGCGTAAGTGCGTATAACCCGAACGGGTAGTAAGACGCGGTGATAATAATAATAATAATTACAAAAATCAATCAATTGGTAGATAGTTAAATGAGGCACGTTTGAACGTTTTTACAAAAATCAATTACCATCAACGGACGCGTATTTTGAGGCGCCAGATTCTCTCTGAAAAAAGTCGGGAATCTTGGCCGGTGTTCCTTTGAGTGATTCTCCAATATTCTCTTCGTTCTAATAATGTTACACTTTCTCTTTACTATCCTCATTTTGCCTATGCCTTATTTATTATGTTGTTAATTTGTGCTTAACGTACTAGCTAAAACATATATAGATACACCAAGGCCGTATCCAGGCCAAAATTTCAAGGGGGTTTAGGGTGCTATTAAAGTAAAAAAAAATGTATAATATTAAATGACTTAATAAGCTATCTGGAGTTTATTTTTATGTTAATTAATGACAAGGAGTAAATACTTTAACTGCTGTCAATTTGCTTAACATTTAGAAATCCACATAGCACCTCCTCCATCCAAGTTTGAAAATGTACAATTAACATTTTACAAATAAAGGCAAGAGTGGTGGCAATGGTATAAAGTTCGGGGGACAGCCCCATGAAAATATTCTTTCCCCCCGGAATAAATCTGCCTCCTTTAGATTTATTTCATTTTGCTATTATATTTTTGAATATGATACAATTAAAAACTAGCTTCAAATAGCTTCTAAAGGCATCGAATTAAAAACATATATCTGGGGAGGACATTTATAAATTTCTTATATGGGCCTCAGCATTTCAAAAAATTACTAGAGAAGACCACTTTAAATACATTTTAGAAGAGTTTAGTTTCCAAAAATGATTCCATGCAGGTAGGGACCTCTCCAATAATGGCATTAACTTTCCAAAAGCTTGCCCTGAATCTCTTTAGGCCTGGGTGAAGGGAAACAAGTCACTCAAAATTCCTTTTTGGTTAATCGTCTCCCCCCGCTCCCTTTCCAACCAAATAAGGTTCCACTGCCATTAATCTAATTTGGACGATTTTATAGATGGTTTCATCTTTCTATAATAAATTTGGATATTAAAAAATGTGTGCTTGGAGAAAAGGCTTATTCACTCCTGCCCGCATTGTCACAAATAGTATGCTTTTCAAATAAAGACATTTCCAACCAAACCAAAAGTATTGAAGATTTTGACTCCAATAGCTAAGAGCCACAGAGGTATTGAAAAGAGTGACCAGTGGCAGCGAGAAGGGTGGGTGAAGTTGGGACTGTTTGTGCCCCGGGTAGTAACCCAGATTTTCCGACAACCTTGGCTAGTCATATTCAGATAGAAATACACTTTTTCGACAGTTACATAAATTACTTTAAACATGTTCCTCATAATGAAATCATGTGCTCTGTAGCATTCACATTTGATATCTATTACTAATTAGTATAAAATAACACTAATACTATTATAGTAAAATATTATCAATTTTTACCGCCAACCAATATGTATGTATTTTCTAAAAGGCTATTCCCAGTAAAACCAAAAGAGACAAAATTGTTTTGTTCTCTTAATGTTATTCATAGTGTTAGTTAACTAAAATAACCAAGTTTAGCATCCAGGATAAGCAAACCAATTTAATCTACACAATAATATATTAACACATGTCTACACTACACACTAAACTCACAAAACTATACGCATTCACACATCACAGTATTTATGGCAGGCACTTATCTTCAGACAGGCTGTTTTCAAACTACCGCTGTTTATATTTTCCCAAACTGCAATCAGTTAGGGGTTGATAACTGGACCCCCTCCCCCTCCCAGCCTTCCTCTAACTTTCCTAGTCACACCCTCTTATTCTTTTATCTTTGGCTACTCATTTGCTATGTGTTCTCAGAACAACCATTCGAATAGTTTTAAGGTGGAAAGGTTTTGTTGTTTCCTAATCTCAAAGATTTAATTCCATAGCTATTAATAATTGTATTGTCCTGGATTTTTTTAACCGTAAATAAGGCAGTATTTCTATTGTCAACATTTTTTTAAACCCCAAAGCTCCTCCCCCCTCCTCCACAACGGCCTTGAGGTACACACCATTCATCATGAAAGGTACCTATGCCGATTATACTATGACCCTATATTGCATGTTACACCATAGTGGAATCAAGGGTGGTTTCAGGGGCTATTTCTGGGGGCTGTGCTGAGTGACTGGGGGGG
>CABFOW010000714.1:144697-172617 GCA_902141385.1 Timema californicum | reverse complement strand
ATTGTTTTTAATAAGGATCCTTCAAGCCTAGCTGTATACAGGCTCCAGACACACTTCACAAAATTCAGATATTGGATTTGATATTTTTGACTATTCTTTACGCAGTGGGAGGAAGGTGAGAGGTTAGGGGGAGGTTTATTGGGGTGGATCCTAAATCCCGCTCCTCCGTTGGATCCATAACTTAGTGGCAGGGTTGCCAGATTAGCATTTTTTTACGCCAAATTCTTGAAATCTGGCCCTTTTTTTCAGTTTAGTTGGTATCAGAGAATGTATTTTGCTAGTTTAGCCTTTTCCTGGTATTTTTAAAATAGCTGCACGAAAATTACATATCATCCTCTTTTAAAATGATTTTCCTTTAAAAAAGTTATTTTTGCTTTAAAATGGCAACAGTAATGTCCCCATGTCTTCATTCTTTTAAAATCGGTACAAACAATATTTGTAGACTCGCAAACCCGGACACTAGATTAAACTAATAGTAAATATTATTTAGAGTTATTTAGTTAGCCAACCGACTAATATTTTTCCTACTTGAGGAATATGTTTTAATGCTGTAATTGTATGTATTAACAAAATATAATAAAAACTTAGCTCACATTTAAGTTTACACAACTAACATCAATGCTTAATTTAAATTAACATTGTGTAATAACGTACGTTTCCTTTTTGAAATATTTCTTTCTTGAGTGTTTGTTTGGATATTGAAGTTGGTTTGTACTGTCTTTTTCGGTTTGTTATTAATCACTTATTGCCATAAATTAGAATCCACGCAGCATAAAGTATAAATTTTGATATTTTTTTGACTCAAACTTCCAATTTCCGAAGTTTTTGTATTGTGATTCATAATAATTATAGGCTTGGTTCTTTGGGGGGCATTTTTCTAGCATTGTTTGGCTTTAATAACAAAATATTAATCTTGCAACCCTGTGAAGTTAGAGCAAGCAAGAAAAGCTAGCTATCTTCAAGAATAAGCTCAGTCTGCGTACGTTTGGAGTGCAAGTGTCAAAGGTTGATCTATGTGAGTAAGAGCGAGTTTTTCTGCCCTACCTGTACTTGCCCCAGTCCATGTAAGCCTGGTAGAGATAACCAATCAAGTTGAACTTGTCATCTCGTTTTCTTATCCTCTTGAGCGCATTCCTCCACTTCATGACGGCAGCTTGGTGTTTGTGCTGGTTGTATAATCTCACGCCTTGCTCCACCTTAAAACATTTAACGTGGTCGTTAAAGACGAACATCCTATCTATGTACTCGACCAAGTTTGAATGTATATATATTTTAAATTGGGTTTGAATTAAAACAGATTTTATTCCCATTGGCTCATTACCTAGATAATACATTAATAAAAAAATCAGTGGCTGAATGGTCTAAGGCGTCACTCTCATGTTAGAAAGCCCTGTTGCAGAAGGGTAAATCGGGGTTTAAATCCAGTTCAGGTATACTGAGGGTAGTTTTGCCCGAATGGTTTCCTACTATCCTTCCACGCAAATACAAGTAGATTACCTCTAAAATTATTCCTTCCTTATCCATACCCCGTTAGAATAATTATCGTATGTGCGTATAATCTGAACAGGTAGTAAGATGCGGCTATAAAAATGTCTGATCTTATTATCGACATATCAACCCCACACAACGAAGAAAGTGTTCCTCGTGACTATTTTATACTACATTTATAACTAGCCTAACTAGCTGAAATACCCGGCGTTGGCTGGGAGAAAAGTTTTTAGTTTAATGATTGCACGGGAAAGTAACTATAAGTTTAGTGCCTTTAAGCTCTGCGTTGCTCGTGGCCCTTTTGCTTCTGTCTCAGTTTTCAGTTGATTAAAACAAAAGTTTAAACAACATTTTAAAATTCCAACTTCGAAGTGCACACGTTCGTGCACAGTAGCTGATGATTTTTAAAATTTCGGATCTCTGCGTAGGTAGATACTACGTAATACTCATGACAGAAAAATAGCATTATATTAATAAAGATAATATTATTCATAATATTTACTTAAATCTATGGCATTATGAACTTTAAATGTCATTGCCGCATTCACAAAAGTACACCACCTAACCAATAATGTGCTAGTTTTATCCAGTCCACCTCATTACATCCTATCCCTATATTCAGCTAGCTATAGCCTCATAGCACCCAATTTCTTTCAGGTAAATTTTAATATTATCCTCCCATCTGCGTCTAGGTCTTCCCAACGATTTCTTATCATTGGGTTTGACAGTCAATACTCTGAACAAGGTTCTAGAACCTCACATTCATGTTGCATGTCCTGCCCACGTATCCAAACACTGTTTTGTGATGCTTACAGTTTATGTGACATTACTTTACATACATGTTTCCAGCCCGTGGTCTGGGTCAGTTTTTTTTATTTAAGCCAAATATTTTTCACTACCAGCTTGCTAGGCCTGTCGTAGCTTCATATGCCTTATAATCTAACTTGATTAGGACAGGCACAACATCCAGTCTACAGCCGTTAATTCTCCACTATAAAAGTGTAAACCCACATTTCACCAAATGATAGCTTATTGGCCTTACCGGGAATCGAACCCAGTACCCTTAACTCAGTAGACAAACACGCAACTGACTGAGCTAAGGTGTCGGACTAGGTTATGTAAATACTCCACGAAAATCTAAGCTTGCCACAGCCTAACGTATGTATGCACTAGAATTTTTTAAACCAGCGATTTTCAATATTTTTTAATTCACGGTACACTGATCAAGGTGCTAAGATTTTCAAGGCACACCCTTAGTTGTTTTTAAGGAGCAATTTTATAGTTAAAAAAACTAGTATTAAGATTGTGTTAAAATTTTAATAATTAAAAAAATTCAATCCATTTTGTTATTTAAAAAAATAACGTTGATCATAGATTTAAAGAGATTAGTATTTTCTCTCTTGTTTCTTTTTGACCTTCTCCCAAACTCCCATGATACACTTCTGACCCTTCGTGGCACACTGTTTGATTTAAAAAAAAACTGTCCTAGACTCTCTAAAAGGGCCTTTAGCTCATTTTAAAATAAATATAGTTTTATATCTGCTATATTAATATAATTCTATGGCTAAACAATACAATATAATATAATTAACTAACGTGAGAATGAGTCCTTTTATAGACTTCCGCGAGACTTAAAACATAATTACGACAGAAATTTGTTTGTGTGTTTAACATTGATTAGAAACGTATTTACAATCTAATAGCCGTTATTTATGTGGAGGGACAGAAATTGCCCATATTCACTTTAAATTAGAAAATATAAATTATTTCGTACCAAATGAATAATACAAATAATATTAAAACGGAATTAAATCCACAAGTCACATAAACAATTCTGGCTTAAGGATTTTTGAATTGCTCCAAACGTAGACTTTCAATTTTTGGAAAAAAAATATGAAAAAATCTGTTTTTTTACGACACTAAGAGGATTTAAGCAGATTATTGTGGTGACGTGTCCGTCCTCCCGTTGCCCCCTTCGTCTATCCCACTGATGATGTCCATGTTTACAATTATAATATGTTTATCGAATGCCAGGCCTCCACCGTGGTTCGGATTCCACGTTAAACTGTAGGTCCTTCATTTCATCTCACAATCACCCTCTATTACACATTAGCGTAAGTGCGTATAACCCGAACGGGTAGTAAGACGCGGTGCTAATAATAATGTTTATATTTTACATTATTATTTAGTGTCAAATGTGCTACTGCCCGTCCGAATACATCACTAAAGATTAAAAATAAAATATACCAGCAGTGTTTTGGTGAGAGGTTGGGAAAAATCGCTGTTAAAATTATAAAGTTAATACCTACAGCGTAGTTTAGCAAGTGCGGAAATGAACTTTTAGAGTTCTTAATGCTACATAAAGTAATTGCGTCCTTAGTAAAACCAATCGCCGAAAAACTCAGTAGAGTAACCCTAAGTAATGAATAAAAAACACTTTATGAAACAACTGACCATTCTTCTAGCTAGTTGTTCGTTCACTTTATGTCGGCAGCCGATGAGGCACTCCCAAAGGCCTCTACCATGGCGGGCAGACCCTCCGCGTCGACTGAGGCTCCCTGGGATGTCATCCTCCATAAACTCGTACACGTCCAGAGGGTGGCGTGATCCATCTGGAGATGGTAGAAGAGCAGTAGCAGACAATTGATGACTCGCTGTACCACTGAAACAAATATTTTATTTGGTCGGTTGGCGACTAAGGGCCAGTTTCATGGTCAGATTTAGCACACATCAAGTGCGGTGCTATACTAAATACAGGGCACCTACCTAGACCAGAATTGAATGGGCCAGTTTCAAGGTCAGACTTAGTATACCTCAAGTGTGGTGCTATGTATGATTATATAACTGGCCCTTATTTAGAAATATAGAAATTAAACACGCTCTGCGTTAATGAGAAAGACGCGCTCCATAATGTTGCTTGGTAAAATTTAAAGTAGAGTTTAATGTCACCAAACAGAATATCTAAAACACCCATTTTTGGCTATTCCAGTGTCTTTATATTAAAAAATAAGCTGTTAGATACGTTCCCCGTAGAGTAATCTGCACAAAAAATCTATCGAATTCCTGGCTCCACGCTTTAACCACAATATCACAGTGTGCTAAATCCCCCGTACAAAATATTTGAGTTTTAAGAATCTTGGGGGTAACTGAAACACAGGTGCGGCTGAAGGGAGAGCGAATAATTTTACAGTTTTTAGAGCACTACATATTTTGGACAAATTAAATAAAATATTTCTCCAGTAGCAACATAGAGCTTATTTTCCTCACATGCCAATATCAACAGATTTTGAATATCTGTCAAGGGTGTTCTGGAATTTTGTCAAAACTTTTTAAATAAAGGGAAACAGTTTTGACAAAATTCCAGGACACCCTTGAAAGATATTCAAGATATGTTGATATTGGCAGGTGCAGAAAACTGAGATCTATGTTGCTACTGTAGAAATATTTGCTTTATTTTAGCCAAAAAAAATCTAATGCTCTAAAAACTGTAAAATTATTCGCTCTCCCTTCTGCCGCACCTTAAGTAATCTGCTTGCGAAGTTTCAGCTTTGTACCTTATCGGAAAGTCCGAGAAAAATTTTGCACAGACAAATTGACACCACATGGCTTTTATTCTAAAGATAATTTAAAATCCATTTTAATTTAGGAAAACATCAGGAGCGTCATCTATAGACCTACATTGTTAGCATGTTTTGAGGCTAATATTGCACAGTTTCTTTTGGTAATCAGTTTAGAGTATACTAGGTTACTTGCCTTGATGGTACCTACCACATCCATGACAGTATTCATGCAGCTCGTTCACACGATGAGGTTTAGATCGTTTTGCTGAATATGTTTTTTTTTTACCATACGCTGCAGTGACGCATTAATTTAAATGTGCATGTTCACACGATACGGTCAGCGACTCTATAAGGTAACATGACCTATTAGGTCAATTTTGACATTATGGTTTGTCAACGGAAACCTTATGCGTTGATCCGCTAAAAAAAAGCCTAATCGGTCGCCAGTGGCACCAATATTGTAATGGGAGCGTTTAGATGATAAGGTTTTACCACCTTATGGCACAACGTTGCTGAGGGAAGACTGGCCAGCCACTGTTGTAACTTTGCACATGTAGAAGAGTGGCATGCAATATGGGATAAGACATCGGACTGATACAAATACAAGGATTTCAAAGAGTTAGCATGGAGGGAAATATGTGTTATATTAAAGGAAAACTTTGAGGAATTGTAACAAAAGAAAACACAGGATTTAGGTAAATATTAAAAAAAAAAAATTTCATAATAACTATATGGGGAGAAGGTTGCGATATACAAAAAAAAACATATTTCACTTTTTGCTTTTTTAAATTCTGATAGATCTTGGCTTTAAATTGAGACAAAATATTGCACAAATTTCTGATGAAAGTAATTATTGTTTTAAATGATTTTTAAAACAGTTGAATATTCTTTGTCTTTAACTCATTTTTAATGCTAATATTGAGTTTATGTGTAAGTTTGATTCTTTTACGGTGACTACTACGATATCAATACATAATAAGAAACGTATTCACGTCAATCTTACGAGAAAGCGGATGGAAGAGTCAGCATACATACGCGTATACGAGTAAGGTGACTCGATAAAGAAAACCTATAAGGTAGAAAAACCTCGTCGTGTGAACGAGCTGTTTTGACCCTACTTCAGAGGCTGCTTTGCTCCCAGTATACCGTTGCCCGTGTCACACTACCCCTAGGAGATAAGGCGGTGCATCGACATGCAGTCTTTTGCCTAACTCGTATGGGAACAGCGTGTATGTATGTATTATTATACATAGAAACATCCTTTGTACAATAAAAGAAAAGGAAACACATAATTAAACCTTATAGCATGGTAAGAAATTAAAATGTAGCAAGAGAAATAAGTTGTGCACTAGATAATTCCATTTTTCTGAGCAAACAAAATAAAGGTCAAATATTCAAGATTTCTAAAAAATGTAATAATAATTCCTTAATTAAATAAGTGCGATTTTCAAATGACGATAGGTGTTTTACAATTTATAAGAAACATAACGTCTTTAAGTTTGTAACCCATACCTCAAATCAGATGTTATGCAGATGTCACTTTTGACATTAACATCGCCTATAAAATAATAATATAGTAAAAAATGTTGTCTATTTATTCGAATAAACTTTTATGAATTCCAGAAGTAGGTTATTTCTATACAATTTAAGAGGCGCGACAAGCTAAGTAACACAGTCCTTGGCAAATTGCAGCCCATCAAGTATTTTTTATGTGAAACCGCAAACTATATATATATTCAAAAACCATATTAATGCTAAAAATTATCGGCGTTAAGAAATATATCCCTATATAAGTATATACCCTTTCTCATCAACACAAATCAACGAGTTAACTTCAACTTGAGATGATATACCTGCAGTGTAATCCAAATTTAAGAAAATTACATCGTTGCGAAGAAATATGTTCGTTTTACAATTACCTTGATTCTGACAAATTCGTAAACATTCAAGATTTTTCTGGAAAAATGCTTGTTATATTTGTATTCACCTATATATTTGAACAATTATTTTCTATATCTCAATAAAAACTCTTTACGAGCGAGCATTACAGATGCACATTTACAAACAGATTTAAGAACTCTACCAACACATTTGCACCTGACATTAAATAAATTACACCAAAGATATTAAAAAATCTCATTTATCTCATTAAGTTGTATTTTATTGGAAAATCACTAACTTAATTTTTATATTATATAACTTTTTTATGTTGTCTATATTTTCTCATACATAATACATTATTTCTACCAACAAATTGTATTTTATTTGGCAGCCCATAACTATATATTTTGTATTCTCAATGCAGCCCTTCAGCCAAAAACTATATCCAGGCCTGAAGTAACATCTACATAAAAGTGTACAAGAGGGGTCGTCCTAACCTAATACATCTCAGATATCATATTGAACACAAAATAATGTGCAAACATTGCTGTCATCAAGTTAAATTCATCAATACAGCTCTAATGACTATTCCAGTGTCAACGCGCCTATTAACTACAATTTTAGTAATGACGAGCCATACTAAGGTGAAAAATCGCCCAAGTCAACTTTATTGCTTGTCCACGTCACAAGGTTTGTAGTAAAGCTAAGCATATGTTTATCAGGTTTGTGATTTTTGTTTGAATCCACAATTTAATATATATTTCTGAGAGATCTCACCAACTATTTACTTTATTTTTACCCCATCGGAGAGAGAATTATTACGATCGTCAAATAAATTGAGCTCTAGATTTTGATAAATGTCGATGTTTCATGACGCCCAGAACGGAAGCTATTTTACTGATCGGGCTAAAACTTCGTATCAAGGGTTTTTAATGACACCCCAAGGTGTTTTTAGAATTAAATATCCAGCCCTAAAAATTAAGGGTAGTTATACTAAATGGTAAAAAGAGAAAAATTGATTTTCTCAAGATCCGCTCTAATGATTTAGAAAAAAATTTCTATATATATGAGCATGGTTTAGCATTACAAACAAAATGAAAACTGTTAGTTTCTCATGATAATGACTTTAATGGTAATTTACATAAGAAAATATTTCCAATTTTGATCACATCGCCGCAACTATTTGAGAGACTAAACAACTTAATAGTTGTAAAGTTGTAGTACCATTCAAAATTAAAATCTTTTATTTTAAATCTTTTTTTTTATAAATTAATAATTTATGAGCTATAAGAATATATATATATATATATTTAAAGGAGCTCTTTGACAGTTGAAAATGATTACTATTCTCTTTGTTAGACAGAGATGTTCCTCTTTTATCAATGTTTCCGTAGCAATGTAAAGTATTTCATTTATGCTCTTTGGTGGAGTGTTTCTCCTATAATGTACACTATCTAGTTTCACAAATCTAACGAAATTTTAGTAAATTTTGAGCTAAAAATGAGACAAAGTCTTGGAGGTGCATTGTTCAATTTATTTTGTATGGCATTGGGTTCTCGAGGGGCCTGTCTTATTAGCGTCTATACATTCACCGAATAACGTAAATTATATTAAGATTGTAGCTTCACTATTGTAGATTTGTAAACTTTGATATGATACTCTTCCAAGTATTATTTTAATAAAAAAAAAGTTTTTTTGTAGAACTTAATAAATTGCTGTAAAAAAAGTTCATTTTCTGAAATTATGGCTTCCACTTTTAGTCTGGGAACAAGTGTCATCGTGCGGTCTCTTTGATGATATAATTGTGGGATATATTTCAAGTTATTGCGAAGAGTAAGAATATCACCGATAATAAGCTCAAAATATGTCTGAAAACCTAAAACAAGATGGTGGACATTATGGTTATAACAATTATACAAACAAATTGTTATTGGTGTACCAGTATATGAAATAAATTGGAGTCAAATAATATGTTTTTAAGTTTAAGGATTTAAAATTAATTGTCTGAAATAATTATTTAATATTCACAGTGGATATATTCAACATGGTGTCCAACACGAACTTCTCGAGAATTAAAATTGTAAAGTTGTGTATGTAGTTAAATGAAGTGTCAAAATATATGTTTTTTTAGGCGTAGAGTTTAATCTAATCTCACTCTAATAATAACAATCGCCTTAAAAACACTAGCGCGGAGTGTTTATCGTTGTTAATGTGGAAGTTATGTTTTATAACCGGAAGAGAGACCTCGTGTTAACTTTACGAGCAATTTTACGTGGACATTAGCGCTAACCAAACATTGTAAAATGGGAGGTAAAGGTTATCACTTAACCTTGTGTTAAGCCCTAACGGATAGAAAAAGTAACATTGTAATATTGGGCCTAAGCCTCCACAAACCTTCTACTGGGCGTTTAATGAAAATAAATTACAGATGTTATTGTGCTTATAATACGTTTAAAAACAACTCTCAACACGATAAAACTGGAAAAAAATGCTTCCTGAATGGATACAATATTACAGTAGCCCCATGAATTCTTTGGTGCTGACTGACAGCTTTGAAAAGTTACCAGACCAAATTATGTATCCCTACGCCGAACCAAATGATCTGCAAAAACATGTGTTTAGCAGTTGTCACTTCTGACATTCAAAATTTAGTTAAATACTTAAGTGTTGACTGTCAGAAGTCAGCTGTGAGCTGTCAATCAGCACCAAAGAAGCCATGGGGCTACTGTAGTTTTCTCTTTCACTTCCTCTATTGAGAATACTTTATAGCTATTTTAGTGTTTATTATTGTCGTCACTACTTTATTATTCCTACCCCTCTACCGGTATTCCAAGGGTAAATCTATTAACCTCGATAAGAAGCTAGTCTCAGCGAGTTTCCAAATACTGCTGTCAAGTGGTTGTGACAAGGGTGAGGAGGATTGGGAAGTTGTTGAGAAACGGAGTGTGGGGTGAAGGAGTGAAGGGTGTCTAGTACTTGAGAAACTATTATGGAAGCTTTTCACTTCTACTTAAGTTAAATGCCAGTATTTATTTTAGTTACGAATGCTTGAGAAAATAGGCTAAACTAAGCCAAATATTATATTGAGTTACACCTAAGTCTATATTCAAATAAAATATAATTCACACTATATATTTTTACTCATATAGTTAGTAAAACTATTTCACGTAAAAGAGCACAATATACTACAATATGGCTAAACAATACAGCTAGTATTTATTAAAAATGATAAAACACCTTAATTCGGTCAGTAGCGTCTCTGTCTACTGAGCTAAGGTTCCTGGGTTCAATTCCCAGCATGGCCGAATAATTTATCATGGGTGAAATGTGGGTTTCCCCTTTCACTGTGATGAATTAATGGCAGGGGGTAGGGTGTTGTGTCTTTTCTATATTTGAGCTAGCTCCCAAGTCGTATGTTGATATAATCAGTTGGTTAATGTTATTATTATTATTATTATTATTATTATTATTATTATTATTATTATTATTAGCACCACGTCTTACTACCCGTTTGGGTTATACGCACTTACGCTAATGTGTAATGGTAGGGTGATTGTGAGATGAAATGGAGGACCTACAGTTTAACGTGGAATCCGAACCACGGTGGAGGCCTGGCATTCCCCACATTCACAAGATGTATTGTCAGAGGGGAAGGAAGGGTTTGGTAATCAGATAAATCTATGCCGGGACCGAGGATTGAACCCCGGCCGCCAGCATAGAAGTCTGACACCTTACCCCTAGACCTCCAGGTCACCAGTTGGCTAATAAAGTTCACATTAAATAAAGGAAATTATTTGTTTTTAAGAATAGTATTTACATAACAAATCTGGAACCATGGAAGTTTTTCTCGTTTTGACATTAAAACCTTGCCTTTCTAAACATTAACTTATTGTTAGTTGATTTTAATTTTTACTCTTAGAGCAATGCTTTGTTTACTTTGCGTGTTTATAATTAAGTCTATAATACACTCAAATGGCATTTAAAAGATACATGTAAAAAAACCGCCCGCATAAATTCACTTTCAATTTAAATTTAAAATATATTCTCTCTGAAATTAATATTTTATCTTTTTTCTTTTTGTCTCTCAAAATGTTAGATTGTTTATAAAACCCTTTTGGGCTTGGCAACACCCAACTAAATATTCTTTAGCTTTGCGTTTAAACGTGTTTTTTTTAATTACAGCTACCCGCAATATTAAATTGGATCACTTCCAAAGTTTCCTTTGCCTTTCTTTAGTCCTCCGCCTATCTCCCTTTACCTTAATCCCGTACAGACCACCCATATTTATTAAGATAAATAATTATAGCTTATAATTTTACTTACCCATTTACTCTATGGCATTAAGAATTCAAAAGTTAATTGATACACTTACAAAAGTATACCACCTTTACCTATCTTGAGCTAATTCAATCCAGTCCACCTCATTACAACCTATCTACCTTTCAGGTCCATTCTAATGTTATCCTCCTATCTGTGTCAAGATCTTCCCAATGGTCTCTTCCCATTGAGTTTGCCAGTAAATATCTTAAATGTAGGTCTATTTTATTCCATTCGCACAGCTTGTTCAGCCCAACGTAACTCACATGATTTTATTACCCTAAAAAATGTCTGATGATGAGTAAAGGGTATTTAACTAATTATTATATAATCTCATCCACTCCCCAATTGCCTCATCCCCTTTAGGACCAAATATCTTCCTAAGCGCCTTGTTTTAAAAAACCCTAAATTTGTTTTTGTAATGTAATGTAAGAATAAACTTTTCAGACGCATAAAGAACAACTGCTAAAATTATTGTTTTATATAGTCTGCGTTTTACATTCCTTGAAACCAGGCGATATGTCAACAACTTACTGACTGAGAAATAGTATGCATTTCCTAGCTATATTATTTTCCTAATTTCCAATATAATATCATTATTACTAGTTAAAATAGTCCTTAAATATTTAAACTCACTAACTCTATCAAATGAGATTTTTTGCAATAATTGAAATAGTGTAATATCCCATCTGTTTCTATATTAATTATTCCCTCTTCATAGTTAACAATGCAACAATCTAGTGGTTTATTTAACTGTACCTATACATATTAATATTTTGCTACTAAATTTTTATCTCTTTCCACTCTGAAATACGTTAACCTGTGTAAACATGATTATCATCAGAGGATTTGTAATCGTTTCGGACAAACCGTTTCGTAAACAAGTGAATGACATCATGTTTTGGCACTTGTTCAAGAGATTGAGGGTTTTCAAACGAAAGGGTGAGGGTGAAGGTATGAGGGTTGAAGTGAATCCAGAGCTAGAGAGGGATGCTGTTAGAGCGAGGTCACTGGGTCACACGAGGTATCGACCCTTTTCGACACACCCTTCTTCCTACTTCGCTCTTAACGTCCTGCCGCTTGCAGGTCTGGATAACTCTTGCATCAGTTACTGAAGAAAATAACACAAACAAAAGCTGGAAATGGTGGTATTATGATATTCTAGTTCGTTTCCCATTAGTGTCTTGAAACATTTCACATTATTAATAGGCCCTATATTAGTATTATTATTAGCACCGCGTCTTACTACCCGTTCGGGTTATACGCACTTACGCTAATGTGTAATAGTAGGGTGATTGTGAGATGAAATGGAGAACCTACAGTTTAACGTGGAATCCGAACCACGGTGGAGGCCTGGCACTCCACACATTCACAAATTGTGATTAATACACTTCTTGTCAGAGGGGAAGGAAGGGTTTGGTAATCAGATAAATCTGTGCTGGGACCGAGGATTGAACCCCGGCCGCCAGCACAGAAGTCCAACACCTTGCCCCTGGACCACCAGGTCACCCCTATATTATTAATTCACATGTATTATTCAAACTGATACGTGGTGGTTATCCACAGAATCAGACCTGATAGCTTATATTTTAAATAAGTGAAAAATGACAACAGATCCCCATGCCCAGGTTGTAGTTTTTGACTTAATTGAATTATTAATTCAGGGTGTATATTAACTAGCACAAAATATTCTAGGGGCATATTCCCATCGATAAAACACTAAGGAAAGTTAATATAAACATGGGCTTAGAAACATGTAGTTTTAAAAGTTTTTTCTCAAAGAGGGTTTGGTCTTGGGAGATCCATTGAATGGCCTGCATAAACGCCAGATTTGAACCCAATGGAGTGTTCATCTATGGGGACATTTAAAGTCAATTTAAAGTCCTTTTTCTGATATTGAGGTTTTAAGAGAGCGTATCGTAAATGGATGTGAGCAAATAGGTATGTCCCTGATGTAGTCAACAGAGTGCGTCAAAGAATGGAACGCAGGCTCAGAGGGTGCATAGAAGCAGGACACTATTTGTAGAAAAATGTTTTGTCCTGTGTTTTTGTTGAAATTTGTCTTATATTATTGAATTACTTCTTTTGTTGAGTTGCTTATTAATTTAACAGTAAAATTCTTCCTAGCCCAGAAACTAAGTCTGTTTAGACCTATGTCTATATTAACTTTTCTCGATGTTAGGTTGATGTAAATACACCCCTAGAATATATGAATATTTTAGCACCGCGTCTTACTACCCGTTCGGGTTATACGATTTAAGTACTAATTACTCTAATGGATTAGGAATTGGGAAGGTTGAATTAGAGGAAGTGAACCCGCATTTGCGTGGAAGGAGAGTGGAAAACCATTTAGGAAAAACCACCCCCAGTTCACCCGACCGAGATTCGAACCTCGATCTCCCCGTCCTCAGCAGTCGAGCAGCTCAACACGACTAACGCGTTAGCCAACTACGCCTTGTACAATCGATTGTTCCCTCCATATTTTAAAGATTTATTTTTAATCATTACCGCATCTTACTATCTGTTCAGGTTATAGCATGTATGATAATTACTCTAATGGGGTAGGTATAAAGAAGGAAGCATTTCAGAGGTAATATACCCGTACTTGCGTAGGAGAATGGGAAACCATTTAAGAAAAACCACCCTCAGTAGACCAGACCGTAATTCAAGCCTCGATTTCCCCATCATCGGTAAGCCAGTCTATCACTAGAGTGACGCCTTAGACCAGGGATGGGGAACATTTTGTCATTGGAAGGTCACATGTCCCTTCACGTATTCCTCATAAAGCCGCACACTTCATATATTGTACAGTAGATTTTTGACAAAATCATATATACGCACGTTACGTAATCTTAAGTTGGTGTTGTTGGTGTAGTGTGTATTATTATTGTATTTAATTTAGCACCATGTCTTACTACCCGTTTGGGTTATACACTTATGTGGGTTAGGAATTGAGAAGGTTGAAATTAGAGGAAGTGAACCCACATTTTCATCGATGATAGTGGAAAACCATTTAGGAAAAACCACCCCCCCTTCATCCGAACGAGATTCGAACCTTGATCTCCCCGTCCTCGTGTGTGCTATTGATTTAAGTATTGTATTGGAGATGGGTGATTGGTGATGCTGTAATTGTTGGTGTTATTGGTGCAGTGTTGTACGAATGTTTTGTGTTGGAGTTGTAGGCATCTTGTTTGCTGGTGTTGGGTTCATTAGGGTTGGTGACTTGAGTAGTGATGTTGGGATCATTAGTGTTGCTAGTGTCTTGAGTAGTGATGTGATTATTAGTGTAATTGGTGTTTTGAGCAGTGATGTTGGGATCGTGTGTGTGCTATGTGGTGGTTTACTAGTGAGTAGGTGTGTAGTAAGGTGTTGTTTGGTCTGTTGATGTTGTAATGATGTTGTTTGTGTGGTTGTGTTGTTTAATGTGTACGTTTTATGCTTGTGTGTGTTACGTGTATTATCTACATATAATGTAGTTATGTGTGTAATGTATGTATGGTCTCGGTGGTATTATAATATGTCGGTTGGGTAGGGTTGGGCTTGCAGAATTGCTGAAGGAGAGGGGGTTGTATGTGTGTATGAGCTTATTTCAGTCTACCTTGCTAGTCAATTAATAATTAACATCTCTCAAGTATAAAGTGGGTCCCTTATGGCATTAACTATTCTGCTCATAAACACTCACAACATCATCTGCGAGTACAAATAGGCCTTATGACTATGCAAACACTTTCTGTTGGGCCTATGTATGATTTATTGTCATCATCAATACAATATTCTACATTAACAAAAGATTTTACATTTTCTAAATTTCCAAAACTTTTACTAAAACTACAAGTAATCAAGACAATCCGACACCGTATCTCAATCAGTTGAGTGTCTGCCTACTGAGCTAAGGGTCCTGGGTTCGATTACCAGCATGGCTTGAAACTGTTATTATCGATTAAATATGAGCTTATACTTTCACATTGATAAAATAACAGGCGGGGACTGGATGCTGTGCATGTCTTAGTATTAAGTCATAATGAAGCTATGACAGTCCTATGTAACTTATTGTACACACATGCTTGAACAGCTTTGCTATCCCGGCGCTATACGGCGAAACTTTGAACACAATTTAATGGTACTAGCATAGGTTTCCGGATATACGTGTCTGGGGATTTTGTATTATTTTTGGTTCAACAATGTGTGCAGTTTTTTGGTATGAGTTACCCAACATTATATATATTTACAAAGTGCCTTTTATAAAACACAAGCGTTCATCATTTATTAAGTCACAATAATAGCAACTGTTAGTTCTTGCAGATGTCCTAAGATTATTTATTTATGTATATTAATGTTTTTATGTAGTAAAACACGTATATTTTACTGTATTTGTGTATTGCCTGTGTGTCAAGACTTTATGGCCATTATGCAGAGTAGGACTTATACCACAGAGCTACATCTACTGCTCTCTAGTGCCTTTAGAAACAGGTTTCTTGATGACAGTAGTTTCTTTGCTGGCCGGTAGGTGTTTTGTCGTGTAACTATAATTAGTTTCACGAATAAAATCGGTAGATAGAAAGAATACAGTGAGGAAATGAACTATTTATTTAGCACCACGTCTTACTACCCGTTAGGGTTATATTCTTAAGTAATAATTACACTAATGGATTAGGAATTGGGAAGGTTGAATTTAGTAGAAGTGAACCCGCATTTTCGTGGAGGGAGAGTGGAAAACCATTTAGGAAAAACCACTCACAGTTCACCCGACCGAGATTCGAACCTTGATCACCCCGTCCTCGGCAGTCGAGCTCAACATGACTAGCGCGTTAGCCAACTACGCCACCGCAGTGGGTGAAATAAACTAGAAAATCAATTTGCACTATAAATAACTAACACAATATTTGGAAAAACTTTGTGTCACAACATTCTCGGACCAAGTTTATGCTAGAAAGTTCTGCTATTTAAAACTTATTTTAAAAGAATGACTGATGTTCTCAATTCTAGACTGTGACTCAATTCGAATCCCGACTTGGTCTGAGAAATATAATTCCTAATATTAGGTTTATCTCTGTGATTGAATAACTAAATTGTCAAACAACACTGTAAATATGATTGTTATAGATGGTTGTTGTACATTTTTTAATCATAATACTTGAAGCTTTCTAAATAATTCAAAATAATAAATAGTTGTTGAATCAATTTGAATTTTAATAATATTTAAAAATAGTTTTATCCACTTGTGGTTTACGTATTTATAACACAAATTAATTAATAACGAATCAATTTGAATTTTAATATTATTTTATATATTTAAACCTGTTTCAATCATTAGTAGTCTACATCTTTCAGTAAGTTAGAATTTGCCAAATCCTTAAAGAAAATATCTAAATGATAAGTTTTGGAAATTGTTAATATTCACATCCCTTATTAAAATTAATAAAAGTAACCAATTAGTTCTCCTTATTACGTCACTTTTTTTTGTGAGTAAGTATGGCTTAGGTATTAATTTCGGAAAAGTGTATGTAATATGTACAAACATTAAGTCGATATTCTATAGTTTGTAAGATATAAAAATTTTTTAGTTTTTGTAAGAGAGATGTAAAAGATATTGATTCATGTTTCATTAACTTGTAGGAAATGTTTTCATTAGTTATCATCTTGAAAAATTCTTTATTGTTAAATGCTTTAGTTTCTAGGGGATACTTTTTTAAAACACAAAATTGCTCCAGTCTCCAAAAGAGATATTTAAAATATTGTATCTGTAAGAAGATGTGAAATATACTTGTTTGTAAAAAAAATACTTAATATTTTAATAAATTATTATTTTATACACAACTTGTGAATATGTTAAATGCCAGCCCTCCATCATGGTTTGGATTCCACGTTAAACTGTAGGTCCTCTATTTCATCTCACAATCACCCTACCATTAATCATTAACGTAAGTGCGTATAGCCCGAATGGATAGTAAGACGTGATGATGATGATAATAATAATAATTTATAAAATGATTTAGTTTGTAAACAAATACATTTACTGTGATTTTCAAATAAATTACGCTGGGATTATGGTTTATAAGTGTTTTTCCTACGATCTGACTCTTAACTTCCTACATTGTTAGCTATCATTGTAGGATCAGTGTGAACAATTGAAACTCATTATGTTCTGGTTTAAACATGAGAAGAGGTCAGATGAAGTGGCCTAGGGACCAACTTGTTCGGATGAATCTCAACACGTCTTACTAGGTTTCAAAGAAAGGGCATATTTGAAACAGTACGAATAAGAAATTCTCTATTTATATCCTTCTGAAAAATCCTCTTTACGTATAGCCTTGAAACATAGACTAAACAAAAGCTTTAGCTTAAGAGATACTTAATTATTAAACATAAGTGATTGGTTTCGTAATTATTACAGAATTATTCAAACATTAGAAATTAAGAATCATTAAAAGTCTAGTCCTAACTCGATTAATATTTGACTATCAAACATATACTTTTGGATGCTTAATGATTAGGTGGGGTATACAACCAAACGAGTGTAGTAAATCTCAATATCAATGTTAAAGGTACATAAGCATTTTAAAAGTGAGGCTTATTGTAACTATTTTCAATCTCATTAAGTATTTGGAGTTTGAAACCCTAGCAAACTGTTCGTTTCACAGACAGAAATTCCCTACAAATATATTCGATCTCTCTGCCTATTTCCTGATGGTCAATCTTAATAAAATCCAACCGTATAGTAATTAATAATAATAATAATATTTAGCACCTCGTCTTACTACCCGTTCGGGTTATACGCTTTTAAGTACTAATTAATCTAATGGATTAGGAATTGCGAAGGTTAAATTATAGGAATTGAACCCACATTTGCGTGGAGGGAGAGTGGAAAACCATTTAGGAAAAACCACCCCCAGTTCACCCGACCAAGATTAGAACCTCGATCTCCCTGTCCTCAGCAGTTGGGCTCAACACGACAAGCGCGTTAGCCAACTACGCCACCGAGGCGGGTCGCATAGTAATTCTTCAAGTGTTTTGGATTTAACTACCATTTACCTTAAAAGGTAACAGGCTTATGTTACATGGTTTCACCATGGTAAAATTTATAGTATATATAAATTATTGCTTTTAACTGCTTGTTTCTACCCGTTTGGGCTATAGGCCTCTTATAATATAGAGTCAAAGTGTAATCAGTAAAGGTAAGACTTATACCAATCAAGGTAAATGGAGTGTACACATCAATAATTCTTACTCTCACAAACCCGACCCTGTATATTGATCAAGGTACATGTATGTATGTATGTATGTATGTATGTATGTATGTATTACATACATACATACATACATACATAATCACGGTATTCCCTTATTAGGTAGGCAAGAACTTATCCATAAAACTCAAAATATAACTTAATCCATTCTCCCTAATTTTCTCCAAACTTCCCTATTCTTGCATACTCTTTTCGCTTCAACAACATCCATACAACGAGTCATACGTGTTCTTTTATTCTTAAATTATTTCTAAGGGGACCAAACCAAATACTAAGAAAATCAAGCATCTCAGATCGGCAGAATTTTCATATTACTATATTTAGAAGAACTTAAACATGCCGAATATGTTGAAGATGGGATAGTTAAACATATGAGAGCCTTATTGACGAATCATCTGATTGTAAAAGCCCCTTTAAAAGCCCTTTACCTTTTCTAGTATCTTAAGCTGATCTGTAAACCCAGATGATGGGAAAAGTTAACAAACGTTTGTTTCACCATGGCTAAAAGAATTTGTACCCTTGTTCATGTCATTGAAGAATATCAAATACTTTTTCATAATACTATGATGGTAGCTTGGCACTATGGTCAGGTGTGGATGAATGGGTCTATTGTCACAGTGAGACCTTGGGCCATTCGACCACTAAAATTGGATTTAAAATTAGTATTGAATGATTGGCATTCTAATGTTTGTTCTATTGCTAAAACAAGTTAGCATGGAAGTGATTTTTGGTCTCTATTGTACAAAATAGCATTTTTTATTTGTAGGTATTTACACGGAGGTAGGAGGAGGGGGTAAAGAGTAGATAAACAGGCCAAATAATGTATAGAGCTATGTTCTAGATGAAGTAGAGCACAAAGAAATATATGTTTTCTAGTAGTGGAGGAGGGGGATAACAATATCCCCAGGTAAAACCACAATAAAGAAACAGTTCTACCAAAAAGAGAAAGAATGTAATGGCTTGGATAGAGGTAGAAACTTTTACACTAGTAGTTTTCCTCTCTACGATCCCATAGCCAATACATTTCCGGGGAAGGACACTCTCATCCCACACTCAGGGGAGAAGAGAATGGAGGACATATACACGTGGAAATGGGCTTTGCGTCCCTCCGCTCATACATACATTAAAGTTGTAGTGAAGCAGTTCAGTAACCGCCCAACTTCATAGGGCTTCATAGGGGGTCTCACATAGGGATGTGGTATCATTATTATTATTATTATTATTAGCACCGCGTCTTACTACCCGTTCGGGCTATACGAACTTACGCTAATGTCTAATGGTAGGGTGATTGTGAGATGTAATGGAGGACCTACAGTTTAACGTGGAATCCAAACCACGGTGGAGGCCTGGCATTCCCAACATTCACAAGATGTGATTATTACACGTCTTGTCAGAGGTGAATGAAGGGTTTGTCAATAAGATAAATCTGTGCTGGGACCGAGGATTGAACCCCGGACCACCAGCACAGAAGTCTGACACCATCACCCCTAGACCACCAGGTCAACGATGTGGTATCTAAAGAGAAGTACCGATACTTACTCATTTAAGGTATCAGAAGAAAAATATCGATATCGCACTGATATCGAAAGAAAAGTATTGATAACAGTAACTATCGGTATCGAAATTTTAATCTGATTTTTTTAAAGTAATAATTTCAACTTTTTCATAATAATAATAATAATAATAATAATAATTGTATATTCGTATTTATTAAAACACTTAAAATCATAATGATTTAACCATATTATGGTATGTTCAGGTCTATCGCGTCCATGTAATGTGAACTTGAAAGATATGATAGATAGGATTGTATAGTGGATATTATTAAAGGTTTGACCACACCAGCTAGAGTTGCTTATTGCTTGTCATACAGAAAATGAGTGAGAATTGAGAAATAGTGTAATTTGTTCTTCCTCCACAGTCCACCCTAGTGAACATTTAATACCACCATGAGTGAAGATAACAAAAATGTTGTTTCTTTCAATACCGATCCGATACTGGATGGTGACTACTAATATCAGTAAAACTATCGGGTAAAAATACTAGTATCGAAAGGAAAATATCAATGCTAGTAAATATAGATACGTTTTTCACATCCTTAGTTTCACACATGCAGGCAAACACAGGAGTCGGCCAGCTTGGTCTGGGACCTACATAGGGGGTCAAAGACGAGGGATATATGGAGAAGCTTCGGTGGCCGCATGGTACAAGAAGTTACTCTCGAAATAGAGTGTACTGTCGGTGACGGGATGATCGGGGTTCAAGTTCCGGTCGAATGCATCAAGGGTGGTTTTCCTTATTTATTTATTTCCATTCTATATTTCAACACAAATGGGGATAAGTTACATTTCATCTAAATTAAAATTTCTTAAAGGAGCCAAAAAAATACGAATTTGTTTTCTAAGTGAGTTTTTTAATTTATTTATGAAAGTAGCATACTTACTTAGTCTATATCAATATTCACTCGAAAGTAAGCCAACCTACCCTTATCTTGAGCTAGTTCTATCCAATCCACCTCATTATACCCTATCTATTTCAGGTTCATCCTAATGCTAGCCTCCCATATGCATCTAGGTCTTCTCAATGGTCTCTTCCCAGTGGGTTTCCCAGTCAATACCCTGAACAAGGTTATAGATTCTTCCATTCACGCTGCATGTCATACCTACCGTAATCTACGAGATTTTACTACCCTAGAAATGTTTTATTATGAATACACGATATGTAACTCAACGTTATGTAACCTCCTCCACTATCCATTATATTATAATCTTTTTTGGAACAAAACTCCTAAATTTTGTTTAATCTTATAAAATAAGAGACCAAGTTCCACACCCATAAAGAACAACCTATAAAACATTTGCTTTGCATATTCTGAGCCTTACATTTCTTGACAACAGGCGATATGTTAACAATTTACCTACTGAGTCATAGCATTTCTCGACGGTATTATTTTTCCTTATTTCCACTCCAATATAGTTTTTAATAGTTGAAAGTAGCATGCATTAATTAATACGTATATCAAGAGCAGCATCCACTTGTACTCATAACAATACATTGTTAGGATAATCAAATCAAGCAGATTACGGTGGACAAGAAATGCAGCGCCAATGGAAGAATCTATAGCCTTGTTCAGGGTATTGACTGGGAAACCCAATGGGAAGAGACTATTGGGAAGACCTATACGCAGATGGGAGGATAACATTAGAATGGACCTGAAAGAGCTAGGGTGTAATGAGATGAACGGGATAGAATTATCTTAAGATAGGGATAGAGTGGGATAAGGTGGACTGGATAGAACTATCTCAAGATAGGGATAGGGTGTGATGAGGTGGACTGGATAGAACTATCTCAAGATAGGGATAGGGTGTGATGAGGTGGACTGGATATAACTATCTCAGGATAGGGATATGAAGTAATGAGGTAGATTGGATAGAACTAGCTCTAGAAAGGGATAGGCTACTCTCACAATATACTAGGCTGCTGAAGACGGGGAGATCTGGGCTCAATCCATGTCGGATGCACTGAGGGTGATTTTTCCTCAATGTTTTTCTACTCCCCTCCATGCAATTGCAGGTACACTTCCTCAAAATTCAACCTTGCTAATCCCTAACACATTAATGTAAGTATTATATAGTTTTATAATTTTAACGCTTCTATAAAAAAAATCTTGCTCTAGGGAACTATTTCAACAACAAACTTAATACATTTACTGACTATTCTTATAATTTTCGCACCACACTAATTTTAATTTTGCGCCACATCTTGCTACCTGTCCGTATTATCCACATTTAATTACACTCATGGCTGAGGGATGAGGAAGGCAGAATCATGAAGAAGCAATACACATCTGCATGAATGAAAAGTAGAAAACCAATTTTTGTAAAAAAACAACAACTTTCAGAACACTTTACCAGGATTCGAACCCAAACGTCTCCAACACCAACGAACAGTACTAGACGAGCTTGAAGCTCAGTCCATTTGTCCAGTCATGAGCGTGGCACAAAGTCATTTTGACAGAAAACAAAATTATGTCATAAGAAATTAAATTTAAACAAATATTTCACCAATATTGTTTAAATTTAATTATTATGAAAACCGTAATGGCGTTTGTGTAAACGAAGATTTCACACAACATTTTCATCCAAAATATAAATTTTTCCTTTAAAATTGTTTATATTTTTATCTTTTGTAAAAAGTCTATCATATTTCTTAAAAAAAGTAGCCCTACACTCTGGAACGAATAAGTATTATATATTCTCTCTTTATTCTTTTCACTAAAATCTACCTATAACGCATATTTTACTACACATTTTATAAGATAGATTCTCCACAACTGTAAGAATACATTTACAAATATAGAAAATAAACCAATAACAGATCCTGTTTATTTTTTGTAATCTCTGACTAAGCTCTCTTCTTATTAGTTCACGAACTTCCAACCACTAAGACTTAATTACCGGCCCAGTACGCCATAAGGTTTAACGGCAGGCGAGGGCGTTAACGAATTTTATGACTCTAGACTTTATTCTGGTCATCCCCCCTAGCTGGATTTTTTCTAATTAGTTCGTTTAGCACAACAGCTATTAACGGTTTAATCTTAGCGGGTAGTTTGGGACTAGGATGAAGATCTAATGTCTACATGGTGTCAGTTGAGGGGTGTAGGGGTACATCATAGTGTTACTTAACACAGATCTTATATTTAATTTCTAATGTTGAATAAATAATATTATTGTTCATATTTTCGCCGTTGTTAAACATAGTTATAGATAACTTCCGAAACTTAGTTGTGTTAAATATGAATCCTGCTTTTAGTGTCTCAAAAGATTCGCTATGAAACAATGATATTCATTATTGATGTAAAAAGTTAATTAACACAGGTTTGATGGGCAGGCGGAGGCAGGTTAAATTTATACTTTTTTTATGAGAGGTGAAAGGGGGCTATAAAAAAAAGGTACGAATAAAGCGTAGCGTGGTTTATGGATAACCCCTTTAGAGGAAGTATCCTAAATTTGTTTAGAGAGAAAACAGAAAAACAACAGTGATTAGACCCGCTTTGGTGGCCGCGTGGTCTAACGCGCTACTCTCGTGTTAGACTAGACTACATATGACAGGGAGATCGGAATTTGAATCCTGGTCAGGTGTACTGAGGGTGGTTTTTCCTAAATGGTTTCCCACTCCCCTTTCCATGCAAATGCTAGTGCACCTCCTCTCAATTAAACCTTCATAATCCCTAAAACATTAGCGTAATTAGTAATAATAATAATATTTAGCACCACGTCTTACTACCCGTTCAGGTTATACGCTTTAAGTACTAACAACGCTAATAGATTAGGAATTGGGAAGGTTGAGTTAGAGGAAGTGAACCCGCATTTGCGTGAACCCGCATTTGCGTGGAGGAAGAGTGGAAAACCATTTAGGAAAAACTACCCCCAGTTCACCCGACCGAGATTCGAACCTCTATCTCCCCGTCCTCAGCAGTCGATCTCAACACGACTAGCGCGTTAGCCAACTACGCCACCGAGGCAGGTCGTAAGTAGGACATAGGCGTATAAACCTAATGGGTAGTAAAATGCGGGACTAAAAAAAACTGTGATAAGACATGCTTCAGTGGTCGAATGGATTAAGGTTTAATTCTTGCGATAAACTCTTTTGCCAATAATGGGGAGATTAGGGTTTGGAGCCCGGTCGGGTGTACCAAGGGTGGTTCTTCTCTCTCCCTACACGCAAGTGTGGGTACACTCAAATCAACCTTCCTCATATCTAACTCATAAGCGTAATAAGTACAAAGGCTTATAAACCAAACATGTAATAAAACACAGTACTAAAATAAACAGCACAGGCCTTATCTCTTCTTTATTTTAAAATAGAGACATTTACAAAATACTCCTAATATTTGTGAAACAAAATAATGTACGTTTTTGAAGAAATACTTCATTAAATAGCAAAAATAAAATAATGTACACGTTTTTTTACATGGTCTTACCACCCGTTCTGGTTATACTCTAATACACACTGTTAAAGAATCAGTGGGAAAAGAGGAACATCTTTATCCATCAAAGATCAATACAATAAATTGCACAACTAAAATATCTTAACAAGGTTTTTAAATATTAGTTTATAGCTCAGAAACTATTGATTTTATAAAAATATAATTCAAATAAAAGATTTATTATATTCTGAAAATTGAAAAATGACACCTGTACACGGGAATCGAACCTCTCTAAAATGCATCAACAATAGCTTCGGCTATTTGTTTCATCAAAAGATTTATTATTTTTATTAGTAGTACAACTTTACAATGTTAAGTTATTTTAAAGCCCAAATAGTTGCAAAGACATTATAAAAATTGGAAATTTACGTATATAAAATACCCCAGAAGTAAATTTTATGGAAAAATGAGAACTGACACTTTTTTGTAATGTTATACAATGGCAAGATACAAAATATAATCAAAATTGTTAGAGAGGATTTTGAGAAAATATAATTTTTTCTCTTTTTTCCCCTTCAGTAAACTACTCTTTGTTTTAGGATTGGGTATAAAATTTCAAAAATCCCTTCGGGGAACCTTATGCAGGCCCTAGAAACCAAGTTTCAGTTCGATCGGTAAACTGGATTAGGCTCTATGCAGACAGACAGACGGCATCGTGAGAATAACTTTTTTTGGTTCCAAGGGGTCATGAAACGTCGACCTTTATCAAAATCTCGAGTTAAATTTTTTTTCACGGTCACAATACTTCTCTCTCTAAGAGGTCGAGAGGGAGAGAGAATAAAAAACTATTACAAATTACATGAACCCGAAAAGTATTCTATCTTTTACATGCCCACCCACGTTAGCCCTGTGCAGTGTGAGTCTATCACCTTAATCCATATCCATGTGGTAACTGGTTCAGGTTGTAGTAAAAATAGCATGTTAATTCATTGGTAGCTCGCTTCAATGGCTGCCTGGTCTAAAGCGCAGTANGCTTCAATGGCTGCCTGGTCTAAGGCGCAGTATACTAGACTGCCGATCATGAGATCGAGATTAGAATCTCAGTAGGGTGTATTGAAAGTAGTTTAAAAAAGGTTTTCCACTTTTCCTCCATGAAAATTCGGGTGCATTTTCTCTAAATGCAGCCTTCATAAACCTTAACCCATTAATGTAATTAGTACATAAGCGTATTAATTTAACGGGTAGTAAGACGCGGTACTAAAAATTAAAAAAAAAAAAAACACACTGGTAACCTAGAAAGGCGAGTTTAGTAATTCTTATCAGTTTTTAAAGTGTAGAACCTTTTTCTTTTGGTTCGATACATTAACTCTATTGGTAATATATCTGATTACTGAAAGTTTCCCGGGTTCGATTCCCAGTATGACAGAAAGAAATATCTTTAGTAAAATATGATTTTATCCTTCCACAGGCCGATGGTGCTAGGTGTTGTATCTTTTCTAGGTTTAAGTTTGATCATAAGTCGTGTGTTGATAGATTATATCAATTCAGAAAGTGCACGTTAAATGCCTAAAATAATAATAATACAATCTTGAATATACTAATTTATATAAAACAATATATTCATTATATAAGCAAGGGACACTATACTGTAGCCGGCCATATTCTATTACAGACATATTTTACAAGATATACTGTCAAAATTGACAACGAAAATTAGGCCTATTCAAAGTGTCGTAATTGTAATATTCTTCCAAATCGGGAAGTTTTTTTAAACCCCTTGAAAAGAATTAAACACTTCGGAGTTAGACCCGGGAACTTTTAATTCCTTTTCGTCATTTAATTTTAATAATCGAGTGATTTATACGAAAATCAGGAAGTTTATAAAGACATGTTTTATATAAAATTATACACATTTTGCACATACCATATACTTTCGATATTGGTGGATTTGGATACTAAATAAACGATTTTATACCTTCCTGTTTAAAAGTTGTTACTATACTAAACGAATGCAAATTTTCACATTTCTAATACAATCTCATTTTTATAAATCAGTAAATACGTTACATTTTAAATATGTAGGTTTGCAATCCAAAGTGTTTTCTTATCATCGCTCAATAAAAAAAATTTCAACGAGGGAATACAATGGCCCTTGGACAGCTAGGTAGTAGTTTTGCTCCAATTATTATTCAACAATGGGCGTTATGGTCGATCCTTAAAGTGGGAGGGTGGAAATGAGAGAAAATTCAGTATATTCCCTTGTTCTGGTAAGCCTATTTGAATAGATTTAGTCGTTTTGACGTTGATTGTTGCAAATTGGGCACCTATTTTACCGCGAACAGTGCTTAATTTCACAACAAATTTTCATTTATGATTGTATCAAATCGACCATGCTGGCTTATCAGACGAGCTAGCTACACAATCGCCGTCTGAATTGGCAAGCTCAATCACGTTTAAAGTCCTCATTCTTTTTATTACCCAACAAAGGAGTAGAAAGCTAATTTTTCGTTCCACTGGAAAACTCTACTATTTTAGCCAATAAATGTTTAATGAGCATATATATATGAACCCCCACTGGGGGTCCATCGAATTACAGGTAGGGGGGTCCTAAGCCCCAACCCTAATCTTTCTCCCATCTTTCTATGTCTTTGATACCCAAAGAGAGATCTATAATATTGTTTTTGCCATTAGTTGGTTCATTATCGCTCTCTAATTCAATTAAGTCAACCCGCTTCAGTGGTCGCATGGTCTAAGATACTACTCTCGCTTTACACTAGACTTCAGATGATGGAGAGAAAGTGGTTCGATCCCAGTTGGGTGTATTGAGAGTGGTTTTCCTAGATGGTTCCCACTTTCTCTCTCCACGCAAATGCGTGTACACTTCCTCTAAATTCAACCTTTCTCAACCTTATACCATTAGCGTAATTAGTAGATCTAGAAAAGCTTGCTACCCGAATGGGTAGTAAGATGCGATACTACAAAAAATAAAATAATAAGTAGATTTTAAAATCTTGTTAATGTTAACAAAGGTATAGTAAGCTTAATTATGAAGGGAATGCCAGGCCTCCACCGTGGTTCGGATTCCAAGTTAAACTGTAAGTCCTCCATTTTATCTCACTATCACCCTACCACTACACATAGGTAGTAAGACGCGGTGCTAATAATAATAATAATTATGAAATATACTCGCTTCTGTGTCCGTGTAGTCTAAACTATTGAGGTGTTAATCTCACAATAGAGTATACTGCCAATGACAGCAAAATTAGGATTCGAATCCTTATCGTGTTTACTGATGGTGGTTTTCCTTAAATGGTTTTCCACTCTCCCTTCACGCAAATGCTTATTTTTTAGCACCGCGCCTTACTACTTGTTCGAGTTGTACGCTTTAAGTACTAACTACGCTAATGGATTAGAAATTGGGGAGGTTGAATTTAGAAAAAGTGAAACCACATTTGCGTGGAGGGAAAGTGGAAAATCATTTAAGAACCCCCCCCCCCC
>CABFOW010000714.1:119232-144678 GCA_902141385.1 Timema californicum | reverse complement strand
GTTCACCCGACCAAGATTCGAACCTTGATCTCCCCGTCCTTGGCAGTCGAGCTCAACACGACAAGCGCGTTAGCTAACTACACCACCGAGACGGGTACGCAAATGCTGGTACGCCTCCTAATTTTGGATGAGATAAAATGTTTCCATACAAATAATTGTTCAAGAAAAGCGAGGCTGTGTTTTAACTTGACCATTTGATATTTGTTGTGTCTGTCCAAATATTTTTTTTACGTGATAACTGTCAAATTAATGGACGAATGTTAGCTAAATTGGGCAGGAACATTCTTTGAATCCAAGCCAAACTACGTATATATAGTAAATCGTTTTTTTTATCTGATTATCTGTTTCAAGATGGCAGCCATTCAAAATTTAGTTTATCTGTTTGTCCCAGTTTGTCAAAGTGTTGATTACGATAGTAAAAATGAAAAGTTGATGGAAATATCTGAAACACATCTTTCTTATATGATCTACAAAACCCAGAGCTGACATCTTCGTTTGCAAATGGAAATCCCTACTGCGTGTCTCTCATCTAGACACAGCTGCCATATTCTATCTTCCTCGGTGTTTTATAACATCACTTCTAGAGCCCAAAAAATATTACTATCAGTAGGAAATGATCGCAAATGTCTGATGCTTTTAAGAAAACAAAGTGGCAAAATGTTGCATGTGACGGTAAGCACTGCAGCAGCTGCACACAACGGCAGCTCCTAAGGAAATACACATTCAGAGTGCGTGCAACACACTGCGTTTTACACAGTGCTGCCAACTCAAAAAACCAAAATCTCGTTAAAATTGATCAAAATGAACCAATTTCTCGCTATATTTGAACTAAGTAAAGTTAGATTTTCAGATCCTTTTTTTAAATATAGGAGTTAAGGCCTCTTTAGAAATTAAATAAAAGTTTAGTCAAATTTAAATTATTGAAGTTAACAAATACATCCTCAAAATATATAGACTTGCTGAAATCCCTGACACTAGATAAAACATTGTTACATTACAAATATATATGATAAAGATTTCAATAAATTAAGAGAGAGAATAGTCATACTTAAGAAAAATACTTTTAGAACCCCCTTGAAAAGAGCAGTAGCACTACTAATGCAAAACTAAATTTCCATTTCCACTAATATAGTGTATTATTTGAATATCAATAAAATAACTAGAGATGGGTCAAATTCTATATGTCTTGAATCCGAATCCAAAAGTTTCTTTCGAATCTTAAATCCAAATTTGAATCCTCGAAATTTCAAAAGTAAATTTTTTTTGTCGAAAAACTGTAAATTATATTTTAAAAAAGCAAACAAATATAAATAAAATAATAACTGGTTAACAAATTGTATTACGTTTGATTACCAGGAATTAATGTCAGCTATAAAGGAAACTTCATATTTATAGGAGTGTTTTCATTTCATAATCACATAAGAAATATTAGGAAATAATCTTTACAAAGTATAATTAATTAAAACCTCACTTACAAGTGAAATTAATTGGAATACAGTGACACAATAAGATATGGCTCATCTAAATACAGAATATATATTTATTATTTAGCCATTTTCTTATTTTAATTCTGTGGTCATTCATGGTTCATCAAAGTTAAATAAACGGACCTGTTAATTGTGTCTGAGTACCCTGTTGGTGGGTTTATTTGCTAATTGTAGAAATTGAAAATAGTTGTTTAACACATTAGCATAGCAAATAAAACTTTTTTTAGAAGGTTTGGCACCACTGAACATTCCTATTCTCTATATTTGTCTTTTATATTATGTTTTAAGAACAAAAAATAGATTAAACGATAAATTATGTTTAAGTAAAATAATTTATTTTAAAAAATGTGATTTTTGTCTTTTATTTTTTACATAAATGAAGTTAAATTTTCATATTTTTCTAGTTACATTAATCTTTTTAATTTCTGAAACATTGAATTTTGAGTTAAGTCTAAGGCCCATATATATTTGGATTCGAGATATTTTTAGCGAGATTCTAGAATCTCGGATCTCTCGAATACATAGGATTAAAGGAATTCGAGGAATCGGGGAATAGAGCGTCCCCTCTCTAAAAAATAAGTGTTTTTATATGCCGGGTTATTTTTCCACAGTAGATGAAATCCAGAGTAAGATTCAAAATAACTTTAGATCCCACTAGCCTCTATTTAATTATGTTCAATGCCAAACCCATTCTGAAAACCACTAGACATATTTGGAATAAAGCTGGGCTGGCAACGCAACTGCTGCGTCTAGAACGGTCAATGCCCCAGTCTAGTCTTGGTCGCTGGCGGCTGACGCATGCGGTCTTCTAACCGCCTCCTATCAAGTGACAAGGACGGATTGTATAACCTTTAACCTCTTATGGATTGTTGCGGTGGTAACATAATTAATGTGTAAGAGGTTTGCCCCGTTTTTATCATCCTGAAACATAACTTTTCTTCACAGATATAATACCTGATTTGATTCCACCATAACTCACAAACGTTTGTCTTTTCCAAACAAGTCTCTTTCCCATATGACTTCAAAAATAATTTCCCTCTATTAACTGTATCAATAAATTATGAGAGACCTTTATATTTGCGAATATAATATTCAAATGAATACATAAAGTTCATGTATACAACTTGAATAGTCGGTTTTAAGAAAATAAAAAAACAAAATTGAAATCACCCACTTAGGTGGACGCATGGTCTAAGACGCTAATTTTTCAATATACTAGACTGTCATTGACGGGTAGATCATGATTCGATCCCTGTCAGGTGTATTGAGGGTTGTTTCCCTTAATTGGTTTACCAATCTCTCTCCACGAAAATGAGGATACACTTCCTTTAAATTCAACTTTCCTTATCCAACCCATTAGCGTATTTGTCCATAAGCGTTTAACCTGAATTGATAGTAAGACGCAGTTCTTTATATACATTAAGACTTACGGCTCCATTCTAGACTACATCTGTTCAGCTTGAAGAAAAATAAACTATTCGACAGTTTCTGTATTAACAAATATATGATTATCCAGCCCTAGTAAATTCCATTTCGTAGTTAAAACAACTGACTCTTTATTTGAAACAAATTATAATAAATGCATATTTATCCTTCCAAAGAATAATTTAAAATATTTTGTTATAAAAAATACACCGAAGGAAATATATTATTCGAGTTTAGTGGGGAAAAAAATGCATTATCATTGCAATTATAATTATTCAAAATTATACCTCATGTACCCTTGTAAATTTGTATTTCTATCAAAACTAGTTCAATGTTTTGATTATGTACTCTGTCGGAAAATAATCTGAGCTTCGTAGTTTATTACTATATTACTCGATAGCATTAGGCACTCAAAAGTTAATTGCAGCACTTACAAAAGTAGGCCACCTATTCCTATCTTGAGCTTGTTCTATCCAGTCCACCTCATTACACCCTATCTCTTTCAGGGCCATTCTAATGTTATCCTCCCATCTGCTTCTAGGTCTTCCCACTGTTCTCTTTCGATTATATTTGCCGGTAAATACCCTTAACAAGGTTCTAGATTCTTCCAATCACGTTGCATGTCCTGCCCACCATAATCTACGGGACTTGATTACCCTAACAATGTATTGCGATGAGTACAGGTTGTGTAACTCATCATCATTATGTAACCTCCTTCACTACCCAGTAGAATCATTCCTTTTGGACCAAATATCTTCCTAAGCACTTTGTTTTTTTAGAATCATGAAACAAATTTGTCATGTAAGGTAAGAAACCACGTTTCACACCCATAGAGAGCAACCGGTAGCATTATTGTTTTATATAGTCTTAGTTTAACATTCCCTAACAGCAGGCGAGATTTGGTTGATTATTCATTTTTATTGCGTGTGTGTTCTAGTGTTAAGGTTGGAATGAAAAATAATTGTTTTCGCAATTTTTATAGCAAAACTTTTTTGACCAAGATAAATAGAATATTGCTCCAGAATAAACGTAGATTTTAATTTTCTTCACATGGTGATATCAACAGTTGTTGAATATCTGTCAAAGGTTGTCTTGGAATTTAATGACAACTTTTTCCTTAATTTAAAAAGTGTATCATCAAATGACAGTATACTCTTGACAGATACTCAAGAACTGTTGATTCCACAATGTAAAAACTATTAAGCTCTATATTTTTACTGGAGAAATATTATTTTTTGTATAAAAAATATGTTCGTACAAAAACTGTAAAAAAATGCTTCCCTTAGCTTGCGTCCTCCAGTCCCCCTTCGTTTTGCATTGATTAATCCCAGATAAACGATTTAAGACGTTTATTCCTAAATGGTTTACCACTCTCCCTGCACGCAGATTTAAGTACATATTTCTTTAAATTTTATCTTTGCCATCACTGTCACATTGGTGAAAATATGAGAACAGCCCGGAAGGAGAAAAATCAATTGACTGTGGATAATCTTGCCAATGACGACAAGTCAGTGAGATTAACGGTGTCATCATCTACACTGTTATGTTTTTACCCTACTTAGTTATAAATACAATTATATTTTAAGAATATACACATCAAAACAATTAATATAATAGCAAACTTATAAAAATATACGTCAATTTGCCTTGCTATTTTAAGCGCGTAATTTGGAAACAACACTAACATAGTGGTAAATAATAATAAATAAGCCTACTTCACCAAAACGTATGAATAAACTCTTTTAGAAATACGATGAAAATGGGTAAGAAATTTCACAAATTCCTACTGTCCTGTAGTTACACATTTTTTATGGATATATTTTAATAATTTAAAGAGCTAAAAAAAGTGTTAGTCCTAATTTACTTCTGAGGCACTGGTCTCTTTTAATTAAGTAACAAATTCCACTGCCTCTATTTTATTGCAGCAATTATTGTCTAAAACAATGATCCAAATAGTTTGAAATTTAAAATATATACTTTTGTTAAGCTGATTTAAAACAACAACAACAACAAAATATTTGTTATATATATATATATATATATATATATATGCACACCTAATTACATATGTATGTATATACATTTTAAATAATATATATTCTCGATTTATATAAATATTAATTATGAAAAAAAATTATGTCTATACATTTGCCTATATATTTGGGATTAATAATTTTACAAGCTTTTATATCTAATTAATTATCATCAGGTATTTTCGGTTATTTAACTAAAAATGTGTGACTCGATAAGATTTGAGCCAATACATTGTGTTTATATAAATGTTTATTAGTATAGTGTGCTACACTGACCTCAATATGTATTTTAAGTTTAGTAGGCCTATTTATTCAGTTAATATTTTGAAAACCAAATCTATTTAGGAAGTAGAATATATTAAATCTCAAGCAAATGCATTTAATTGAATATCAGTGGGTTCGATTCACGTCCTGTTAAGATCATACCTAAATCATGCTTTTAACGATTTATATCACGAACAACTTTGGCTTTACAATCAGCTCATAAGAAAAAAGGCAATAGCTTGACAAAGTTACATAAGGTTATTTAGATTCTCTTATTTATTTAGACTATAGTTTAAGACTTGAAATATTTAATTTATACTTCATTTACCTGTAATTTTGAAATCATATACAATTATGTCTATCCGACTCAAGATTTACAGATATTATGTTTACTCTAAAAAAATATTATGTACGAAGACTAACGCTATATTAAATTGTATTTCATACCCTCAAAATAAGTTCAATATCTTACCAATAGCCGTTAAATCGTCAATTTTCGGAAGTTACGAAAAATAACTATAATGCCACTCAGAAGCAGTATTAAGGCAAACACTGACCTGGGCTATTATTTGTGTCGTACAATTTGTCTAGCAACAAATAAACATACATACAAATACACTTACCTAAGATATTCTCTTGATGCAATGGATTCCCAAGACATTTCTTCAAACGGGTTGCAGAGATAAAAAATAAAGGCCTTTAACAAAATACATATAGCATTTAAGTGTGTGCATAAAAAAGGGCCCTAACAGTGAATTATTAAATTTGGGGATGAGCAAGCGACGCGTCTGGAAGCGTCGGAACGCCTCGCCTTACTGGCGAGATGCAGCCTCCCTGTGTCTGACTCGCCCCTGTATCTCCACACCTTCCGAGCTATTCGGCCACTATCGCCACCCGGCACCGGAAACAACCGAACATAATCACCCCTTGTGACGACACTTCGGTAAATCAAAATACACACAATTTAAGGGTAAACAATTTGAATAGCAAGAAAAAGGGATAGAGTGAATGGTAGGGGTGTGTGAAGGTGACTTTTTTAAATTACCAAGCGAATCTTGAAACATACGAAGAAAAAGCGAAAATCCAAAATAAGGTTTTTATTGTTGTCAAATAATACTACTTTTAATTTTTAAATTCTACATTAATGAATTTAGGTAAAGGGAGAGGTTTATAGAAATAAACAAATCATACTACTATATTATTTTATTTGGGTATATCTGAATCTATTTGTACTTACATTATAGATACCTTTTAATCGAGAGTCTTTGTTAACACTAGAAGGACGGAACCGGTCATTATGACCGGTAAGCCTCTTTTAAAATACGGTTGGTCATAAAGGTTTACGACTTTTAATCCAATTTTGTGTCCAAGGTTCCCCCAAAAACCAGACATTTAGTACCTTCCAATATACAGTTACCATAAGACTATTAATCCAATTTTGTGTCCAAGGTTCCCCCAAAAACCAGACATTTAGTACCTTCCAATATACAGTTACCATACGACTATTAATCCAATTTTGTGTCCAAGGTTCCCCCAAAAACCAGACATTTAGTACCTTCCAATATACAGTTACCAGCCCATCTTGCACAGAAGAATAGTGAGTGGTCAATTTGACCAGTGACGCCTAATGTTGTTTCTCATGTCCCGAAACTCATGACAAGTTTTTAAAAATATATTCTTCCTGTTTATAATTTGTGTTTATTGCAGAACATGCCATTCACTTATATTTATTGCTTCCTAACTTTCGCTCATTTCAAAATTTTCAACCTATATTTTAGACATATACAAAGCAATACACACAAGACCTTCCAGTTGGGGAGCTTCTAATGAATTAAAGAATCAGTGATTGCAGTGCAATAAGATTGTGTACCGCCCAAGTACTGGAGATGTGTATTACATTTGTGCTAGATTATTTGAGAGAAATGGTGAATTTGTATGAATTCAGAATCGTCCACAAAATTATTGGTTTCAAGTTATATTTGATTATATTGAACTAGGGGTTAGGTCTGTTCCCGACAGAAGCAATTTCAAATTCCGTTTGAAGTCTGTCTCCTGTTGTTTATACATTTGGCAATCCCATGTGTTCAGACGTAATTTGTTATACAAACCACTTACAATGGGGAACAAACTTCCCAGATACCAATTTATACCCTAATTGAACTCAATTTATGCATTGCGTCCACCATATTGGATTTGACATGTTGGATATGTCAAGTTTCAGATATTTTTAATAAATATGGCATGCTTCATAAAGTCTATACCAATTTCCATCTCTTTATGGTATCGGGAATTTTGAGAAAGAACCCTTCAAGGCCAGACGCCACCTGGATATTTATAAATATCTATAGCTTTCTTTTTATTAAATGTTTCCTAAATTCATATTGATTTAAAGGTATTTCTTTTATAACGCGTATTCCTACTACACGACTTGGATATAACACAATCAGCGGAATAGAGACAGTTTTTCTATAACTTGGTCCCGATACAACCACTTCGTGACTCCCTGCGCGTAGTACCTTGTTTCTCCGCCACTAGTGCCGTAATTTCGCCTGCCTCTGTCTGTTTTAAGCTCAAAGGTAACTAACTACACAATTGTTTTCTTCTTTACAGTTTATTCTGCTTCGTGTAGCCAAGGGATTATTTAAGTATTTTAATGCTCATTATTTAAGGTTTTAACATTATGATATACAAATAACACTATGTGAATAATATATAACAAAAGTAAACTATAAAATAATGTTAAAAGTCTAAAATAAATATATGAAAAAAAAAGTAATTTTTCATTAATTTAGTCAGTATCTACTATCTCCAAATCAATATTTCCCCGTTTAACTAATGTTTTCTATAACGCGATTTTCCGATAGCGCTATGTTTTGTTGGAACGCAACTACCACGTTATAGGTGAACTTCATATATTTCATTTTTAAGCTAGGGAAATCTTTGATTTAATGAAAGTAAAAGTTAAAGGCATGTACCTTACAGTAAAAATAATTTAGTTTGAAAAAAGGAGATATAAAGAAAAATGCTAGCTGTCAAATTGACCGATGACAGTCCTTCTAGGTAAGTATTAAGCTCCCATCCTCCTAGAGTTAGCTAAAATACTGTCTAGTAGCTGTTATTAAAGTAATGATATGTTGAAATATGTCAGATTTAGTACGAAACCTTAGATCAGTTGGTAGCGTGTCTATATACTGAGCAAAGGATCCCGGGTTCAATTCCCGGTATGGCTGAAAAAAATATTATTGATGAAATGTGGGTTTACCCCTTCACATTGATAAATTAACGGCCGGGGACTGGATGTTGTGCCTGTCCTAGTCTCAAGTTCGATTATAAGACATATGAAGCTACGACAGGCCTAGCAAGCCGGTATTGAAAAATATATGGCTTGAATAGGAAAAAAACTGACCCAGACCACGGGCTGGAAACAGTAATGGATTTTTAAAAAAAAGTCAGAATTAGGTAGGTATCTGTCTATAATATATCCAAGTTTACTTCTTCCTTTGAAATTTTTTGAAGATGCGAAGGTGTCTAAGTCGAAGCAAAGGAGATTTGGGCTTCGACGAGATTGCCTTCATAATTCGAAAGCTTTGCACACCCCTAGTTAGTGAAATACTAATAATACTAATAATAATAATAATAATAATAATAAAATAAAACGATGAAGATGACAGGCTTGCTACTGAAATATGGATAATGTTACTACGCGTAAAAATAACCGAGGTATAAATGAGTTTAGATTTCTAGAACAGACGTGGCTGCTTGTCTAATGAAAACCATTCTAGAAATATAATTTAAAAGGGGTTTGCATTTGACATTCGTGATAAAAATAAGTAATTGGAAGAAAAGAGGGAAAAGAAGTAAAGTCCGTCAAATGTTTTTAGGAGATTCTAAAATTTCCCTTAGGGATTCTTAAGTAGCACAGAAAAATAAAAGTTAAGGGTTATTTTACCTGAAGCTGAAGTAATAATCAAATTTGTTTGAAGGTGGCGTTTGATATATTTGCTACATTACGCCCATGTTTATAGATTAAAACACAATTTAATATAATTAATAGGTCAAATACCCCTAAATATATCAACATGGGGAGGGATTCCAATAATAGCCTATTTAATAAAACACACATGGTAGATAAATATTATTCTTAAATATATTAACATTTGGTAGACTAATACTTTTATTATCATACAAAATGCAAGTATTTTTTATCTTTTAAGTATTAACGGTATGATTAAAGGCACTTTTATTAAAAACACTTATTATTTACTATATAGCTCTAGGAACTCAAAAGTTCATTGCCACACTTACAAAAGTACTCCACCTATTCCTCTATAACATATTTTCATCCAGCCAACTCAATTCCATAGTTTATTTTATTGAAATCTAATAGTCTTACTTATTTTCGCTCATCTAATTTCTTAATGATGGCGTTAGGACTGAAATATATCGATTTAATATAAAAGTGGACGACTTTGATCGCCACATATACCTGAAAAGGGGACGAACAAAAGCAAAGTATGGTTTCAATTTATTTACTATAACCATTTATGTAACAATTACTTCAGTTTGAATTAATAGCTTGTAAAAATGTCAACATACCATATAGCGATGTTATACCGCTATTAAACCTCAGAATTCAAAATGTATGGGGTGAATGGTAGGATACCACATGGCAGCAGATAGAAAAAAGATACCACGAGGTTTGTAGTACTAATTAGCTACACTATGGTTTTTGGCAGTTAAGGGCACCCATTAGTTTATTTGTACTTTAATCCGCTTTTGAATGAGGCACGCCTACACGAAATACTATTATTAGTACCATATATTACTATCCGTTCGGGTTATACGCACTTACGCTAATGTGTAATGGTAGGGTGATTGTGAGTTGAGATGGAGAACCTACAGTTTAACGTGGAATCCGAACCACGGTGGAGGCATGGAATTCCACACATTCACAAGCTGTGATTAATACACGTCTTGTCAGAGGTGAAGGAAGGGTTTGGTAATCAGATAAATATGTGCCTGGCCCGAGGATTGAGCCCTGGTCTCCAAAAAACAGAAGTCCGACACCTTACCCCCAGACCACCAGGTCACCTGTTCTATCGATATTAAACTCATATTAATTATCATTCATCTAGCTCCAAATTGCATAATTGCGTTTGTCACTCCAAATGGTTTAATTGAGTATTATCACTTTTCATTTTATTTTACTGATGGAAAAATATTATATATATATATATATATATATATAATCATTTATGTAACAATTATATATATAGATAGTTTCTGAACAGACTTCTGAGCAGTGTACTGAACATTAAAAATGTTTGAAACTAGTTGAATTACCTTATAAATGAAATGAAAACTTAACATGGATGATAACCTCCTGCGTTGTAAGGACAACTTGAAAAGACCAGAGATAGTCAAGTTCACCTTGATTCTAAATCATTATTTTTGAACTTACAGAAATTTAAGTTCAGGAACGTAGTGTTTCATTCTGAGGATTTAGCTCTAACCGTAATCTAGCTGCTAGGAATTTTGATATATGGTTATCGTAGTTTTTTCAAAAAATTAGAAAGGCCAATATATATATAGCCCAAAGTAAATAACATGTAGTAAAGATATATTGAAAAGAGATTATTTTCAATGCTTTACCTAGTAAATTTGCCATTATCTTAAATTCGTCTTTCGTGAAGATGGACATACAAATGACTTCTCCACAAAGATATAACAAGCATGTATTTGATAATAGTAATTTAGTCATATTTTATTTCTATTAATTGTATTGGCTGTCTAGAAAAGTCAGTGATTTTTGTGGGTATAATAGATCACCATGATACAATCTAAAATGTGAAATGATAAAATTGTTTGCACTCGTCAAACAACTTTACTATGTTGATAATACCCCAAGTGTGTTAATACAATACAATAGACTATAATTTATCTTGCTTCATTATGGTCGGTGCGTCCTTAAACACCATCATCGTATCTTGACACAGAACAAAACTTTGTTTTATAGTGAATTAATCTAGGTGTAAGCCAAAAATAAGATTTGATTCAATAGATTATGTGATATAAAACGTTTTACGCACTTCTGTACACATAGTTAATTATCTTAATATATAAATGTATTTTAAATCCTAGATGCAATGCCAACATAGATAATCTTTAACAATCAATTATATATTCAGGTATGTTATAATATTTGTGTTTAAATATGTTCAATATTTACACATCATTTGATTTCATTCACGATTTTAATTTGCTTAAATTACGATATCATGGGTTCTTTCAGAAATGTCTTGAGCTGTAAGGGAGAGAGGATATTTGTGAAACACCTTGAACAGGAAGAAAGGTTTAGTTTGAACTCCTTTACAGGGTGGGGACGAAACAATTAGCCGATTAGTAACTTGAAAACTAACACTTTAATTGAAAAGCAAATATCCCTTAGCTAAATAAAAGCAAAATGCATGCTAAATTTTTCCAATTTTTTGAAGATAACTCAGATGAGCTTCACCGGACGTCAGGCAAACCTCAGCACGTTTTCCATCTCTTTCCCCGGCATGGATTGTCTAATTGTTTCCGAACCACCCTATATAAAGCATAATACAAAAATATCCCAATGAGTGACTTGAAATATAAATGTATAGGCCTACCCCATTTTTATTTTTAATGGATGTATCTGGAAGCTATGAAGATGACTAGATTCACTTTCACGTATTTATACGCCAAATTATGTGATCTGAGGCTGTCAATTTTGGTAGATTTTATCAATACTTATGAAATAACATTAATAATATAGTAAAATGTTCTCAATGTTGGCCGCAAAAAATAAATTTGTAATTTTTTGAGTGGTGGTCCAAATTTACTTTCGTGAGAAAATCAAAGTATATATATATATATATGTATATATATATATATATATATGTGTGTGTGTGTGTTTATTCAACGAGAAGAAGAGTGTTTCTACTATCTAGACTGACATGACGTCACATGGGGGCATATGTGTGTTTAGGGCGGGAGGGGGCGGGCGGGTATTGATGGCCTAGAGTAGTGCTGCGTGTCAAGGATATAGGAAAGTGAAACTAAATAATATCGTCTTGACGTAATTTGTGAACATTAAATAACTCTTTAATGTGACAATTACACTATTTAATTTTTAAAGTTTCTGTTAGGTACAAAGAAAATGTTCTTAAAACATGGAAAGTGGCCACACATGTAAATTAATAATGATATGTTGGTTGAAATCGTTGCAGGAATATAACTGGGTCACTTGTTCTTCCCTATGGGTATAACAGAATTGTTAGAGTGATAATAATTCTAGTCCGGCTAAAAAAATAAAAAATAAATCCAGGTAATTAGGAAATAAAGCATTAACCACAAACATATATAATAGTACTTTATAGTCACGTAAATAAGACCAAAATAATTTTGATTCTTTTTTTCATGTCTAAAAACTTCTAACCTTTAAGATTTAAACTCCCAAACCAGATCTTGTATTTCATATTAGATTTCTACTGGTTAGAAGTTGGTAAACAGGTATGTTCGTTTAGGTAATAAAATGGACAGAGAGAGTTGTGTCACCGGCGGCACAAAAATTTGACATGAAAAGTATTGGCATCTAGCTCAGATACGATTGGAATCATTTCAGTGTAGTTTACTCTCTATCGTTCATGGAGTTTGGTAATTCCCGAAATACTGACTCTTTTAATTTTTATATTAAGGTGATATTAAGTCTATAGATAGAGAGACGGTGGTCAATTAACTCTAGCACTTGTCTTGGCCCAGTCTGTCGAGACCCTCTCAAGGTTGCCAACTTCCAAAGAACGCTGCTTGTTTGGAACGTACTGTGGGACCAGTCGGAATGAACCAGCTAATGGACGTCTGTGGCAGCGAGTGCGTATTTCCCTCCACGCTACATTTCAGTTCACTTGATACTCTCGCTTTTTAAAACACAGCTGTTAGGCTTTGGACCTCTTTAACTAGTTGTTTTTTTGGGTAACCTATTGTTATTCAAGTGTTTACTTGATATTCAATATAGTTGGATCCATTCGTCTTTCGAAAACTTTTTCAGAAGTGGAAAACAGGAACAGAATGAACCAGTGTTATTTCACCTTACTGGTAAGTTGATTAAAATATTCCGTTAATTTAAATTGTGTGTAGTTTAAAGTTTAATTAATATTAATTATTGATATTAGAAAAAACAAGTTTTATTGATTTTAGTATCAAACCTAGAATTATGTTTCTAATTTCAATTCTTCAAGATTTAATTTAATTATTATGTTTTGAAACTAGTGTTTAGGCCACTTGCATTTTTTTTTAGAACATAGCTTTTCTCTAGGAAAAGCACAACTACCAGAGCTAAGCGCAACAACTTACCATTTAGTGAAAGGGAATATATCCAATTTTGAAGTGGTGCTGTCTGGAATCGAAACTAAGACTTTTAAGTGTCAACGATACTATAAGCTATACTTGGTTGTGATTTGTGGATTTGGGATTGATGCAAATTTGTTGAACGGGCATTGACAAAATGAAAATTTATTTTTTTACTCTCATGTATGTTCGCGGTGTATTCGTGCTGTACTTATAATTAATAGTTATGTTTTATGAAATTTCCAAGAACCATCAAGTTATTATTTGTTTAAAATACTTTGCTTATTGAATTTACAAAAATGTTTTAATAACTAATCTCAAATGTTTAAAATATGGTTAAAACTAGCACACTTTATTTTAAATAAAAAAATATTTATCCAATGAACCATAACATAAACCGTTCGAAAAAAAAGAGTGCATACAAATTATTATTATTATTATTATTATTATTATTATTATTATTATTAGCATCACGTCTTACTACCCGTTCGGGTTATACGCACTTACGCTAATGTGTAGTGGTAGGGTGATTGTGAGATGAAATGGAGGACCTATAGTTTAATGTGAGATCCAAACCACAGTGGAGGCCTGGAATTCCCCACATTCACATGTTGTGATTAATACACGTCTTGTCAGAGGTGAAGGGAGGGTTTGGTAATCAGATAAATTGGTGTTGGGACTGAGGATTGAACCCCGGACCCTAGCTGCTTACAAATTCTTCCGTCACATTTTATGTTGGAAGATAAATTGAATACAAATTTGATATTTTACCCCTCACTTTTTAAGACGGACTTGAGTGTTAAGCTCTGATGAAAAAACTTTTATAACATCTGGTAAAAGAAATTTAGACTTATTAATCAAACAAAACTTTTTTTATAATAAATATATGGTTCATCATCATTAATTTAAACTCAATTTAAAATTATTTCTTCTCTAAAAATTGCTTTATACTTTACCATCATAGTAATAGCCCAAAACAAACATATTTAATATAAGTCTAGTATTTACAAAAAATGAAGGCTTAAAAAATAATAATCTTACATTTGTAAATTACGTACTATTTTTATAAATTGTCTCTTAGAGCTTTAATTAAAATAAATGTTAATGTTTTCATCGCATAATTTTTTCCCCCCGTTAAAATGAAGTAATGTGTGACTTCTTAGTTCTCATATTTTAACTCTTTAAATAGCAAATCTTTGGACCCGAAAGCGATAGGTAATAATGAGGTGGAATGGATATAACTAGCTCAAGATAGGACTAGATAGAGTATAATGAGGTGAACTGGGTAGAGCTATCTCAAGATAGGGATAGGGTGTAATGAGGTGGACTGGGTAGAGCTAGCTCAAGATAGGGATAGGGTGTAATGAGGTGGACTGGGTAGAGCTAGCTCAAGATAGGGACAGGGTGTAATGAGGTGGACTGTATATAACTAGCTTAATATAGGGATAGGGTGTAATGAGGTGGACTGGATGGAACTAGCTCAATATAGGGATAGGGTGTAATGAGGTGGACTGGGTGGAGCTAGCTCAAGATAGGGTTAGGGTGTAATGAGGTGAACTGGGTAAAGCTATCTCAAGATAGGGATAGGGTGTAATGAGGTGGACTGGCTAGAGCTATCTCAAGATAGGGACAGGGTGTAATGAGGTGGACTGTATAGAACTAGCTCAATATAGGGACAGGGTGTAATGAGGTGGACTGTATAGAACTAGCTCAATATAGGGACAGGGTGTAATGAGGTGGACAGTATAGAACTAGCTCAATATAGGGATAGGGTGTAATGAGGTGGACTGGGTAGAGCTAGCTCAAGATAGTTTAGGGTGTAATGAGGTGGACTTGGTAGAGCTAGCTCAAGATAGGGTTAGGTAGCGTATATTTTGAAGTGCGGCAATGAACTTTCGAGTTCTTAATGCCCTAGAGTAAGTAATAGCAAATCATACTCCCACCAAGTAGACGTAGTGATATGGTGTTTGACCAGGATTGCATTAATAGAGAAGATTAAAAGTTGTACTAGTTGGCCTTCACAAAGTGATCGAGGTCGACGGAAGAGTCTTCAGATTGCATCCTGCAGATGTGTTGTAATAATTGTGGTTATAATTTCTGCACGACCCTAGATGAAAGTAAACCAATATGGTGTATTCCAGTCTCGCTATGGCATCGAGCTAAGATCTCTTAAAGCTTTCGTTTATTAGGTAGACACGCGTTTTTGTGTGCGCAACAATTGTGTTCTATTTTATTTTTATGGTTTAATTCAGACATTGAAACAGGAGGTTTTTTTAGTAACGGCTTGATATATTATATGAGGTGAGGATGATAGCTTAAAGGAAGTGCAGCCTTGTAAGCATTTATTAATTTTTTTGTTTGGAGTACTTAATGTGCACTTTCTGGCACACGAGAATTTCAATAAGTGAGAGTAAAGAGCATACCAATTTTGTCGGGAAAGATATTTTCCCTTACCTTCCAGGGTTCGTCTACATGCCACAATCAACATGGGACCGATGGCTTCACTTTCTCTCCAAAGGAAGTTGTGCCACGGATTTCTTATCGTTCAAGAAAAAATTGTCGAACAAAGCTGGGTTTTAACCCATGAATATTGTGTCCTAAGGAAATAACTTTACCCCAAGACTACTGAGGTCGATCGGTAAACGTGGAAAGGGGATGGGAAAAACTGCCCCAAGTCCACCTAGTCGAGATTAAAGCCTGGTCCTCTCCGTCAATGGCAATCAAGTATTCGGTGGGATTAGCTCCCTAGACCACGTGAACGCTGGTGCGGGCAATCTTTTAATGGTTTTAAGGTGGGATTGTAGGGGACGCGAGTAATGGCCAGTTTTTTTCAGTTTTTATAGAAAAACATTTTTTGGCCAAAATAAATAAAATATTGCTTAAGTACAAACATATAATTTAATTTTCGTCACGTGATGATATAAACAATTGTGGAATATCTTTCATGAACATAGCGGTATTAGATGACAAATATTTTAAACGAAGAGAAAAAGTTGTCATTAAATTCCTAGACACCTATGACAGGTATTCAACAACTGTTGATATCACCATGTGAAGAAAATTAAATTCTATGTTTGATGTATTTTGACAAAAAAAGTTTTCAAATATAAACTGCAAAAATACTGATCTTTTCTCGCTCTAACCACATATCCACCTTAACACAATCTGTGCATATTTAAATTTGATTAAATATTAAACCCTTCCTTTACCTCTGACAAGACGTGTATTATTCACAACTTGTGCATGTGGTAGATGCCAGGCCACCACCGTGGTTCGGATCCCACGTTAAACTTGTAGGTCCTCCATTTCATCTCACAATCACCCTACCATTACACATTAGCGTAAGAGCGTATAACCTGAACGGGTAGTAAGACACGGTGCTAATGATGATTAAATATTTCTTTTAGCACATTGACAACATTTTTATTAGGGATGGAATCCTGGAATCCTTAATGATATTTTAGATTTGAGGATTCTCGAAAATATCAGATTTAAGATTAATAAAGGCTAGACTGCAGAGGGCGGGGCGATCGAGGTTTGAATCTCGGTTGGGTGTATTGAGGGTGTTTTTTCCCAAATGTGTTTCCACTATTTCTCCACAAAAATGCGGGTACACTTCCTTTAATACAACCTTCTTAGTCCCTAAAACCATTAGCGTATTTAGCACATAAATGTATAGCCCAAACGGGTAGTAAGACGCGATGCTAATATATATACTTGTCAGACCCAGTATTAACCTATTTTAGGGGCCTAAATTGACAAATGAAGACTTTAATACAATGTAATGTGTTGACGTGAAGATGTGCAACCACTATTAAAATTACAACGATTTTTGCCGGAAGTCGAAAAGGTCATCCCCTCTAACACTCATATTTAGAGCCGCTGGGGCTATGGGATCCATATTCTGGTGGGGGTACCGCTGAGACTTTATCCGAAAAAAAAATCCTCCCTAACTCTTTCCAACCCCCCTATCTAACGTTCCCTTCACCCCAGTCGCCACTATTGAAGAATTCTCCCCCTCCTTTCCCACCTCCCACGCCATATTTTTCTACTATTTCTACCTCAGCATTGCGCAATTCGTGCAAGAGTTTACTAGTTTACATTACAATAGGAATGGGATGTATAATAGTTAACCCGCCTCGGTGGCGTAGTTGGCTAACGCACTTGCCGTGTTGAGCTCGACTGCTCAGGACGGGGAGATCGAGGTTCGAATCTCGGTCCGGTGAACTGGGGGTGGCTTTTTCCTAAATGGTTTTCCACTCTCCCTCCACGCAAATGCGGGTTAACTTCCTCTAATTCAACCTTCCCAATTCCTAATCCATTAGCGTAATTAGTACTTAAAGCGTATAACCCGAAAGGGTAGTAAAACGAGGTGCTAATAATAATAATAATAATATCGATAGAAGTCAATTACCATAGATCCATGACTATTAAAAAATACTTATTATTATTATTATTATTAGCACCGCGTCTTACTACCCGTTCGGTTTATACGCACTTACGCTAATGTGTAATGGTAGGGTGATTGTGAGATGAAATGAAGGACTTACAGTTTAACGTGGAATTCGAACCACGGTGGAGGCCTGGCATTCCTCACATTCACAAGATGTCTTGTCAGAGGTGAAGGAAGGGTTCTGTAATCAGATAAAGCTTTGCCGGGACCGAGGATTGAACCCTGGCCGCCAGCATAGAAGTCTGATCCAAAATACTTGAATGATATATTAAATTTAGCCATAGTCCAAAAGTAGGATGAAACATTATTTTCTATATTTTTTATAGCTGCACAACCTGCTTTAGTGGCTGGATGGCATCACTTTCGTGTTAGACTGGCTTGTTTCTGACGGGGAGATCGGGTTTCGATTCTTGATCGGGTGTACTGAGGGTGCTTTTTTCCTAAAGGTATTCCCACTATTCTTCTACGCCAGTGCGAGTAGATTACTTCTAAAATAATTACTTCCTCCTCCATACCTCATTAGAAGGATCATCATTTATACTTGCAACTTGAACAGGTAGTAAGACGAGACGATTATATTTATATATCACCTTACAATCCAGTACTTTATTTCGTGTAGTATTAATCACAACTTGTGAATGTGTAGAATGCCAGGCCCTCGCCATGGTTCGGATTCCACGTTAAACTGTAGGTCCTCCATTTCATCTCACAATCACCTTACCATTACACATTAGCGTAAGTGCGTATTTAACAACAAATTAGTGTAGATTGTTATAGTAACTACCTTAAAAAGAAAATCGATTCTTTAATAGCAACGTTTAATAGCAAAATTCTGTGGGTCACAATTACCATCAATTTCAGCCGCCATGTTTAGCACGAATGTTTGAAGTTCCTGATGATGGCTAACTTCATGATTCGACAAATAGACAAATGTGTGTAGATGTGTTCTCTTCAGTCAACAAACAGTTGGGCAAGTAGTTGGAATATTTGAGATACGACGAAAGCGACATGCGTAGGGCCGCCTTTAGGATACATTCAGGCTATCCGCATCCATTAACCTTCGGGGACTGGGGATCAAAAATGACATAAGGACTGGCGCATTAGTATATGTGCAACATCCTATAGTGTTCTAAATAGTAATCAAAAACACATACTTTAATACATAATATTATTATTGAAGCAATATTATTAAATACATATTTGAATAGTAGTCCTACTGCGTTTTTGTAAATGTTATTTTTTTGTAAATAAACAAAAACCACACTAACTCTAAACTGTTACAAAAACATAACTTATTTTTAGAAAAAGTATAATAAAATATTTCAAGGCATTATTTTATATTTTATTATATTACAAAATTACTGATTACTTAGTTCTACATTATGACTGCATTAGTTTATTCTAAACATACGTTGGCAATGAGCCAGACGTATGACATCATGATTGGCGCTGTTGCGTATTCACAACATTCCTTCATGGCACCAGTTAAAACTCCCATATCTTAGAAAATACACTTTTTTTGTAATGATTGATACAACGCAGCAGGAAATATTTTAGGAATACTTGAAGAGGATCTAACCTAATTACTTTTTAAAAATTAACAGCTGTTGAGAAAATGCAACAGCGCTAGTCACAGAAGGTTATTACGATAGTGGAATAGGTTGAAGGGAGGTAGAATTTTGAGGAAATATACTCGCATTTGATTGAAGTGAGATTTGAGAGTCATCTAGAAAAACCAAACGCTCAGTTATCCTGAGCAGGATTCGAACCCCGATCTCCCAGTCTCCAGTCTTACACGAGAGTGACGCGTTAGACCATGCGACCACCGATGCGGGTCTTGTTACCCAAATTGGTGGTCACATGGTGTAGCTCGTCACTCTCACAACATGATTGCCGGTGACAGGGAGGTGAGGGTTTGAACCCAAGCCGAATATATTGACGTTCTTCTCCTAAAGAGTTTTCAACTCTCCATCCACGCAAATGTAAAATCATTTCATATAAATCTTACCTTACACGTCCACACTCCATAATTGTAGTTAAATGCGGATAGCCCAAATGCAGTGCACACAAAAAAATATTGTTTTATTTATCCAAATATACTGTATTTTACCTAACAGTAACTGGGGCCGTGATAGTAGCTGGGGCTTAAAGAAAGGTTGTTGATGGTAGCTGGGGTTTAAGTAAGGTTGTTGATGGTAGCTGGGGCCCTACTAATAGCTGGACTGACTTAATTGTAGCTGAAACAATGGTACTACGAGAATTTGTCATGGGCCTCACAATGCTCCATATTCCTACTACCCCCCTCCTTGTTAATCAACTCCTCTGATTTCATATGATGGCAGAGCTTTTCTAGATTATTTTATAACCATGTCTTACTACCCGTTCGGGATATACACCTACATATTAACTACACTTATGTGTTAGGGACTAGGAAGGTTGAATTTAGAGAAAGTGTAAGTGAATTAATAGTGGAAGAACATTTTTAAAAATTTCAGTTTAATCGACCGGGATTTGAGCCCCGAACTCTCTGCTATGAGAAGTTTAGTCTAACACAAGACTAACGCTTTAAACAATGTGGCCATTGCTTCCCTATTAATTATCACACTTTATTTTGTAAAAGAGCCATGTCACTCAACTAAAACCGTGATCACTACTATTCAGTCATCGGCTAGATTTTATACCGGGTGCATCTTGAAAGCCGTGTTGTTTTTTTGTAGCTGGAGCTCCAAAAGTAGCTGAGGGCTCTAATAGTTGCTTGGCTAAAAGTTAGAGCTGTTAAGAGTAGCCGGGATGCTATTAAGTCAAATACGGTATGTTATGCATAAGCCAATAATAGCTTTTTATTGAAACCAGTTAGTTTACTTTCTTGAGAACAAATTGTGTTTGAATAATTAAAATTTTGTCTAAAATTTTAGATGTAAATTTTAAATATAAAATTAGAGAAACATTTTTTTTTCCCATTTTCACGGCCTTGGTCTATAATTCCTGGGCCACTGGTGCTGATGTAAAAACTAACTTACGATTAAGACGTTTTTCGGACATTCCCACCCAAAAGTTACAATAGGAAGCTTTTGTTCTTATGAATTAGGACTACTAATGTTTACAAATCACCTTCTACAATATTGATAAATAGAGACACATGAAAAGTATAGGCTATACAAGGTCATGTAACCAAACAATATATATTGTTTTGGATTAGACTTGCTAAAACAAGGTCTTCCCTGGAGGACATTATTATTATTATAATTACCTGTTATGCATTGTTAGCTTAGTCATATTCAAGGCGGGGGAGGGGGTTATGGGGTCTTACATTTAAAAAACTACTGACATAAGACATTTAGCCCCAAATAAGCAGGTTTGTAGGAGATAAGACATTTAGTTAAGTAAAATAGGAAAACATTAATAGTATAATATGAGAAAATATATCATAACTAAGTCAAAAGATTGGATAGCTATGCCATTTTAATAGTCAAAATTTATGCAATAGGTAGTTCTCTTTCCTTAAAACAATCCTAACAACTATATTTTGCATCTGCAAACAATAATACTTTGAAAAGTGTTGATTTAAATGTAATAGTCTAATTAGATATAAAATTTAACTCTCCAAGAGCAAATTGGGTTAATATAACTCAAATTACCACCTAACTAATTTAACCTAGCCAAATTTAACGTGATCCATTTAAATGTATTGTTCTCAACTATATTTACATTTATTTACTTACATCCATTAATATTTACAGCCTGTGGCCTGGGTCAGTTTTTTTATTCAAGCCATATATATTCCACTACCGGCTTGCTAGGCCTGTCATAGATTCATATGCCTAATAATCTAACTTAAGACTGGGACAGGCACAACATCCAGTCCCCGGCCATTAATTCATCACTAAGGAAGGGAAAACTCACATTTCCTCAATTATATATTTTTCAGCCATGCCGGGAATCAAACCCGTGACCCTACACACTTGGGACACACACGCTACCGACTGAGTTAACGTTTCGGATAGCTATAGTTAAAGTTAGTTTAAAATAACCTAAAACAATTTAACCTAACTGGATATAACACAAATTGATTAAACTCCTAGTAGATGAGCTGCATTTCTTTCTTTCATTAGTATTTTTATTTTTTCTTACCCGCCTCGGTGGCGTAGTTGGCTAACGCGCTAGTCGTGTTGAGCTGCTCGACTGCTGAGGACGGGGAGATCGAGGTTCGAATCTTGGTCGGGTGAACTGGGGGTGGTTTTTCCTAAATGGTTTTCCACTCTCCCTCCACACAAATGCGGGTTCACTTCCTCTAATTCAACCTTCCCAATTCCTAAAGCAGTAGCGTAATTAGTACTTAAAACGTATAACCCGAACGGGTAGTAAGACGCGGTGCTAAATAATAATAATAATAATATTTTTTCTTACTTACTATCTATTTTACATACATTTTTATACAAACACAACTCTTAATGGAAACAATAACTTTTTCCCAACCCCTTGGGGTTCTCAAAAAATACTATAGTTCGATAATAAATTAAATGTTTTATCTGTCTTATCAGATCCCCTAAATAGGGCACAGTTAATATATATATATAGTGGGGGGATTTGTGTTCCCCCCACCCGGCACATATGACCCGGTGGGTCGTATTTGACGGGTCGGCGGGTGCACTTCGCGACACAGCTGCATTTTAACATTTAATTTGAAATGAAGTTTAAAACTTTCAATGCACATTAGTCGTATATATTAACTACGTATTTTAATAAGACATTGAAATAAGGCATCTCAATCTCTTAAATAAGGGGATATTTTAGAGCTCAAATATTTTCTTAGTAAACTTGATTTTCAGTATATTTCTTTTAATTGAACCATTTTGTTTACATTTCATAGTCATTATCTTGCAGCTAATGTGCGTTGCTAATGGTAATTATCTCAGTGAAAATAAAACAGAAGAAAAATTATAAATTACTCTTTGTTGATGAAACTGACACTATTCATAACCTTACCTGATACATGTTAACATTTTATAATCTAGAAGTAATTTTTTATATTAAAGTGAGAGTGTAGCGAACGCGTGTTAAGATCAGTGTTTTTAGAGTTTTTATATCAAAACAATTTTTTGATCAAAATAAATCAGATAATTTTAACCAGTAGAAACATAGTTTAATTTTATTCACATGGTGGTATCACAATGGTTGAATAACTGTCAAAGGTGTCTTGGAATTTAATTACAACTTTATATCTTCGTTTAAAAAGTTTATCATCTAATTCCGTTTTGCTCCTGACAGATATTCAACAAATGTTGATATCAACATGTGGATAAAATTAAACTCTATATTCATACTGGAAAAATATTTTATTTCTCTTGGCAAAAAAAGTTTTGCTATAAAAACTTCAAAAAACACTGGCCTTGACTCGCGTTACCAACACTCACTTTAATATAAAAAATACATGAATACGTACCGGTATACAGGCTTAACAAACAAAACATGTACACAGTGAACCAACTTAACAACATAATTAAACTTTATTTGTCCAAATTTAATTTCTTTTCAATCATGTACGAGTATTACTATCCTTCTGGACTATCAGAATCTTTACACTTATCAGGTTAAGGATGAGTAAGGTAGAGTTTAAAGGATATGCACTCTCATTTACGTGGAGAGTGAGTTAAAAAAACCATTCACTATCAAGCAACCCCAGTACAACCAGTCGGGATCTGAACCCCGATCTCCCCGTCACTAGAAATAGAGTATATTGCAAGAGTTCATGACGCCGTAGACCATAATACCACTTATAAGGGTTCTAACAACCTAAAATAAAAAAATATTACTATATTTTTACTTTTCTTACCTTATATGACCATGTATCGTAAATCATAATTTTATGTATATTTAGCTTTATTTAACATTAATTAACTGAGCTTGGTTAGTAAATCATAATTTTATGTATATGTAGCTTTATTTAACATTAATTAACTGAGCTTGGTTAGTTGAACATAATTTTACTTAGCTTGCATTGTTTAAACTTATTTATTATAAAATAAATTAAGATTGCTATAGTTGAAGACCCTTATACCCTCGCAGGCCAGTTACTACAATTTTATAGTTTTATAAATTTTATTAGATATTTTATATTAATGATATGAGATAACTTATTAATAATTAATAAGTTTTATGTAAAATATATGTTAATATATGCAAACTCAAGAAGTTAAACTGATCAATTAATTTTAATAAATTTAATTCAATAAAATAAAATAGACACGAAAAGAAATTTAAAATACAAATTAAATTGAAATAAATATTTAAATTTCAACCATTCAGATGTATGGCCTCTGAAAATCCCTACTCCTTTGATCAATTGAAAACTGTCTCCTGTACATGGTAATATAAATCATACATTCAGTGAAGCACACAGATTTTCTACGTTGTTGCTACCTTCTATCGTCTTATGGACAGAGTCACGAGTCAACTTTTTTGTTTTTGTTTTTAGTGCCACATTTCTTACAAGCGCGTGAGCTCGTCGACTACTTGGAACCATCAGAAACACGCTCATGGTGACTCGAGGTCATCTTTTGTACTGCCTTGCACAAGCTAGTTGGACAGGGACAATAGACAAAGATTCATATTTTGGTCAAGACCACCAGGTAGATTATTCGACATCCATGATAATAACCAAAGATGAATTTCTATCAAATCGATATCGTGGCGACTCAAGGTCATATTTTACACTGCCTTACACAAGCTACAGTAGCCCCATGACTTCTTTGGTGCTGAATGACAGCTCACAGCTGACAGTTGATGGCTTTGAAAAGTTACCAGACCAAATTATGTATCCCTACGCCGAACCATATGATCAGCAAAAACATGTGTTTAGCAGCTGTCACTTCTGACAGTCAAAATTTAGGTATATACCTATAGTCAGAAGTCAGCTGTGAGCTGTCGGTCAGCACCAAAGAAGCCACGGGGCCACTGTATCTTGAACCAGACGTTGCTTCATAGCGTGGTTTTCTGTATTATTATTTATAAATCCCTGAAATGTAGTTGGACAACGACAATAAACCGAGAATTATACTTTTTCAGGACCACTGGGTGAATTATTCAACATCGATTATAAAAATCAAAGATGGATCTCTATCAAATCGCCATTTTGTTGACTCAAGATCATATTTTGTACTGCCTTGTAGAAGCTAGATGGACATGGACAGTAGACAGAGACTCATAAGTTTTTCAGGACCACCGGGTGGATTAGTCGACATTAATAGTAAAAACTAAATCGATATGTTTATCCTCATTTTACTCTGGAAAGTAGCGTGCTTACTTTGGGCTTGGTTCCACTATGGTTTACTCAGTGTTTCCAGTCCTGTATTACATTTGAGGCCATGGACTAACCAACGTACTCCTTCCAGTTCTCATTTTTTTTTTTTAAAAG
>CABFOW010000714.1:39211-108815 GCA_902141385.1 Timema californicum | reverse complement strand
TTTTTTGGGGGGGGGGGGGGGGGGGGTAATATTGAGCAAATGTTCCCATGCTAGCATAGAAAAGAGATGATAAATAAAACCACGGTAATAAATCAAACGTGGAAAGCAACCCCATCCCGGATGAGATTTGAATTTCAACCCTTATTGTGATACTGATGCCTTAAATCGTGTGAACACAATTACGAGTAGATCAGAAAATTTCAATAAAAATCAATATATTAAGATACCAAAGTAAACTGGGGAAAATCACATTTTACACATTTTTCAGAACATCTTTTATATCTCATCTCAAACCTTATAAAGGCCCCAGCAAATATATATTTTAATGAATTAAAATATAACAGAGACCTTTTTTTAACCATAATCTGGAAGTGCATTTGAAAGGTCTCAGGATTTCCTAACAGATGGCGGAACTAACTCTAATTAAATATGACAGATACCTCTTTTAACCCTAATCTGAAGTACATTTGAAAGGTCTGAAATTTGTCTAACGGATGGCAGCACTAACTCAAATTGAATTTAAAAAAATATTTTCTCCCTTTTGTCCCCTCGTGTATTCTTCATATATTATCTGGCGGAAATTGTTCAAATTCGATTGTAAACGTAATCATTGGATATATTGTAGGTATGTTGCACGGTGGTGGTGCCAGGAGAGTTCATCAGGGTGTACTATGGAGTGAGAAATGCTCCAATTGAACCTCCTACATCAACAACGAGGCGGCCACTCATCTACCCTACGTTCGCGCCAGCGCCTGTACGGGAAGATCAGGAACTAGACACAAACTTCATCAATCGAAGACCCTATAAGTTCATCAAGCGGATTAAGACAATCCCCAAAACCTATGTGAGTGGAGTTCTCTATTCATAAGATATGTTTTTAGGACTGTAATAAGTAGCACAATAAAAAAATCACTATCGTTCCAGTTAGTATTACAAGCAAATTAAGATAGATATACGTTTAGAAAGACATATGGCCGACCTTTTGGTCTAGTGGTCGGTATTCCCGGCAACTAATCTTGAGGCAGGGGCGGCTTAAGGGTCTGACGAACCGGGCAGCTGCCTGGGATGCCATCTAGAGTGGGGTGCCAAACAGAGCACTAATCTAACCTAACGTAGCCTGGGCATGATATAAAAATAATCCCCAAACCTCTTAACTCCTCACCTAATGTAACCACTCTTGAAAAATTATTTTACATCCACCATCTTGGAAAAATAGCGCCCTAAAACTGTTTTTTGCAATTATATATTGTTTCGTAAAAAAAAGAGAGGAGGGGAGTTTCGCTACAAAATATGTTTTTGTAATTTTCTTTGTAATCTTAACCGTTCTCGTATAATCTCGCAGTTAAACGTTTAGAATATGATAAATTACCATTTGTGGAATCTTCCTTCAAATTATTATCTTTCTATCACGCCCAGGTGACGTTAGGGTAGGAGGTGTTAGGTTGGGGGAGTATTTTCATATTTTCCTACTATCCCCCACTTCTATAGCGGGGGTGCCATAAAGTAATCTCTCCCGGGCACAAAATGAACCTCGGGCTTCCCTTGTTTTGAAGTCCCGGGTGTGATTCCTGGTAGTCCCATAGGCATTTTTCCCGTAAGAGAATTGTTCGTATGGTCATAATGGTTTGGTTAATTAGGCTTAAGTTATGTGAAAGATTATGCTGGTACAACCTAATCATTACATCATCTTATCGGGGGGAATTAACCGCACCTACAAGGTGGCCCAAACTAGAAGGCGGTTACTCATTCGACACTCCCAGTACCAGGAGTGTGGGGCCGAAAAACCCTGGTAAAACACGCCTAAAAAAAAGAGAGAGAGAGCAGTATCATTTTAATAGTAAATTTAGATAAATATATATTTATGGTTTACAATATATATTACTGTATTATAATTGTCATTTTGCTATCATCTGATTTCGTAATTTGGATTTAAAAAAAACTCTCTTCATTGGTCAACACATATTTTAGAGATAGGACTTTAAAAACGACTACGTCTAGTAGAATAAATAATATTTCAAATAATGTTGTTGCCGTCAATCTACATTTCGGTATAATTTTGAAAATGAAGCTTTGGACCCCCAAGCATTTCGTCGAGAGCTTTATAGATAACAGTACGAATGTTGACTAGAGATTTCCTTTGAAAGACAACAACTTCACAAAATGTGTCTATATTTTTATAAATTTGAATTAAACTATGTGAGAAAAGGCAATAATTATATCATTTTAAATGATGTTATATCTTAGTACTGAATTATTAATAATTGCTGGTCGGATATAGTTTAAATGATCTGTTTTAATACTGTATTCATATAAAGCAAAATATATATCATGTAATCGTGAAAAGTATATTTATTATTACTGACAAAAAGTTGCATTTTATGTGTCCTTGATTCCAAAAATATGATTTTCACACCTCATTTTTATACACTTTGCTTACCCTGAAAGTTTTCCCACCTACCCTGACGTATTCCACTATGGCATCGGCTATAAGACAGGGCCATAATTTAACCGGTCATGGTAAGACTGCTACCTTTTATTGTAAAACTGAATGTACATTATTATAGTAATGTATTGGTTAAGTTCATTTACTGCATAGTTGAGAGGTATAATAAACATTTAATTTGTCTTTATCAGGTGTTCTGTCTTCCGATAGGTTCGTTGTCTTGTTCAAAAATAGTGCTCTAGCATCTCTTATCAGCATCTTCCTTTTTTAAATCCTGAAAATGTATCTTCTTTCCTTGTATGACGTAGTCCATTAGTCTCATTTGTCATCTTTCTTGCCCCCTTCTCCCTTCAACTTTGTCTTGTATGACATCACTCAATAAGAATGGTTCTCTATTAACTGCACTTTCTTAAAATGTCTTCATTATTTGCCCAACCTATACATTATATCCTCTCTACACCCCTCCAGTACCACATCTCAAAGTTTCCCACATATTTCTTCTCTTGTTTCCTCAAGGTCCATGTCTCAGCTCCATGCCAGACGATACTCCAGATGTAACATTTCACCAGTTTATTCCACACTAGACCCTTCCTCCTTACCCCCCTCCCCCCCGCATTATTTTCAACACACATAGTGAAGAATCATCATAGACTCTACCATAAAATATGAGGGACTATCGACATTTTTATGAGGAATAAATTAAATTTTCAAAAAAAATAAAATAATAATTTTCAAAATAAAATATAGCCTATGCTACTTGCTGATAATGTAGCTTTATATTGGTGAAATAATTTTAAAAACCGGTCCAGTAGTTTTTGAGTTTATCCATTACAAACAAAAAAAACAACAAATCTTTCCTCTTTATAATATTAGTGTAGATATCCAGGCCCAGAGTTCTACCCGGTAGCATTGCATCCTCTTCTCATTGAAAGCATCCTTGACTATTTTAACTTTGTCTATTGTGTACACTGCGCATCTGTCGCAATTGAATATTTGAAATGTTCCAAAAACTCTCCAGCTACTGACTTCCTACCGCCGCGCCGTGTACAGTTGTGTAAAATTATTTAAATAATATTTATATAAAAAATAAAGCCTAAATTATCACCGTTTAGTCAAAAGTTTTCAACTTATGTATATATATTTATTTATTTACATATGTTAACATCAGCCTATAAACTGCTTGATATACATTTTTCATCCTTTTCTTTTAATTGGCTTTATACTAAACCAATAAAAAATTTGGCATTTATAAAATTAGCCTAATTTACTAATTATGTTAGTAAATATAGATTTTTTCTCGAAAATTGTTTGATTTTGATCAAATCATTAAGATTAAGTAGGAATAATAACTTCACATAAAAAAAGATCTCCAAAAACCAGCTAATTTATTTATTTTTTCTGTATGACTTGTGAAAATACTTGCATTCAATTACATATTGACGAGGTAAAACATAAATCGTATAGGTAGTCTTAGATAAACTATATAAGATTTTAGGAAATGCATGCATTTTATTATAAAATAATAATTCAGATTAGTAAAGAGAGATGTATATTTATTTGAAGAGAGTTCACTAATTTTATTAAATAATTATTGGTGTAGTTTTAAGAAAACAAGAGATTTGGATGTTGTCCTTCATAGCCCAGCTCTTGATTTTTCTTATTAAAATAAAATAAAATAAAATAAAATAAAATTTGTTTTAACAAACTGACAAGTGACATTTTATCCTTTCATAAATTAGTCCGAGTAAAGATTATTTATTAATACTAAATGTCAATTTGGTTTATTATTAATAAACTACATTTTATTTAGTCTAATTGTTTCACCTTAGTTGATTAATTTTCTTTGAATACAGCTCACACTTGGTAGTTTACTTTTAAAACCATGTTTATGTAAAGAAGCTATCTAATAAATTTAGAAATTCTTAATTTGTTACAAAGTTGGAGAATTAAATTAAATGTATAGTTACTTTAGCGAATTAATATATTACTGTTTAAAATTATTAAATTTGTTTGAAAATACATCAAAATGAATGGCTACTAGCTAGCTATACACCGAGGGATTATAACTATTTGAATGGTATGACTTTCTATGGAGACTTCTCAGAAGCTTTCAAGTCAGAAAAACCTTTGAGAACTATAACATACACTTTCAAATGATTTTTAAGATTCCTGGTAGTTACCGGATATTCTGAAATACATCGGGAAAATACAAAAAAATCTTCTCATGTGTCCTAGAAACGTACGATAATCATAATATGTTTGGTACTATACATACTCCGTTTACCATGAATGTTAGCAGCCTTACCTTGACAGACTATACTTTGGCCCTATCTTGTGAAATACTCCCAAGTGGAACAATCAATACAAGGGAATATTTCTACCTTTCCAGGAAAATGAAGCGTACACTCATTTTCCATTGAAGGGCAACATTCCCACTTTGACATACTACACCATTACCCTAACAACTAGGCTGCACCATATGTCACCATCATGAAACTAACACCATTATGATTGGTTTATTTTACGTTTTAATATAGCTCCATACATTGCTATGAATTAGACCTCTTTCTATCAACAGTAAATAGAACACAAGAGTGTAACAGAATATTACAGCACTCAAACTAGTCATTTTGGATTAGATTAAAAAGAGTAAAGCTGTATATAATTACACGTCTAGTGACCCCTTTTAGTTGGTAGCTATTGAGGAGTCGCTTTTCTTTAAATAACTTATCTTGTTGGTTTATAAATTCATCCTCTTATCAATCAACGAATGATTGGTTTAAAATGTTAATTGCTCGTTATACTACTTATTTTGATTTTTTTTCATCTTTCTTTTTCAGGTTCCTGTGTACGACCACCATAAAAGGATAATTGGTTTCCAGAAGAAAATGTATATTTACTGAAAAACTCCATATTACATCAAGAAATAAAAAAATGAGATATTTTGTTACATTCGAATTATGAGACTCTAGATTTAATGTATATTAAGCTATATGTACTGTAAATATTTTTATTATAGTTATTAATGAAATTAAATTAAACAGCTAAAAAAATCATGAATTTTGGGAACATACTAAATAAACATTTTAAATAAAACATAATTTAAGAACCACTCAAGACAAAATATTTTAGCCTAATATTTAAATAGTTTTAGTAAAAAATAATAAAACTATACACTCTTGTGAGCAAACTGTATTATATATATCCCTAGTATCACTGATTTGGGTTAAACTAGTCCTGGGTGATTTTTTTAAATAGATCTATCATTTGTTAATAGGTACATTTTTATTTATAGATATTCAAATTCCTGGCAACAATAAAGTATGTAGCTATTTGTAACCCGTATTACTTTCCGTTTGGACTACTGGCCTATTTAAAATAACTGGGTAGAGATGAGTAGGATATAACTTATGGAAAATACATCTACAATTTCATGGAGAAAGAGTGGGAAAACATTTAGTAAAATAAAACCCTTTCATAACACCTGGCAGGAACTCGAACACTGACCTACCCGTAGCCATTAAATCAGATCAGACGAGAATGACGTATTTGCCCGGGTGGCCACCGATTTGGGTGATGCTGTTGTAACTGTAGGTGAAAGCTCCCAATCTTTGTAGATATCTAGTTTGGTTCATAACAGGCAACTAAAGGCAAGCACGATGAAGAGGCAGTAGTTTCACATAATGATCATATATATAGTTAAATAAGAAGAAAATACATTTTATCATCCTACTAAATATCGGGTGTTCGTGACTTCAAATATAGGTCTAAAGTTGTATGGTATCTGTGAATAGGTCGTGTTAACAAACTTAAGAAATAAGAAGGATGGATCTAAGAAATGTTGCGAAAAGTTATTTCATGAAAATTGTGTTAAACAACTTAAAAGTTATATTTAACCAAAGATTGAATCGTAAAATAAAGTAATAGCTATGAATGTGCTTAAAATCTGACTCATTATTGACTCAGAACATTAAAACTCTATGCAGGAGACCTCGCATGGTGACTTAAAGAACTACGCCAGGAACGACAGAACCTCCGTAAATTACTCGAGAATAATCATGATATAATTTATTATAAAATAATAGGTTTTAAATGATTACTTTCTCAGTTGAAAATGGTATTTGAGAAATGCTTTAAACTAAAAAAATCCGTTTAGAAATTTAAATTAAAGTATTATAAAGTAAGTGAACAATACTACATGCGAGATTGTGTCAGTATAATATTATTCAAGAAAGACTTATAGTGGTTCATTATTTGTCTCTAAAGTTAGTGTAGTTTTTTATCCATTCTTAATCGATATTTGCGATTAAATTCGGATAATCTGAAACTTCTAGCGTCTAGATGTCATTGTTCTCTATGGTTGTTAAAAGTGGTATCTTACCTTACACGACGGAAAAAAGAAAATTAGGGTTAAGATGTTTGGGAATATATTTGGTCCAAAATTAGAGGAGGATACTGGGGAACAATGAGGTTACATAATGATGAGTTACATACCCTGTACTCATCATAATGCATTGTTGGGATAATAGAGTCTCACAGTCTACGTTGGGTAGCACATGCAGCGTAAATGCGAGAATCTAGAACCGTGTTCAGGGTATTGACTGGGAAACCCAATGGTAAGGGGCCATTCGGAAGACCTAGACGCAGTTGGGAGGATTACATTAGAATGGACTTGAACGAGATAGGGTGTAATGAGGTGGACTGGATAGAACTAGTTCAAGATAGGGGCAGAGAGTAATGGGGTGGACTGGATAAAACTAGTTCAAGATAGGGATAGGTGGTGTAATTTTGTTAAGTGTGGCTATTAACTTTCGAGTTTCTAGTGTCATAAAGTAAGTAAGCAAATTACAATAAAGTTAAATTTTTACAAAGTAATAATAAATATCGCAAAATAATTAAAAATCTCTTTAATGGCTGATTACCTCTGGAGAATCCAAATGCTACGCTCAGAAAATTGAATGACTAAGGCTGAATAAATCAATGTCTGTGCATCATGTAAAAAAAAATTATAACAAAAGATCTGGGATGCGACTAAAGCACTAAAAAAACCAATATGTATGTGTGTAAGTATCAAGGTTATTCTTATTCATCAATATTAAAGTCTCGACCGCCGAGGACGGGGAGATCGAGGTTCGAATATCCGTCGGGTGAACTGGGGGTGGTTTTTCCTAAATGGTTTTTCACTCTTCCTCCACGAAAATGTGGGTTCACTTCCTCTAATTCAACCTTCCTAATTCCAAATCAATTAGCGTAATTAGTACTTAAAGCGTATTACCCGAACGGGTAGTAAGACGCGGTGCTAAATAATAATAATAATAATAATATTAAAGTCAATAAAAGTGATTATAGGAGGGGAAAAAATCTACCAGTAATCATTTTGTTTTGAATGATTATCATGATAGCTCACATTTAATAAATTGTCAAATATTTACTAGTCAACGTTTTGATTACAAAATCGTTAAATATATTTTAAATATCTTTAATTTAGTGAACTAACCTTAAATATTTTAATTGAATTCCGTTATAATTGACCAGTCAAAGCAAATTTAATAATACATATTTATTAGATAATAATTTTCAAATGGGATCTAATACCAATAATCTGACCCTAAATACCTTTGATTAATAATTGCATTAGAAATAATAGCAAGAGTAGAGTGGTGGGACAGAGTGAGTATATATTTATCAATGTATTTTTAAAAGTTTGTGAGATAGTTTTTGAAAGAATAAAAAAAAGATTTGTTAAATCCAATAAAAATATTTAATATTAGGAACTTACTCTGGTAATATTAAAAATACAATAATATGATTCACAAGCAGTAATTTAGAGAATATGAAATATACATGGTGTCCAACATAATATTTCATTGTTGTGTTCTTATGACATTCCCCTCACCAGAATAATGTCATACTTTTCCCAATCATATAATGAGAAAATCAAGTCATATGTCATCACACATAATTTTTCTATTTCCAAAATCATAACATGCTTGTAAACACGTTTACAGTAGATGGATTCAAAATAACCTCAAGTTTGTATTGTGTCGAGTTTATTTTGATACTATTCTTTTATCTGAATTCTTTATAATTCATAAGCAGCACTAATTTTGGTAATCGTTAAATTTAAAATGTCCACAAATTAGATTCCTTTCTGCTATCCATCATATCCTTGACACTTCAAAATTTCATATTTACACATACATAATTCTAAAGCCAGTATTAAAGGAATTAAATAAGAAGTAAGTACATTTTAATGAGATATTTAATTACTAAGACATTATGACATTTTGACTGCAACAGATCCAGCTAAGCCCTTTGCCATTTAATTAACATTTTATTTTAATATTTAACATTAACATCTTCATGTCATTAAAAATATCAAGTTATTATATATTCTTTGGTTAAAACAAGAATATCACCATAAAAGTCTAACTATCTTTGGTTAAGGCGGCCACCTCGGTCAGCGAGAACGTCTTAAAGCATAATGATTTGTGGTTTTTGTTATTTTCAGGAACTACATATCTATTTTGTCCAATCCTATACTTCCTTTAACCATTTACTTACAACCACCCTTTGTCATGCTAATAAGAATGATGGGAAAGAAATCTACGAAACTTATCTCGAGGTAATGAGGAGAGCTCGCTGCTAGTTCTCAAATAACTTACACTGATAAAAAAAATAACTCACTACATTTATTAAAGGAGGTCTAATTCTAGATAACTTTTTCATCAAGAATAGTCTCATAGTTCCGAAAATATGCTTAAGCAGTCGTTATAAATGAGATGTCACATTTTCAAACAATTCTTTTTTATTAATAAAACTCAAACTATGGCATTTTTAAGGGGAAACAGCCCTTTTGGAGTCTTTTGACTTTATTTTGGCTTGAACTATATTTAGAAATAACGTGTCGTAGAATTAAATATTGCTTTAGAGCTGAACGTCTGCGAAGCAATATCTCGCTTACTGGTGCGACCCTATTCAGTATGCATTGTTAATTTTGCGTGGTATTTAGTGTTAATTATATTGGTACCTACTTAGTGACATTTATATCAAAACGAGCTAGATGGTGCTATTTGGTTGTTGAAATGGGATATATAGTGTTATTTTTTGTTGTTAAGTGGTATTTAATGCCATGTTTTTAAGTTGAGAGCCGATAAATGTTATTTTTTACTGCAGAATGATAAGTTTAGTTGGAATAGGTACAATAGCCCCATGGATTTTTGGTGCTGACTGACAGCTGACGGCTTTGAAAAGTTACCAGACCAAATTATGTATCCCTACACTGAACTATATGATCTGCAAAAACATGTGTTTAGCAGCTGTCACTTCTGACAGTCAAAATTTAGGTACATACCTACATTTTGACTGCCAGAAGTCATCTGTGAGCTGGCAGTCAGCACCAAATAAGCCACGGGGCCACTGTAGAGCCTGAATAAGTTGCTATATGGTAGGTCAAAATAAGTAGATGTGTATATATAAGTTTGACTTCTGTTTTAAGATTGATGTTATATTAAGCTACAATTCATAGTTTTTATTTTACTTCAGACAAGTTATTTAACGATTAACACTACTTATAGGAATACCGTATTTCTTATATTCTAAGACGGTTTCAATTGTAGGACCCATTTTATTTTTCAGTAGGCTTACCACCAACAGAATAAAAGCTTTTATCTTAAGGAAATAAATATAAATAAAACCTTAAAATACGATATATCTAAGAAACATTTTTATACCAGAATTCAATCCATTAACAACAATAGTACCTTATTTATTAGTTGGCATGCTATTCATCCCTTCCTTCTGAATCAATATCAGTCTTGATTCTTCTTGCTCATCGATATCTGAATATGAAACAATATAAGAGTCTAATTCACATTAAGAGTGTGATTCTTCTGATATATCTTTATATTTACTATCGCATAATATAAAGTCTCCTGAGCCTTCGGGAGCATTGATTGAAAAAGAATTGCGATTTTAAGACGTCATCGATATTAAAACGCACCGCGTTTTTATAAACGTTTAAATGGGGGAAAACGTTAAACTTAGAATCGGAAAAATAAGGTATAAGCAATGCAAACATAGAATATTATAATATACTTATACTGGAGACTGTGTAAAAGAATATGTAATGTATTAAAACGTCCTAAAAATAAGTCTAGAATAATTTCTGAGACTTGTCTTTAGTATGTAGAGTTTACTAGAAACAATCAAAATTAGTTTTGTGTTAAATATAATTATTATTGAGATGTAAAATAATCTGTGTTTGTTTCCATGACAAATCCACTCTCTGATACTTTTGTTTTTGTTCTTTTGGATGTAACACATTTAATTTTTTGTGAAGCATGATAATTATTTCGTTGAGGGTCTGGCGTTAAGTTAAATGCATTACAATTTCTTTCAAACATTAGTATTTTTAATGAACTTAAAAAAAAATTATCGATACTAAATCAAAACCCATTTTATATAACAACAAATCAAATTATAATGTCAATCTCAAATTTTATTTAATAATGGAAAGCCTTGACTGGAATATATCGACAAGGCTTATGGGTCATAATATTTTTAGTGTAATCAATTTTTTGTTGTTGGGTGTCAAGTTAAGTATATACACATTCTCTGATCTAACTACTTATAAAGATAGTACACACACACATGCATAAACATTCGTGAATGGGTTCTTGTTTATAATAAGTAAAGTTATCACACTTTAAATAAATTAAATGGTTTCTCAAGCATTAATTTTCCCTATATAAAGCTACAATTGATTAATACACAAATATGTTAAACCTCAATTTTTAGTAATAAATTTCGAAACAAATTCAATAATATTATTTATTAGTAAAAATAAAAATTAACGTATGCACTTAAGTACCTTCGTAAATAATAAATAATAATTATTTACTATTTTCGATGGTACGTACGGGTGTTCATATTCATAGAAGTTACAGTTTTTGTAACTTATATGAAATATGTACAAGCTTGTAATATTAATTTTCTAATTTACATTTACCCTGAAAGGTATCAAGCCTACCATGTTTGATTCCACTCTGGCCCTATCGTATTAATTACATCATCGTAGAATCAATAAACCAGTGTTTGCAACCTTTTCAGGGTATGTATAATCCTACCTTGAATGAGAGTATTCTTTCTTACCTTCGTTCGTTTGGTTAAAAATATAATTAGCGCCTAGATAAAAAAAATTGTAAATATATCCCTTAGCTATTTATTCAAGTCCAGAATTGTTAAAAAAAATATTTGTTTTGCTTTTATTGACTATTATTATATGAATATACTAATGCAATATATTATAAGAGTGATATTAATTCATAAATGTATTCACCGTTTATATGTAAAAGGTACTTTAATTTGTTCCACCATGGTGTGGCTGGCTTATTAGAGAGAGCCATAGTGTACTCAATCAAGGTAAAACTACTACCACTCAGGTTAAACGGTATTTATATCGAATTTAACTTTAAGAGTAGAATATTTGGCAAAAAGATGTAATTGTGTTTAATTCTCCCTTAAAATATTAACTTGTGCGTGTAGGCCTATACGTTTTAATCTATCTAATTGCACAAAGAAATTAAAATAATTTTTGTTTAGAAAGTTGTGAATACATATCAAACTCTTACCAAATATCTAATTTTAAAAATAGATTTAGGAGGAATGGTGGCTAGTGAAACTTTTTTTTTTATTTCAATTAAAACTCTCAAAGAACTATGAAAACTGTCAGTATCTGTTTGTTTCTTCAATGTCTTCATCATGAAGAAATTGATTTCATTTGGACAGTCAACTATTTTTAAGACTATAATGGGTGAATTTAATTTATGTTTATTCATATGATTATGAAAAATAAATAATGTATCTTATAAATAATTAGGGTATCAATATAAAGAACGAGACAACGACTCTGAACATATATTTCTACACTTTTTAACCTCATATTAATTAAGGTAAGACATGGCATTTTATTATAAACTAATAAAGCAATAGGTTTAAAAAATAACTCTGAAAAGACTAAGTAGGCCTATAATATCACACAGAAAGCACAGATTGAGGAAGATAATCCAGAGACCATTGCAAACAACATATCATTTGACAAGGTTAATGAATTTAAATATTAAGGAATATTTTTAACAAAAAAAACTACATTATAGTGGAAATAAGAGAATATTACAATCGGGAAATGCATACTACTACTTGGTCAGTAAGTTGTTAACATCTCGCCTACTGTCAAGGAATGTTAAATCCAAAATATACAAAACAACAGTTCTACCGGTTGTTCTCTTTGGTTGTGAAACGTGGCCTCTTATCTTACATGACGAAAATAAATTTAAAGTTGTAGAAAACAAGGTACTTATAAAGATATTTGCTTTTAAAGGGGATGAGGCTACTTAAAAGTGAAATGGGTTACATAATGATGATATACATACCATTTATTCATCATAAGACATTGTTAGTATTATCAAGTCTGGTATATTACGGTAGGCAGGACATGCAGCTTGAATGGAATAATCTATAACCTTGTTAAGAGTAGAGACTGGCAATCTCAATTGAAAGAAACCATTTTGAAGAAATAGACGCACATGGGAGGATAACATAAGAATGGAACTGAAAGAGATAGGGTGTAGTGAGGTGGACTGGAAATAACTATCTCAGGATAGAGAGAGGGTGTAATGATGTGGACTGGATAGAACTAACTCAGGATATAGATAGGGTGTAATGAGGTGGACTGGATAGAACTATCTCAAGATAGAGATAGGGTGTAATGAGGTGGGCTGGGTATAACTATCTCGAGATAGGGATAGGGTGCAATGAGGTGGACTGGATATAACTATCTCAAGATAGGGATACGGTGTAGTGAGGTGTACTGATTAGAACTAGACCAAGATAGAGATAGGGTGTAACGAGGTGTACTGGATATAATTAGCCTAAGATAGGGAAAGGTGTCGTACTTTTGAAAGTGTGGCAATGAACTTTCGAGTTCCTAATGACGTAGAGTAGGTAAGTAAGGCAGTGGCTTGTTAATACAAATATCTGAGGTTGGTTGAATCCCTGAGAGAGTAAAATTCTTAAACATATATAAAACAATTATAGTTATGAGGAACCTGTTTTGCCTTCCCATGAGGAAAAAAAGGGTAGAAAGCCAATTTTACTAAAATGGGATCCACTTAAAAGTTTATCTAATACTACCTATATTTATATAACAATATTACATGTCTATAGATTGTGTACGTTATGAAGATAAATAGCTTAATAAAGGCTCTTAAACAGTGATAAATGTATAAAAGCACCATAGAAACAGTTACGTTAGTATTAATATTATTATGATAACAGGTGACCTGGTGGTCTAGGGGTTAAGGTGTCGGACTTCTGTGCTGGCGGCCGGGGTTCGATCCTCGGTTCCGGCACAGATTTATCTGATTACCAAACCCCTCCCTTCACCTCTGACAAAACATCTTGGGAATGTGGGGAATGCCAGGCCTCCACCGTGGTTCGGATCCCACGTTAAACTGCAGGTCCTCCATTTCATCTCACAATCACCCTACCATTACACATTAGCGTAAGTGCGTATAACCCGGACGGGTAGTAAGACGCGGTGCTAATAATAATAATATTATGATAACAGTTATTCTGATCATGTATATAAAACTTAGAAGCATAATAGGGATGTCTAAGAAAACTATAACTAGGTACCAGCACCTACTCAATCCTACCATGCGTTTTATTTCCTCATTTGTTATATGAATGTAGAAGAGGTGTTTTGACTACCAAGAAATTTGTATTTATAATAAATTAAAATATACATATTTGAACTAAAATAATGATGAATGCTGGAATCATGATATACTTAACGTTCACTTTATTTTCACGTAACTTAATTTAACGTATATATTCTCCTCGTGTTTTTAAATGGAAGCCACCACGATTCTGTTAACTTAACGTTCATTTAACTTAAGAGTTGTACAGGGAGATCTTTTACGTTAAGTCAACGTTAAGAGAAGGTACCACGTGTGTTAGATGACTAATCATGATGCTAGTGACGTTAACAGCGCATCATTTGTTTGGTTTGTTTTTTTATGGTAGGCCTATGAAGACAAACTCCTCGGTTGATTTTTAACCCGCGCTTCGTAAACACTAAAACGTATTTGTATCTTTTTACACTTTATTTTGTAGCTCCAGTGAAGCTCCTGTTGCAAATACTTGCAGCTTAATCAACCCTAAATGATTTAGTTTCATTTCAGTGAATAATTTGTTTTCAAACAATTAAAACTCGTATGTTTTTTGATCGAGTTGTTACGTTAATCTACCTTAATCCTGATTACACACTAGTTTCTTTACGTTAAGTGAAAATTACGTTGAGTGAACGTTAAGTTGATCTTGATCCCGAAATAAGTAAGATTACTAGTTTAATATTGCATTAATAGTATAAAAAGGAGTAAGTAAATATTTTATTATAAAAGTGTGTCCACCCGGATCAGCTGCTGCATAAGCTAAAGCGATTTTCTTGCATTTGACTGTACTGTGATGACGGGGAGAGGGTGAAAAGTTGTTTCCCACTTTCCTTGCATGCATATGTGGGTACATTTCCTCCAAATTTTTACCTTTCTTATCTATATCGAACGAGTGTAAATAAGAGGATAATCTGAACAGGTAGTAGGAAATGGTTCCCAAGAAAAAAGTAGGCTAGTTGTAAATACTAGCATTTTTAGTGATGTGTTAAAAAATAGCATTGTTACTACTCATTTGAGTTCTTCGTGTATGTACCAACTACCCTAATGGGTCACAGATGAAAAAGTTTGAAATTAGATGAATTGTACCTACATTTGCGTAGAGGGAAATTGTAAAAACATTTAGGAAAAGCAGCCTTAGTACATCCAACCTGGAATTTAACCCCGATATCTCCATCATAGGCGAGCCTAAGACTATTCACCCACCGAAGCGGATAAAAAAATTGATTTAATGCTACGCGTCTTATTATCCATAGGGCCCATTGGTAACATACACAAGCTAATCTATACTTCATTCACGGTAGGAGTTTACCTCTGAATAGGTCTTTTTTCTTACCAATATCCTACTATATAATAGATTTCTGGTAGGGAAAAAAGTCCTTTCAGAGGTAAACTCCTACCGAGAACGAACTATACACACTAAGTGGAGTTTCAAGAGAAAAAGTTATTATTTGCTTCGAGATGATGAAAAATCAACAAATATAATCCCTCTTTAGGGAAGTCTGATAGGTTAGAACCCTGTACTCTTGAATGAAAGTTAGTTACAGTAGCCCCATGGCTTCTTTGGTGCTGACTGACAGCTTTGAAAAGTTACCAGACCAAATTATGTATTCCTACGCCGAACCATATGATCTGCAAAAACATATGTTTAGCAGCTGTCACTTCTGACGGTCATAATTTAGGTATATACCTAAATGTTGACTGTCAGAAGTCAGCTGTGAGCTGTCAGTCAGCACCAAAGAAGCCATGGAGCTACTGAAGTCCAAGACAGTTTATAAAGATTTTTAATGACACAATATATATCTTCAGGCAATTAAAACCTATATTTAAAAAATGTCCATAAAAGCATATGTTTATCTAGAAAATAAAACAAGAAAAAGGTAATCTTGAAATTCAATTCAATGCTGTCCAGGCACAAATAATAGAATGAGTGTTTGTACTCGTCAGTGGAAGAAGCAAAGTGCTATAAGAAGATAAACCAGAGACGTTGTAGCATGAGCTGCTTATTTTCTTCCTTCTCTTTCTATTTTATACATTCATGTCTATGTGATAGATAGTATTAAGAGTGTTCAAGTGCGTCAAGCTAAGAGGTAACCCACTTTACATAATAGCTTTGAAATCCTCAGGTAGGCAACGTTATGAAAATGGAATCTGTGATTGACGTGTCAGACCGTCAATTCCTTCTCAGCCACTTAACTATAAGAAACACATCATTGTGACTCAGTCATCACCCGTATTTATCCTGCCACCTGTACGAGATTTAATTTAAAGTTGCTGAGTTTATTCAAAATACATTTAAAAATTATATTTGGTACAGATGGTTGTCGTTCATCAATATGCATTTAAATATATTTTGAAAAATAATAAATGAAAACAGAAATATAACTTGAGACCATTGGAGCGTAGTGAGCTATAGTTCTAACATGAAGCTATCCAGTTTTGTCCTGTTCACACACATCACTTATATTTTATTTGAACAGGACGTCTCGATTCTCATTTATGTATTCCCATGTCAGTTTCTAACGTTTAATTAAATAGATATTTTTGAACGATAGTCATCTGAACCGAAATCTACTTTAATTGCATTAGTACATCAATTTCCCCTAGTACATAAATTTCTAGTATTGTATCCTTTCCCTATAATACATTAACTCACCATAATAAATCAACTCCCCAAAGGCAAATAATTCCCCATTGTAAATAATCACAATATGGTAAATAAACTCCTTAAGGAACATTAATTACAATAGTACATCAACACTCTATGGTATTTTAACTCACCATAATATATAAATTCACCATAGTGCATTCGTTCGACATAGTCTAACAAATTCACCATAGTGCATTCGTTCGACATAGTCTAACAACTCATCATAGTATATCCACTTGACATTGTAATCTATATAAGCTCATTAAAGCACATCCAATTACCATAATATATCAACTTCCAGCAGTACATTAATTACCAACAGTATGTGAACAATATGTAATACATCAACCACTGGCTTAACTATAGGGAAGCGTAGGTGGCAAAATGCCGCAGGCCTGCGACCAAAATGGGGCCCACCACACAGGTTCGCCCTACCAAAATTAGTTTGTTTGGATATGAAAGTATTGTTTTTGTTTCTTAAAAATCTTATTATTCAATAAAAAGTTACTCAATAGTCACTTTGTTTTGCATTATTTCATTTTCTACAAAAAAGCTATGTACATATTTTTATGTATAACCAATATTTAACAAGATTCGTATAAGTAAATCTCAAGGGAAAAAAAACTTTGAAGAAATTATAGGCAATTTCCTAGAGATCAAAGCAATAAGAAAGAGCTTTATAGGTCAACGTCTGTGTAACCTCTGTTGAAGTGTTTATATTGTTTATAATATTTATTAAGATAGTCTTATTCAATTCAGATCAATTTATTTTACATTATACTGCTAGTTTTCACTTTCCAGTAGCAATTTTATTAGACAAAATGTAGACTTGTATTACGAAATTTATAAAATAATTCCAATAATAAATGCTAATGTAATTTATTATAGTATACAATTACATATAACATTATTTTTTGGGGGCAAGGGAGGCTTTCTTTTATTGAGGGGATGCCCACATTGAAAGTTTTGCCACGGGCATAGTTACGCCTTGTTACGCATCTGACACAACTTCCTAAACCACATCAAGTAACCATATTACTCCAATTCACATAACAATATACATTTTTCCATAGTATATCAAATCAAACTAAAAATTTTAATAATAATTCATCTTAGTAGATTACTGAACTAGCACTTGATATGACTTTTATGACATAAGAGTGAATTAACGCGAATATGCATTTTTCCAATATATTTATTTATTTGGGAGGTTTATCATTTATTGGCTGAATGTTTCTTTCAACCTGCTAGCTAGGTATCAATCTGTTCTCCAGTTCAATTATGCTTGGGTCACGATCAACTTTAATGGCTACCCTCGTGATTTTAAATACAAGCCATCACGATACAGTTAACTTAAGAGTTGTCCAGGGGAGTAATGGTACCACGTGTTCTAACCAGCCAATCATGTTGCAAGCAACGTCAACAGGACTATTTAGTATTTCACTGGTTTGCTTATGAAATGCAGATGACTTCTTCCGTACAAGTTTCTTCCGCGTTTTGCTTACTCTAAAACCTGGTAGCCTTTTTATTTTTTAGCACAGTGTATTACTACCCGTTCGGATTATACGCCTATGTACTAATTATACTAATGGTTTAGGGATTATGAACGTTTAATTGATAGTGAATGCACCCGGATTTGCGTGGAAGTAGAGTGGAAAACAATTTAGGATAAAACACCCTCAGTGTACCTGACCAGGCTCGAACCCTGATCTCCCCGTCTTTAACAGACTAGTCCAACACGAAAGTAGTGCGTTAAAACACGCGGCCACTGAAGCGGGTAACGTAACCTCTTGCACATCCGGTAAAACTTCTATTGCAAGTACTTGTTGCTTAATCAGCCCAAAAATGCTTGGGTTTCATTTTATTGAACAATTTGTTATCAAATATTTCAAATTAACTGTCTCTGTTTTGTTCGAGTTGTTAAGTTACGTGAATCCTGATCACACAATAGGGTCCTTACATTTAGTTAATGTTAAGTGAACTCTAGTGAACGTTACGTTACGTGATGGTTAAGTTGATCGTGATCCATGCATTGTACATTTTCGTGAATATACTTGATTTAGACGACTCCAAGGAAGCTTTTATTGTTTCGCTCTTGTAATCTAGATGGAAAATTAAGATGGAATGCAAGGCCTTGTCAAGGTGAGATCCGAAGTATATTTCCGTACACTAAATGGATGTATGACCTTACTAAATATTGTGTTTGCACGCTCTATTAATTTAATGAAAATAATCCAAGGATATCCTTCTCTAGTGGCCGCATGGTCTAAGGCGTCACTCTAGTGTTAGACTAGACTGCCTATGATAGTGAGAGCGAGGTTCGAATCAGGGTCGGGTGTACTGAGCAAGTTTTTTCAAAATATTTTCCAACTTCCCCCTCCACGCAAATGCGGGTACATTTCCTCTAAGTCTAACCTTACTCATCCTTAATGCATTAGCGTAATTAGTACATTTGCATACAACCTTAATAGGTAGTATGACGTGTTAACAAATCCAAGGATATTGGGTGAGGAGTGTAATGTTAATTAAAATTCACCTTGGGGAAAGATTTGGAGATACAGTATAGCTTTGGAAACATTTATTCCGGTCTATTTGACCAGATTCAAACACTGGACTTCTTTGTTGGAAACTACACACTGAGGTGCAAAACATAATAATTTATCTTGACATGATCTATTTTAAGTTCAATTTAAAAATAATAATATTGAAACAAGGTATCTCAAAACTTATAAAAATTGTGTAGAAGCAATTATTAATGTAATAAAGAGATAAGCTTGTATTTAATGTGTGGGGTGGAAGGGGGCATGAGTTAAGATCAGAATTTTTTTAAGTTTTATGATTAAAAAAATTATTAGGCCAAAAATAATATATTGCTCCAGAAAGTACATTTAGTTTGAATTGTTACACACAGCTAAAATATTGTCTGTATATTGTTCATAGTTAGGGCCCGAATTATTTATTTTTATTTATTGTTTGGCTAATGGATTATTACAATGACTTAATATTTTTTTGGTATATCAAACAGACAATGGGCATGTTTTAAATACATTCTGTTTATGATCACCTGTTTGTGCAAACCATTTTTATAGGTTTTTTCGGTCATTTTCGATTTCTAGGTCAAATTTCCTTTATTTACGTTCTTTTTGGTTCACGTTTAGGCATTTTTTGACATTTTAGAATACATTTTAGGCTTTTCTGTTGAATAAGTGTATTTTTAAATATTAATTATATTTTATGAATATATCCATAATCAATCATTTTTTTAAGCATGCAGTTATCTAAATGATAAGATAATGCAGAGAATGAGCTGTTTATCTTATTTTCTTGTATAGTTGTAAAATACCCATTCCCGAACGACACTACAAATAAGCTGGAGAGGGTTGCCTTGGGAGGAGATGGCTATTACTTCTTAAGCAAATTTTTGTAAAATTACCATTATATTTATCGATATGCAATGGTCTAGTTGTTAAAAGCTTCTTATCGCATGGATAATTTTTAGTTTACGTTTGTAAATTGCGTTTTTGATTTAGTTATGTGCATTTATTGTGAATTTTTGTTCACACTTTTAGGTCATTTTTTTGAAAATTTAAAGCTAATTTTTAGAATATTAATGTCATTTTATAGATAATTTTTTGTTAATTTTAAATTCATAAAAATTTTGATATTACTCATGACCAATAATCAAGAACTTTGGAAATTCCTAGACGAAACAAGTTAAACTAAATATATACTAAATTGGAGAAATACCTTATTTATTTTGTTTAAAGAAGTCTTTTGTTATAAGAACTGCAAACAAATACCTTGAGTTAAGTTAGATATGTTGTTTTAAATGCAATGTCATCTTGCATAATTTGATGGAATGTAGCTGGTCTGTTAGTCACGGCATGGCAGCCTCTTCTTGTATCTTACAGTTACTTCAAATATAGATCTGTTTAAATGTCAAGGTCTAGTTTTACCAACTGTTTCACAGGTAACTGTCATCTGATGACACTTATTACTCACAATTTCTTTAGTATTTATTATAAGGTTTTTATTTATTTAAGAATATATATCTATTTTTAATCTTTATAGTTTTTGTTTACTAAATTATGTACACATTTTATAAACACTTGTTTTCAAGGCTGTGTGGTTTTTGAAATGATACAAGCTTTAACATTAATAGCTATACAATTTTAAACAATTCTCCTTTCACTCTTTGTTCACATTTTGGGCTTCATTTGTTTATATGGCTGATAAAGTGATAGTGTTGTAGCTTTTGTTCGAGATACGCAATTTTTGGAAAGTTATTCTCGCGAGGCTCTTAGGAGGAGAGATTTCGGAATAGTAAGTTATCCTATTTTCCTCCTGGGTATTTCTAAATTTATGGATCCCAATCCCCCACCCTGCGTTTCCTATCTGACCTGTGGATCTGTGATCAAATGGGAGTTGTGTAAACTATGGAAAACACGCTTTTCCTTCGCCTGGCCGAACTGCAGCCCATAGAAATAAGCAGTTTGAATAATTATGACCTTGAGACAAGCCCTATGATTTTTCTCCAAGTAGAATATCCCGGAAGAAAATTTTGCCCCCCCCCCCCTCTGCCATACCCCCATCCTCCCGAGATGGATATTTCTGTAATTCAACATCGGTTAAATACGGAGAGAAAATTTCTTCAGCGGAAATCCTCAGAGTTATCACATTTTCTGTTGTAAGTTTTCCAATAAAAAATATTTTAAGGGGAGCGTCACTCACCTGCCCCCGCCCCCATCCCCCAGTTGGCAGTTCTCATATAAAAGTGATGGATATTTTATCTATTTACTCAAATCGGCTCCAATATTTAAGGCATCGCATGATGTTGTTGTTGATGATGATAACCGTAAGTTTTGTTATGACTGAGTGATCAGTCTGAAACACTAATCTTCTTATACCTTTTTTTATGGTTTTATGTCAAAATCCCGTGTTGGGACTTTCTATGAATTAAGCTACATAAGAGTGAGACAAAATCCTCTATATGCTGTGTTCAGGGCTTCTTTAGAAATCCAGTAGGAGAAAGCCATAACACGATATGTACAACATTATATTTGTGTCAAATGTCATGCATTGACAGAGAGACTAGTTAAAACCACTTATCAACGTTTGACGGCTTGCTTAACTCGATGCTCATTAGGATTTAATATAGAATTTTTAAAAGGATAAAAATAATATGAAGCAACATATATTAACTAAAAAAAAATGAAAGTCGATAAAATGTAACACACTATGTTAAGGATTTCACTCACTAAATTTATGACTGTCACCAAGCTACCAAATAAGGTTATGAATTATGATTTCAGCCATTCCGATGGGATATGTCAAGCTTCGTCACTTGTCAAAGTGACAAAACATATTTGTGTGTCTATTGAATACGGAACTGAATATTAATAGCCTTTTCTACCGTCAAAAAAAGAACCAACATAACAAATGAAGTAGCCATAATAATACCTTTAGAAACCAGAGAGTCCTAGAAGGACATGTACTCAAGTAAGAAACTAGGTCTTCGTGAACTTGATCGTCTATCTGCCACAGTCATTTGTTAGATTAGTTCAACATAGGGAATCCAGATGGCTTTGGCGGGAGAGGTGAAGAAGGTTGAAGATGAGTATGACGTCACAAGATCGACCGGTTTTTGTCTTTGTGCGGCGGCCGTCGATTGGTTGCGTGGCGCAACGTTCGGGGGTGGCCTTTAAATCTCTTTTAAGTTCCCTTCGGCTCATTTCCTCGGGTTTGTTTAGTGTGAACGTGTGAGTCGGGCGCGTGCGTTGGACTTATCGAGGGGGCAGAGGGAGATACGAAACACGTGACTGGCGGAATGAAAGTGGTTTTTTGAGATATGGACGCATTTATTTTGGTAAGCACCCGTTGGAGTGCGGGGAATTTTGTCCTTTAAATCGTACTGAAGGAATTTATCACAAGATACATGATACTTTAGTTGTTGTTTGGCTTAGTAACTAGTTTAGTTATAATGTCTATAGGCTCATGCATTATAGGGGTAAGGCTCTTGTATATTTAAAAAAAGAGTTTTTATATAAGAATAAACAAATACAATGTTACTCCAAATATACTCTGCTAGAATAAAGAACAATCAAACTTACCTTAAATAGTTTATATGTAAATATAATAAGGGATAATATTACACGATATGATATAATTATATAACCCGATATATAGTTTATAAACTATATAATATATATTACAAGTATAATTAGTAAATATATAATTTATATATTATATAGTAGCTATATAATATATGTATATTCTATATATTAAATATAGGCTTATAATAAATATAATAGATAGGCCTTATATATAAATATAAAATATATTATGTATAATATATTTTACATGCTATGTATACAATATATATTATATGTAATTTTATAAAATAGTATAGATATTATGTATATATTATATAAAATATAAATTATATATCAATTATATATATGTTATTTTATATACTTATTATATATAATATATTATACATTCATTATCTATACTATAGTATATATAATTTATTATATATATATGTATAAAATATTATTTATCATACATTACAAAGATAATATAATTTGTATATTATACATAAACTATACTATGTATAACTTACATTATATATATATCATATCATATCTATAATATAAATATATACTAGCAACACACATTTTAAGCTCATAGCTAACAATATTAAAGTGTTGGGACCATACTATCTAAAAAAAAGTTGAAACTATAACACAATTATGTATCGTGTTTAAATACTAGCATAATTCTGATATGCATACATTCTAATATATTATATAAAATTATATACATACCAAATTATATTTATATATACATATAAATACCAAATTATATTTATATTTACAATGCTATACATATGTACTATGATCTTAATTGATCACACATATGTAGCTGACGATTTCCACACGTACATCACAGACTCTGCCTTTAAATATGATTGACGAATGGCTCTGAGCACGAAACGATTTATGGATGGCTCAGTAGTTAGATCATCTGCGTACTAAGCCAGAGGTCCCTGGTTTGATTCATGTGTCCAGTTGTTATTTTTCAATTTAAAGATCAAGTTATATAGATGCGGCTATAGCCGTCATTAACGAATAGTGTAGCTTTGCTATTTAATCCATCATAACATAATTAAGTTTTAAATGTAGACACTCAAACTGGTGACCAGGTGGTCTAAGACATAATATTCGTAATAAACTATGTTGTTGATGATTGAAAGGTAGATTTGATTTTTTTTCATTTGGGTGCATTGGATACGATTTTACAGATTATGTGATTCAGCACTGTTGTTTTACTCGCTCGCCACACATGAATGTAGGTGCATTTAATCTTAAGTTACACTTTCTGCCCTTATATTATTATGACTTTAATAACTTTGTGTACCAAACCCTTCCTTCACCTCTGACAAGACATCTTGTGAATGTGGGGAATGCCATGGCCTCCACCGTGGTTCGGATTCCACGTTAAACCGTAGGTCCTCCATTTCATCTCACAATCACCCTACCATTACACATTAGCATAAGTGCGTACAAACCGAACGGGTAGTAATACGCGGTGCTAATAATAATAATAATAATAATAATAATAATAACTTTGTGACCTACTCAAGTGCCACATTTTCTAAGGCGTTGTTCTTGTAATAGACTAGACTGCCGATAATAGGGAGATCGGGTTTTTAATTCCAGTATGGTATATTGGAGATTAAAAAAAAAAGTTTTCCACTCTTCCACCACACAAATGCGAGTACACTTTTCCTAAATTCAACCTTCCTCAGACCTAACATATTACCGTAATTAGTACATATGAGAATTATCTAACAGGTGGTATTAAAAGAATAGCTATATGCCAAACATACTAATAAATAATAAAACAAATTTAAATATTCAAATACGCCTTTCACATAAGTGAGAATGTTCCTCAATCAACTTACTAAAGTTAGATTGGCCGTAAAAATATGTATTTCAAGTATGTTTATGATTAACATATCATTATACTTAAATATAGGCTATTATATTACTATATACAGACATGTAAAGAGTGTAATGAGATGGACTGGATAGAACTAGTAGCTCAAGTTAGGGATAGGATGTAATGGGGTGGAGTGGTTAGAACCGTCTCAAGATAAAGGTAGGACGTAATGAGGTTGACTGGATAGAGCTAGTAGCTCAAGTTAGGGATAGGATGTAATGGAGTAGAGTGGTTAGAACCGTCTCAAGATAAGGGTAGGACGTAATGAGGTGGACTGGATAGAACTAGTAGCTCAAGTTAGGGATAGGATGTAATGGGGTGGAGTGGTTATAACCGTCTCAAAATAAGGGTAGGACGTAATGAGGTGGACTGTATAGAACTAGTAGCTCAAGTTAGGGATAGGATGTAATGGGGTGGAGTGGTTAGAACCGTCTCAAGATAAGGGTAGGACGTAATGAGGTGGACTGGATAGAGCTAGTAGCTCAAGTTAGGGATAGGATGTAATGGAGTAGAGTGGTTAAACCGTCTCAAGATAAGGGTAGGACGAAATGAGGTGGACTGGGTAGAACTAGTACAAAATTTGGTGACTCTTAACTCCAGTTGATAACGTCGTTTGAGGTTAGCAAACTAACATCGATTTAGGCCATAGAACTGTGACCGTCGCAATAGTTTTTTCTTCATTTGTCCTTTACGAATGATTTTCTAGATCTTTTTATGTAGATATCTTCTATTTGAGTGAACTGAAAAATACATTTATTTTTGAATATTCATATACATGCTTTAGCACTGGAATACTGGCATGCAATAAATTTCAATGAGCTTAACTCTTTTCCTCATATTAGTTTGCAAATTATAACCTCAATATAACAACTTGCATTTATTTTAGAACGCTTCATGAGACAATTTATGTGTCGCTTGTATTAATATTTTGGTTGAGGGACACACTATTTAACTCTACAATGTTTACCTTATTTAACTCACTACAGAAACAATCAAATCTTTATTATGTGAAAATTGATGCCTTTCCAAGGTAGCTCTTTGTATACGTTTTATTATCCCATAAAAACAAAGATTTGCTGTCTGGTATATTTTATGTGTTTGCGTGTTTACAGTTGTATTCTCAGACTGCTAAATGTTTATTTGTTGCCAACCTGAGAATATTATATAATAAGCTTCAAATCGATTAACCTCTACTAAAAAATCAATTGAAACGATATATTAAATTAACCTAACATTGTAACTTGTGGCTACTGTAAAACTTAACTCAATTTACATGATATTGAATCATGTACCTTTAATTACTTCAGAAAAATGAGAATTGTAATCCAATTTACAAAATACTTTCGGTCACATTGGTAAAGTATTAAAATGTTCATAGTAAAAGCTACAATGAAGAAATTTATTTTAACACTATCTCATTTTGACCAACCTTTTAATATATTTGATGGTGGAACTAAACATATCAATGATAAAAATTATTGGATTTAAAAAAAATCTAATATAAATAGAATATTAATATTTCACCTGTATTTACTATCTTGACTATATATATTACTTCCCAATTCAGTGGTCGTATGGTCTAAGGCGCCACTCTCACAGTAGGCTAGACTGTCGATGACAGGGAGATTGAGGTTCGAATCTCGGTCGGGTGTACTGAAGTTGGTTTGACCAAAATTGTTTTCTACTATCCCTTCATGAAAATGCGTGTACACTTCCTTTAAATAATAACCTTCCTAAGCCCTAAAACCATTAGCGTAATTAGTACTTAGGTGTTTAGCCTGAACGTGTAGTAAGACGCGGTGTTAAAAATATATATATTTTACTATTGAATGCATTTTCAATTTTTTCTGAGGCTCGATATCCGAAGATTTCAGATATTTTTAATGGGTCTAGAACGGGGTCAAGTCAGAATCTAAAGGACAAATGGGGAGCTACTTTACTAAATAATCAGCAGCTCTGGTCTAGAAAACTGAGATTAACGGTCGGAGGGTTCTTTGTGGTGACCAATTGACACCCTATATCCGCAAGTGTTGGTAATATTTTCGCCAACATGTGATGTCCACTCGGTCGATATAGCTTGATTAAAAATTGAAGCCTTGGAGTTATTTTTAAAGGTATTCTAACTTTATAACTTGAATAAAACACTTATCAAGGCAAATGTATCAAAAATTATATTTTGATGTTCTATTAAACGTCTTTTAGAACGTCCTAATAACTACATCGAGTTATTCTCAAGGTTAACTTTCCAGTCAAGTAACTTATCTTAATGAATATTTTCATCAGATGAGACATAATATTTTAAATATCCTTCTACAGGCCTGTTTTTTCTTAGTCACTAGTCTCATGGCTAAGATGTCGGATATGATGGTAACAGCCCTAAGGCGAAACGTTTTTAGATTTTAAATGTTACTTTAGTTTTAATGGTCTTGAGTATTTACGTTGATTGTGGTGTAATTAGTTTAAGTGATCAGTCAATTATTAAAATCTCTATTTATACTGGGTTTGTTGAAGAATAACAATTTTACGGAATATTTAAATATAGCTTTTAAAGTTTTCAATATTTAAATATAGATTTTAAAGTTTTCGCATGAGAACAATTTTTTGTTTGAGGGTGGATCTGATATAAACAGTTGTTGATTTTTTTAATCTATAAATAACTAATACATTTATTTTGATAGCCCTAGTCTCGTTAATGGTGCATTACTGTATGTCATACATAATAATTATTGTGAACAAAATATTTACTTTCTTCCATGTAACACAAAATTAAAGAACTATCAAAACGTTTTAAAATACTTCTATAACAGAACAACCCACCTCGGTGGCGAAGTTAGCTAACACGCTGGTTTCGTGTTGAGCTAGACTGCCGAGGACGATGAGATCGAGGTTCGAATCTCAGTCGGGTGAACTGGGAGGGTTTTATCTCTAAATGGTATGCACTCTCCCTCTACACAAATGTGGGTTCACCTCCACTAAATTTAACCTTACCAATCCCTAACCCATTAACGTGATTAGTACTTAAGCGTATAGCCCGAACGGGTAATAAGACGTGGTGCTAAATAAATAAAAAATATAACAGAACATGTCAAACCATGAAATCATTTTTATTGAACTAGGATGGTCAATTTTGACTAAAATATTATTGTGTTGCAAACATCTTCATAATTCATGCCTTTCAAAATTTACACATTTTGTTCTTCCGTTTTTATATTTTTTAATTAATCACCACGTCTTACTAACCGTTCAGGTAATATGCATACGTATTAATTATACTAATTCGTTAGGAATGATAAAGATTGAATTTAGAGAAAATGTAACCAAATTTTCTTGGGGAAGAGTTAAAAACAGCTTTAGGGGGAAAATAAATATCCAAGTACACCCAACCGGGATTCGAACCCTGATCTCCCAGTCTTCGAAATTTTAGCTTATTATGAGAGTGACAATTTAGACCACCTGGCCAACGAAGTAAGTTCTTCGGTTTCAATTATCTGGAAACCTTCCTGGGGTTGGTAGCGTCCAAAAGAGGCCATAAATCCAAATATATTTCAGTTGCTAAGATACGGACAGAAACTTATTTCAGTATCAGATACTTCTCCGCTCCGGTGGCCGAGTGGTCTATGATATTAAACTAACATAGAACATGGTCTCCTTTGATGAATGGGTTCAAATACCAGCCGTGTGCATTGAAGACGGTTTCCACATGGGATTTTCAGTGTGATTCTTCCATCTTTCCTTTAAAATTTAAGTGCATTTCCTTTAGACTAGCCTTTTCATCCTTAACCACTATTGTCTTATTTAGCACAACGTCTTACTACCCGCTCGGGTTATACGCCTAAGTACTAACTACGCTAATAGGTTAGGAACTAGTTAGGTTGAATTTAGAGAAAATGAACCCGCAGTTGATTGGAGGGAGGGTGGAAAACCATTAAAGAAAAGCTACCCTCAGTTCACCCAACCAAGATTCGAGCCTTGATCTCCCCGTTCTCGGTAGTCTAGCTCAACACTAAACTAGCGCGTTAGATAACTACGCCACCGAGGCGGGTCTTAACCACTAGACTAATTCGGTAGTATCCCTTGTGTCAATACCAAGGGCATAGAAAGGGGGTGTTGGAGGATTCTGGAACCCCCTGGAATTTGATGTACCTGCCTTAGTACTTATATAAAGTTTTATTGGATAAAAATATGGTAAAATTTTCTAGTGAACCCCTCCCACTAGAAATTTAGATTTATTTGACCATCGTTAAAAATAACACTAATGAAAAATAAGCAATTAAATACTTAATAATGGACTGCTTCACATATTTTCAGGAAGCAGTTTTGAACAGAAATGGCCAAAAAATATATATCCACTTGGTAAATTAGTGCCATGGGTAATCAAAAACTGTTCTGGAGAATTTAAACACTAACATTTCAAAAGTTTAAAGATAATTAGCAAAGGTTCCTTTGTTAATAGGGATGTGCGAAGCTTCCACTCAGCTTTGAAACTTCGAAACAAATGTCAGCTTTGGCTCCACATCAAAAATAATTCCGGCTTGGAAGCTTCGTCAATATTGACAGCTAAAATACTCGATTTATGGTTAGTTATTGCAATTTATATATAATATAAAACAATATTTATTTGTAAAAAATCTTAAGTAATTGAATTGTATGTTGTAGTATAACTTAATTTATTAGATTAAAAATGAAATATTCGTAACATTAAGTACAATAAAACATTTTATAAGTAATTTCAATACATAAAGTTTAATAACAGCAATATAATATATTTTTCTAGTGTAAAAAAACTAAAGAAAATATTCGAACTTCGAGTTTTCTTCGAGAATATTTAATATATTTGATTCGAGCTCGCTTCGAATTGAAAAAAAAATGGACTTCGCACACCCCTATTTGTTAACATTACTTTATTCTCAATATCTAGCAATAATTTTATTACTTTGAAATAACTTGAAACATGACGATGAAGTGTTACGTAGCTGTGACAAATCATTGCCTTAACGTTCCGATACAAAACGTGAACATAACCTGTTTGATTCTAACATTATAAAATCAAATTGACTATTTCACCTTGAATGAGAGAAGCATTGATTATAATATTAAGCGTTTTTCAGAATACGGGTAGATTTAATAAATATATATTTATGTTATAAGTTATAAATATATATACCTGAGAAAAGTTAAAAATATATAAGCTAATTCCTAAATTTATAAAAGTGCTATTTTCAAAAATGTGCCTTTTTTTAAAAAAAGTATTTGCTTCCAAATTTATTTTTAAGTGAAGTTATGAATGAATGTTTACGATATTAGGTTGGTTGACTCACTTTGCTCGTTGGGGGCTCTAACCCCCAAACTCCCAGTGAGTTTTCTTTGCAAGTGGATGTAAACTAATGTAATTCCAGAGCCATTTTTTGATGGGTCTTACCGTTTAGCCACAAGAGACCTCCAAAGAAAGGTCCGCACCAACTTTAAAGTTGCTCCGACATTTTGAAATTTTTCCGGGGGTTAACAATTTTTTTTTTTAATTTTTTGGAGTTTTCCCATCGGTTACAGGCTAGAATATTTATTAGTTTGCAAAATTTAAAGTTTATAGATTATCTGGAAGTGGGAAAACATTGTCAGTGAGTGAGTCAGCCATGTGGCTTTGTAGTAGTATAATAATAACAAAATCAAATACATTTTATATCAAGGCTTGTACTATTAATATTTAAATGAAATGTTAAACATTAGTGTTTTAAGCATCATTGCCTTATTTGCTTATTTTACTCAGTGTTTTACTTCTTTTTTAACTGGAAAATAATTAAAATAGTCAGGTGTATTTTTTAAAGGATTATTTGTGGTTGAATAGTCTCACCACCAATATATTTGACTACTGATGACTTGGAAATGGGGGTTAAAATCCGGGTCGAGGCTACGGTGGGTATTTTTCTTAAATTATTTCCTCTATATAAATTTGGTTAGGCCTACTGTTACTCAAAAATCAACCGTTTACATCGCTAACCCATTGGTGTAAATATAATATGAGGAGAGCCCTAACTTTACAAAAACCTAAACAACTAAATATATGTCAAAGAAGCTCCTTTTGTGAAATTAACAAGTTTGTGCAGTGAAAGAATCACGAAAATACAAGCCTTGCCTATTTTACTCAAAGGCATAGAAAGCTCATTTTTCTAGAGGGGGTCCCAAACTCCAAGACCTTGCCCTTTCTTTCAAACTTTTCATAGTTATCAAATAATACTTTGAGTAAGTAAGTATGTTGAGATAATGAGTGGAAGGGTAGTAAACCTACCTTCATAAGCTACAAACTCCACTTCTGACAGTTGTTCTTTTATTTGAGCTTCTCTTTTCTTAAGGTGATTCCTTGAGTAGAATCTTACAAGTGATATGAAAAATGTTCGCCTCATTTTCTCGAACCCCAATTACTCGGCTCATTTCAAGAAACGTCCTTTGTTTTACAATGCCATATGAATGTATGAGAAAAGAAGAACAGTATTTGAAATGTTGACAGAGCTAATTTTACGATCGAAAGTTTTACAAAGGTGTATCTTGAAGGTAAATAGTAAACTATTCATTAAATAATATTTGGTTGATGACATATACAATTAAAACTATAGTACAGGTAAAATACTTAAACATTAGGTTTTTATATTTATTTGTGGACCCCATTTTAAGGGGTCGTCCAACAAATTCCAAGGGGGTCCGAACACCGCACCTTTCTACGCCCTTGATTGTACTTTTGTCAATTTCAGGTACATATGGCTGCGTTCAAACGTAAGTAAGGATCATTCGTACCAGAGCATTTTCTTGGCCCGACTATGACCTTTACAGTAATCTAGTTGTTTGAGTTCTTCTTGCAGTGAAAGTAACTTGTCGGTGTAACCTTGAAACATTCCCGACATCTTCCCAGTTCCTCGTTGAGATGTAACTGCCTGATCCTGCAGTACCAACACAAACAAACCTGTTAATAGCCCAAGGCGCTTGTTGAACACTCCAACAATGTAAGCTATATTTTGACCTCCCAACGAAGAGGAAAATAAAATATTTTAAGGAAATTGCAGTATTTATTATTTTAAACTACACATTGATTCAACTTGTCACCTTATTGATATAACTACTATAAATCTATATTGTCAATGAGTTTTCACATAATTCATACTTCCACACTTTCAAGTTGGTTCAGGAAAGTTTAGAAAGGTCGAGCTCAAGGTAATTTTCTTTTTCTCATTTTCAGAACTATCATTCACTTTATATAAATATTATTACATAAGTACATGACTTGCTAACTAACTTTATCTAGAGTCTAGATCAGTAGAATAATACAAAATAATAAAGTAACTAAACATTAATGTCCAAGATTAGAATATATGTCTCATTTTTTGTCCCAGTCACAATCATTAGATGTATATAGAACATACATGAGGATAAACTAGGTTTATTTGCGTTTCTAGTCGTCTTTATGGATTCACGATTAACCTATAGAGCCTTAAGTTTTTTTTAGTTACCATCGGAAGAATATCAAGTGTTAAATTAGTTGATTCATGAGTTGATGTTGTTCGATATGATAAATATTATGTGGTTGCACATTTCAATTATTATGTTTTTTCAGTGAAAGAACTTTTTTATTATTGGTGGATTTATTCAATAATACCAACTTTTTACAGGATTAAAAATTCAATTTTATGTATTTATTGGCGTTAATATAACCTTTTTCCATCAACTCTTTTTTGGATTAGAAGGAGTACCTCAAGAATATTAATTAGACTAGCCAAATGCATACATATTGGAATGACGAAGCATGCATAGCATGCCTAATCTAAATAATAAAGAAAGGGATTAACTAATTGTTATTCCTAATATTATTAATTATTTTGTTTTAAAGTAATCATCTAATTTGTAGATATATTTTTTATGAAGATTTGGTTGAAACACTATTTATAAAAGTTAATTTTAAAATAATATTTTTATTTCTTCCTTTGATATTAATTTATTGTACAATAATAAATGTGAGAATATATACCAATTATTTGACTCTAAATTTTAAAACAGTTAAGTTAAACTTCATAACCATAACAAATATATTTAGTTTATTTTTAATTTGATAAAATGGGAGAAAATATGTAACTGTTTATTTTTTTATTTGAGGTATTTAACGTGCACTTTTTGAACTGACTGATTATATAAACACATGAGAATTTCTATGAGCCAGAGCAAAAGGACCTACCAATTTTGCCGGAAAAGGTATTTCCACATACCTTCCAAGGTTATTTTATGTCACAATCGACATGGAACCGATGGCTTTACTTCTTCTCCAAAGGAAGTTGTGCCAAGGGTTTTTATCACTCAAGTAAAATGCGTCGACCCCGGTTGGGTTTGAACCCACAAATGATATTTATTTAAACGCATTTAATTACAATTAGAAATGAATACATTTGTAATATTAAAATTATATATATTTTTAGGGATCACCACTTATATATTATGTTAGTTAAATTATTGTTTTTTATGAGAAATGCACACAAATTTTCATAGAGGAATGGTGGAAAACGGTTTTAGATTAACAACCTTTAGGACACCAAATTGGGATTTGAACCCCTATCTCCCTCTCATTGGCAATTTAGACGACTGAGGCTGGTACCTTAGTCCACGTATGTTTAACTATAGCATTCATAACTAATTGTAATTTAGTGACTCTAATATAGTCAAGATTCTTCCTTCATTACATTCTGTCTTTGTTGTTCATTGATCGGAAAGATTATTGGTCCATAAATGAAGATTGGTCAGATTCAAAATATATTTTAAGGACATTGTTAGAGTAATTATTCATCTCATAAAGCAAATAAAATGAAGCTCTTGCTTATTTATTTATAATTATTATAATACCATAAAGCCACATGGCTGACTCACTTACTGACATTAATGTTTACCCACTTCCAGATGAGCTAGAATCTTGAAATTTGACAACCTTATAGCTTCTAGCCCGTAACCGACGGGAAAATTCCAAAAAGTTAAACCCCCGAAAAAAATTCAAAATGACGGAGCAACTTTAAAGTCGGTGTGGACCTTTCTTTGGAGGTCTCTTGTGGCTAAATGGTAAGACCTATCAAAAAATGGCTCCGGAATTACATTAGTTTACATGCACTTGCAAATAAAACTTACTGGGGGTTTGAGGGCGGAACCCCCCAACGAGCAAAGCGAGTTCAGAGAGTACAAAATCCTAAGTTTAAATAGATCTAATTATCCTGCGCTGAAATAAAACGAAGTTAAAAACTACACACCTAGCCACAAATTGAACCTAGACAATTTAAAGTTTCTTATTAACATATTTATGAAACTAAACATAATTTTCTGCTTCGGTGGACACATGGTCTAAGGTGTTACTCTCGCAGTAGACTAGACTCGATGACTGGGAGATCGGGGTTCAAACCTTGGTCGGGTGTACTAAGGGTGGCTTTTCCAAAAAATTGTTTTACATGCTTACTTCACGTGAAACCCGATACACTTTATCTAAATATAGTCTTCCTTATCCCTAACTCTATTATCGTAATTAGTATATAATCTTACAACCCAAATGGGTAGTAAGACATGGTGCTATATATATATATATATATATATAAGTACATTACATATCATTGTTACAGTTAAAATTTAAAATCAAATAGCTAATGTTGAAGACTAAAATAAAGTTGTTATAACTTAGTGTCTTAGTGATCTATACTAAGAAAATATTTCTCTATGTCGTTAATCGATTGTTTTACCTTGCAATACCTCCATTGAAATAAATTAGCTTGTGAATAAACCGACTAAAGTATGTATGTATTTGAAATTTGTTTTGGGTGTTTGAAATAATCATTTATTTTCTAGAAATATATTATAATTGTGAATAATCATATTTAAAAATCATTGCAAGAACTATAGTAAAATGTTATCTTTTTCACTGTTTCATAATCGATAGTTTAATGAAGGAATGCAATAATATAATTCGCTTTGTAGTCTCGAGTAAAGTTTTAATCCGGCAAAAAACAGATATTTATTGATTTTCAACTGAATACATTATTAAAAATGTACTACCAATCTTAATAAAGACATTTAATAATCAAATTAATTTAATCGGCATTTTAAAGTTATGGGTGCATAAAAACAAATCATTAAATTAATATTGAGTACTTGGACAAAGGTGTAGGTCTAGTGAAGTGTGGTCTGTCACTGAGAGGGAAAATAGGGGAATTAAATCTAGACTGGGTGAACCAATTTTTTTTCCCCTAATGATATCATCATAAATTCCATACATACAAATTTGGGCATATTTACTCTAAATTATACTTTTTTTCCATTATTATTCCAATCGTAAAAATATGTAAATAGCCCGAATCTATGGGACGTGTAGAGTTAAAATAAAAAATAAAACTATAAATGTCAAATATTATTTATTTATTCATTATTATTATTTAGCAACGCGTCTTACTACCCGTTCGGGTTATACGCTTTAAGTACTAATTACGCTAATGGATTAGGAATTGGAAAGGTTGAATTAGAGTAAGTGGAACCGCATTTGCGTGTTGAGGGAGTGGAGAACCATTTAGGAAAAACCAGCCCCAGTTCACCCGACCTAGTTTCGAACCTCGATCTCCCCATCCTCAGCGGTTCAGTTCAACACGACTAGCGCGTTAGCCAACTACGCCACCGAGGCGGGTATTTATTCATTAAATTAAAATAAATGAACTCATGAAAATAAGTGGTTATAAAATAAATTAATATAAGAATACCATAATAATTAAGACTATGTAATATAATATCTTATGTGTGTTATGTCCGTTAATAAGTTAGATTTTTAGCACCACTTCTTACTACCTGTTTAGTTTGTACGTGTATGTAATAGTTACGACAGTGTGTTAGGGATGAGTAAGGTTGAATTACAGAGGAAGTGTACCCGCATTTAGGTGGAGGGAGAGTGTAAAACAATTTAGAATAATAACACACTCAGTACACTCGACCGGGATTTGTGGCCCGATCTCCCTGTCATCGGCAGAATTAGTTAGTTAGTTAGTTAATCAGTTAGGCACTAATTGCGTATAACCCGAACGGGTAGTAAGACGCGGTGATAATAATAATAATAATAATAATAGTTAGGCACTAAGGCTTATGATCAAATAACTATATTGGATTAGGTTATATTTTTATCGTGCATGCTGAAGTTTCAATTGTAATCTTTCCTATTAAAATGTCTCTCGGAATATGACTACTAAGCCTTCATTAGTGTATATTAAAGTCCGCTCCTACTACCCATCCGATCCTTCGTCATATATACCCTAATGGGGTAAGGAATGAGGAAGGTAAAATGTATAAAATATTTTTCCCGTTTGCATGGTGAGAGAGTGGAAAAATAATTCTGAAAAAAATACCCTCAGTAAACTCAATGAGTTTTAAAACCCTGACCTTGTTGTTAGCCAATCATACCAGATAAGGTTGATGAGTTAGCCCACGTGCCCACCCATTCGAGTTTTCATTAGTATTATCTCTGGTAAAGCTACATTTTAATCCTAGCTATATGCCGACAAGAACTGTCCAATTGTACCCTAACTGTAAAACATAACTTTTATACTACCTGATACAGCTAAAATATTTATCCTTAGCACCACGTCTTACTAACCGTTTGGGCTATACGCGTATGTACTAATCACACTAATATGTTAAGTATGAGAAAGGTTGAATTTAAAGGCAGTGTACCTGCATTATCGTAAAGGAATAGTGAAAAACTATTTAGGAAAAACCACCCTAAGTACATCCAACCGGGATTTGAACACCTTCATCGGCAGTCCATTCTATTGTGAAAGTAATGCATTATTATACCATTTGACCACCAAAGTGGGTGAACAAAATCATACAGTCTCATTAATATTCGCATACATCGAGTTATCTATTTTTATCAATAAAGGAAGCACTTTACCTATTGAAAATGCTAAAGCACTATCGGGGTTTTCTACCACTTGACTTGTGCCTCGAGGTAGGCCTTCATAGTAATGTTTGGTTTCCCTTCTCTGAAAAAAAAAACACCTTGAAAATGCGTATCGAGTCAAGGGGATCTAGTCACAGATAATATATGTCATTAAGCTCAGCAGACACCCTCGTCACGCCCCCAATTTACAAGTGATTCCATTTTTCATTTAAACCTGACTCATTTACATTGCTTGTAACCCCACAGTAAACAGTCGGAACTTATTTAATTAACGACTGATGTTAGACTATTTTGACATTGACATACTAACTTAATGTATATAAATAGTAAATATGAAGACATCAGTAACTATAGAAACCGACGAATAAATGGCGTGCTTGACATTGACATGCGAGGCCACGACTCGATTCCTAAGTTGTGTATGAAACAGGCCCATTCCATTCTGGTTTAGGTAGGTGTCGTCTTGAACTTAGTGTAGCACCACACTTGAGGCGTACTAAATTTGACTATGAAACTGGCCCTTAATCTCGGTCAGATGTACCATAGAGAAATGTATCCTTTCTCTATGGTTGTACTGAGGGAGATTTTTACAACAACAAAAATTCCCCTCTCCCTCCATCAATTAGCGTAATTAATACATAGCCGTATACTCCGAACGGGTAGTAAAACGCGGTGTTAAAAAAAAGTCACCCAAAACCTAATCAATAAAACATTATGATATTCAACTACTGATAAGGTGAACGCCAGAAATCACAGAACCCTGATAAAAACTCAGACTTATCAAAAATATACCAAAATATCAACCAAAAATATTCTAACCCTAGCTTTGTTAAGTTTTAATTTACAATTTACATAATTAATCGAGATTTTTAGTCAAATTTTATCAGGGTTATAATTATATTTGAATCGAACGGTGGGACCTAGGCTCACATCTTAAGTCCAGGTGTTCAGTAATTACTAGCAAGGCTAGAAGAACGACTTAATTGGGATTGCAAGATTTTGTTAAAATATTATTTTACACACAGCTTATTCCTAATATTTGTATTTCAAATTAGTAATCATGATTTATTCTTTTTGGTTTGTAGATTTCGTTAAACATTTTTAAATAATTGTCCATCAAGATACATCATAGGATCGTGTAGATTTAGAGTGAAAAAAATTATTTAAAATAGATGTTAAATGTTTGGATGTATTAACTACATGATCTTACGTTAAATAATTAAAATGTAATTCTGACACCTTAGCTAAAACCGTAAATAGTAAAGGTATAAGGGTTCTGGGTTTTACTTTTGGTAAAGTCCCAAAATAGAGCTCTACTTTTTAATTTAGTTGCATCACAAACTGATACGTGATGATTATCCACAGGCTCGGCCCTGGTATCTTAATAAATGTAATTTAATTGAAATATGATAACCTAAACATGGGAACTCACAAATCAAAGGCTTTTGGTTCGATTCCCATGTCATTTTTCACTTTATCGATAAATTAAATATTGTGTAATGCCCTTAGATACGTAGTAAACATTAAGGATAGGTTCTGGGTGTTTTTCTATTGTGGCTATAGGCTATATTATATTCTAGGCTATAGTGTAACTAAGCAAAGTAAATTGTTGCTTGTCACGGTAGATTGTAATCTTGCGCGTCTAGGTCATAACAATCGCAGCCCAGTAATGGAAAGATTAGCCAATACTAATGTACCGTCACCCAGGGGACGCTCCTAATCGTTAATCCTTTCCGTGGAAGCTATTTCTATGTCCCGATGATATGAGATGATGGTGATGGTGAGTATGAGGGTGTTGAGCCAGTAAAAACACTTAGCCTATCTTAAGCCTAAATAAACAAACCCTGGTGACCTTTGGGATGATTCCCCTTTCGGGAAAAATACTCATGGTACCAGCAGGGAATCTAGCCCGGGATCCCTAGGCTCGTAGCCAGGTGCACTGGCCCCTACAGCATGGTCCAGCCGGGAATCTAGCCCGGGATCCCTAGGCTCGTAGCCAGGTGCACTGGCCCCTACACCATGGGGCCAGTTACCTTTCATGGTAAACTGAGGTTATATGTTGACAATTCGTCAAACGGTGACTTTTTTTATCGCCGTATCTTACTAATTGTTTAGGTTATACGCATGTATGAGAGTTGAGTTACTCTAATGGGTTAGGAATGAGGAAGGAAGAATTTTAGAGGTAATATACCCACATTTACGTGGAAAGTGTGTGGGAAAACATGTCATCAGCAGGCCAGTCTAAGACGAGAGTGATGGCTTAGAAGATTCGGCCACTGAAGTAACGGTGAATTAATCCATAGTTGGACTAAGCCTTTGATACGTAGGTTTATGGGATTGTTTCAGATTGTTGTTGTGGGAGTGTTGGTCGCAGGAAGATTTACAGGAGCAGCAGAGACCGGTGATTACATTCGAGACCTCCGGGCTTCTACTTCCAACCGACCCGTAAGTATTTGTTAACAAATAGCCCACCTGGTGGATAGTTCTAGCTCCTTAGGAAAGGGACAAAAAAAATAATATTTTATTTATTTTTCTTATTACTTCGTCTTACTAACTGTTCAAGATATATGCTTATGTACTGACTAGGGCTTAGGTCTGTCTATAACAGATTTATTATAATATTAACCAATCTAAAAAATCTTAACCTTCAATAGATAAGTGCATGGAAGGTTGGGATTTTTTTTGTTAAAATGCATCTGTCTCTCACTGATTGCGTAAGAGGGGATAAAGTGATGGTGAACTAAATTAATTCTGAGCTAATGATAATTAATGTAGTATATTCATTATATTATCTTTATATATAAATATATATCATGCCAGTTGTTATAATTATGTAAATTTATATTACATATAAGTGTATCAGGTTTGCTCATAATCTTTTGAAATAAGCTATTTTTCATAATGATAGCTCAAGTGTGAACTTCCATTTGATAATTTTTTTTGCCTTTTTTACTATTTATATAACCACCAATTTTCAAGCTTGACATTTATTTTGAGAATATTTCTATATTGTTTTGCCTTGTCAGTGCAAAATAATATTATTTATTATTTTTAAAATATTTGGACACACTTGACCTTATTGATTCAGGCTACAGTTAAAAATAACTTCGCTTAAGTAATGTAGAAAAACTTATTTATGTATATCCGAATTTGAGTATTAATTTTGTCAGCCTTTCCCTGTTACATTTTATGTATTGGTATGGATCTCGCTCTATATTTAGATCACGATAAACTTAATGTTCACGTAGCATAGCGTTAACTTAACGTAAAGAAACAGTGAGTTATAGGATTCACGTGATGTAACGTAAAAACTAGAGTAAAACACATATATGATTATGGTCTCTTTTTAACAAAGTGGTCACTAAAATTAAACACAAACATTCAGGGCTGATTACGCTGCAAGAACTTTCAAGAAGTTTAATATATATGTAAAATACAATACGATTGACTATCTAGATAAAACACGTGGTACCCTTCCCTTATCGTCCATGTAACAAGATCTCCCTTGGACATCTCTTGCGTTAATCTAACGTTAAGTTAAACTGCATTGTGATGGCTTACATTTAAAAACACGAGAAATACCTTTACGTTTGTTTGCATTACGAAAACGTTAATTTGTTTGTCATGTTGGCATCACTGACCCTTATGTACTGTACAACATCCTTGGTTTTTTTATAAAAAGTAAATAGTTAACTAGATGGCAATATGATTCTAATTACACCTGACGTCAATAAGTGGTGGAATTGTTTGAGATTTAACTACAATATTGCTGGACTTTTTATATTAAGTATTATCATTCTAGCATAATACCCGTTTTAAAATCAATGGCTTCATTTCCATGTTTGTAATGTGTTCCATTGGAATTTATTGGACAATGATTACAAGTGGGAATACTTTAAGTTACCCTCAAAATCGGGGAGACGCATTTCAATTAAAGACTATAGTATATAAAATATTTCCTCCAATAAAAATGTGAAAATGTTCTTCAAATCAATATTTCATTATAAACAGCAATTATGTATATAAGTTTTCGTTCTTTGGGGGCCCTCATGTGAATTTTCGGTCACCAAGTATTCCAGCACCCTTTTTTGGTTAGGGGTTAACTGCCTGCACATGTCTGAAAACTGTCAGCTTCCTTATCCTACTGAGCTTTAAAAGTATTTCGACTTTGTTTTTCTTCCTCCCCTCTCCCTATTTTGGAGATAGCTTGGGGAATTTTCTGTCACCAAGTATTCCTCAACCCCTTTTGGTTAGGGGCTACCTGCCTGAATATTTTCATCCTCCAAGGCTCACAGGACTTTGAGGGTATTTTGACTTTGTTTTTATGGCTCCCCATTTTTTGGAGTCCCTAAGGAATTTTCTGTCCTCAAATATTTCTGCCCCCTTTTGGGATAGGAGCCACCTTTCCGGGAAATTTCAGCTTCTTAAGTCTTTTGAGCCTCAAGTTATTTTTGATTTTTTTTTTAAATCCCCCCAATTTGGGGGCTCCCTTTGTAATTTTTTGAGACCAAGTACTCATGTACTTTATGTGCTATGTGCTACCTATAAGGAAAATCACGACTAACTAGTTCTTCTGGGCTTAGGGAATTTTTCAATTTTGGGTTTTAGAAAGCACACCATTTTGGGGGCCGTAATGAAAATTTTCTGTACAAAGTATTATCAAATTATTTTGTGTTACAGACTACATACCTGAGAATTTTCAACTTCTTAGATCTACTGGGCTTAGAAATATTTTCAACAATGGTTTTTGAAAACCCCACCAATGTAGGAGCCCCATTGGAATGTTTGATAACCATATGTTTTATCTTACATGACTAAAATAATTTTAGGTTGTTCAAAACAAGGTGATTATAAAGATATTGGGCTTAAAATGTGATAGAGATACTGGGGAGTTGAGGAGATTACAAAATTATTAATTACATATCCTGTACTCATCACAAGATATTGTTAAGATAGTCAAATCTCTCATATTAAGGTGGGCAGGACACGCAGATCGAATGGGAGAATCTATAACCATGCTCAGAGTATTTATTGGCAAAACTATTGGGATGAGACCATTGGGAAGACCTAGACGAAGATGTGAGGATAACATTAGAATTGACCTGAAATAGATAGGATGTAATGAGGTAGACTGGATAGAATTGGATCAATATAGGTATACATACTTATGTAGGTGCGGCAATGAACTTTCAAGTTATAATACAATAATATATTAAGTAAAGCATCTAGGCTATACCGTTAGAGGATATTTTACCGTTAAGCAAACATAACCTATTACCAACAATCAAGTGATCATATTTTTAAAGTTTAGCCATGAAAGAGTCCGTCATTTTGATGATAAATAACAAAAGTTAGTCCATTAATAATAGCAAATAATTTGAGTTATTGCTGTGTTGATATACAATAAAATAAAACATGCATTGTCATTGTAATGAGGATGGTAGCCAAAAATAAACCATAATTAAATTTAAATTTCAAGCATTTTTAAACTTGAGGGCCATAAAACTACTATTGAAATGATATTGTTAAAAGTGATGTCTTTTTTTTATAGTACACATTATAATAATAATATCTAGCACCGCGTCTTACTACCTGTTCGTTTTATACGCTTATTACACATTATATTCTTCAAGATAGTCAATTTGAAATTTTATTTTATTTAAATTTTAATTGTATCTACTAAACAAAATAATTTTTTTTTCAATAATTTACAGAGTCTAATTTATATATAAATCAAAGTGGTGTACATATTCAGAACTGGGAATACCATTACATAAGATATTATTTTTATTGTTACGTCATTAATTAAAGAGTATTGAAACGTGTGGACTCCGTAAATCTGAACAAAATTAAGATTTTCAAAATATGCTATGAATATTTATTTGTTTTTTCAATTATATTTTATGAGTACAAATTAAGTCTAAATAGGTAATTTATATTACGCGTCAAGGCTACATCACTCGTAACCCAGTTTGTGGAAAGATTAGCCAGTACTAATGAACCATTGCCCAGGGGACGCCCAAATGTACTAATCGTACATCCTTTCCGTGGAGGCTCTCTCCATGTCCCGATTAGTTGAGATAATGGTTATAGTGAATATGAGTGTGTTGAACCAATAGAAACAATTAAACCTAAATTAAGTCAAATTAACCAAAATCGGGTGACCGTACCTCTTCCAGGAAAAATACCCAAGGAACCAGCTGGGAATCGAAACCGGCACCCCTAGGCTCGTAGCCGGGTTCACTGATCAATACACCACGGAGTTGGTTACCTAAATAGATGTATTTTTACTACAACTTCTACTTCGCTTGGTAATATTTTGTTACTTTAACTAAGCATAGCTTCCAATACCATTTAAGGTTAGGAGAAACAACATTTTTAAATTATTAGTTTAAAAAATAGTGTTCTATGTTTATCTTTATGGATATTAGGGACAAGTTTTCTCTCTGAAGATTTTGTACTAAATTATCTTAAAGTGAATTTCGGCGATTTCCAAGATAAACAAAATTTGATAACCAAATCTTAATAAAATGGAAATTATAAGGCATGATCTTAGAATTAATTTTAATTTTTACACATTAATATTTTTATTTAAAACTTCAATACTTCCACAGAAATAGCTATACATTATATAACTTGGTCATATTTGCTTGAGTTTTGCCAAATAAACCAAATGTATTTAATGTCATACTAAATAAGAAAGTAATTTAAAGATTAAAAAGCTATTAATGTTGATATACATAGCTAATTAAAATTATGAAATTAGCTAGAAGGACGATAGTATCGTCCTGATGCTAGAACCAGGCACAATTTATTAAGAAATTACAATGTGGGCTGGATTTCCGTTTATTAATTGTCATTTTAAAACTACATTATATTTTATAGTATTCACGTTACATATATATAACCATTTCAGCCAGAACCTATTAGGTACGAGTACCGCTATGCAGTGGATGACCCTCAGTCTGGTGTGGTCAATGATCGTTGGGAACACCGGCTAGGTGAATATGTGAAGGGGGCCTACAGCCTTCTGGAGCCTGATGGCAAGGTTAGAACAGTGGACTACGAAGTTGATGGTGCTAAAGGATTTCATGCAGTCATCAGGACAAATAATCCAGGTAAGTTATTTGATACTTATTCTCAAAATGTGATGTCAAAGTTTTTTTTTTATTATTATTATCAAGGGTTGACTTTATTAAGTAGTCAGGATGAAACTATTTGAAACGATGGCTTAACCTGTTCAAAATTGCAATAATAGCTAATAAAGGTGTTTGACTAGAAAATTTTAGTTTTGCAACCTATTCAAACTTTACCATAATTTGTGCAAAGGTACACTAACTTCATCCTGATAGCAAAATATTTAAATAATTAGGCCACAGATTAGCGCATAAATATATTTTTAAATCATTTAAACTCCTATTTTGGCACAAATATATATAGATCCAGAAAATGTTGAGTCTTTTTATTAATATTCATAGCATACCTTACGTCAACTAGTCTCATATCACCAAACTTAGCAAAATACTCCTCTCGACGGTCGTATATTTAAAGGCTAGTCATCTATAGTCCTTAAATCAAGCGCCAGATTAACGAATGTGCACTCCTTCTTCTGTGCCAAATTCAAGAGCTATTTAAAAGTAGGAATTATTTAAACGCTAGCTTACTTAAGAAAATCGACACTAGTGATAGAATGTTTATAAAGCGAAGTGATTAATTTATATGTCTAAGGAAGTATATAGATCCCTTCTTTAGTCTTTCCACATGAATGATCTGTCATGGCGATGGAATTCAATTACCTCTGAGCTTCATTCAATTTTTTCCTATGGCTTGGCACTGTTAACGGCCTTCGCGATTCCTATGGCTCCTTTCACTGCAGCTCCTAGAAACCAAATTGTGTGGGGGAAAGACCTGTACAGCACTTATTAGATGCACTCTTGATCGTAGCTCGTCACTTTATTCTTCTGTCCATTGTGGTACGATACTTTTATTAGCGGGCACGGATACTGCACTACGATATCTATGTATCTCTACCGTGTATCCATTGACCACTTTGTCCACTTCCTTATCAAACCCCTCTTTGTGTTTAAATTTTGTTTAGAAGTGATTGTAATGGTCCAAGTGGTGGTTCTTTCCCCCAACCTTGGTAGTATATGAAAATATGGATATTCTACAACCACTCTCTGCTAGGTGACGATCAGCTGAGTGATGTCTTGCAGTATCGTTGACGTCTAAGTATGCGATATTTTGATCCCTACCAGCTTGGTCCAACACATTTACACTCGAGTCTTATCACATCAATTGCTTCCCCAGCTTGGTCTCCGTACCACAGTAGACCTACTAGTAACTGCGTTGGTGTGTTTCGAATGGAAGTTTATCAATAATATTATGGCCATTATGCCCTACACTTTAAACTTCTCCCCTTAATTAAACCTGATGATTATTTTTATGTAAGACAGTCAATATAAAAGACAAGTGATGAGTGGTGAGCACGTGCCTATTTGTAAATCCAGATAAATTGAGTCTGCGCAGTTAAGATCACGATGCTAATAAATTTTTCACCAAGAGATATTGAACGCTACCGACCAACATCAAACTTAGCCTCATGAGTGGTACTTAGTATTTATGTTAAGTAAATGCCTTATTAGGTTTACCCAAGTTGCTGAACAGAATGATTTTTGAAATATGTAAGTGTTCCTTTAATCTCTATAACAACCTAAATAAACATATATGTATATATATTTAAGTCTTGTCTATGATTTCTTATGTACCATACTCGTACAACGACAAGATATCACCACCTGCATATTATAAACCCACCTAGGTTTTTAAGTTTTATTACGTTTTATTACACACAGTTCAATCATTTTAATAGGTCTAGAGATGGCACTTTATTTATCAATACTATCATAGTAACTAACATTAGCTGGCTACTAAAGAAAATTTTATAAAGCTATAATGGTCGTTATAACGAAGAGAAGCTAGAAATATACAAGTCCTTGCTTGAATAAACGAACGCGAATTGTTTTAGAAAATAAGTTTATTACCTTTTTAAGTGGTATTACCTTTTTAAGTGGTGCACCTAGAAAAAGTAGTTACACATTGTAAAACATTTAGTAACTGAGGACAAATTAAAAGGAGAATCCTTAGGTTACGAAACTCAACTTTAAATACCTAATGAAGAACACATACTATTTATGCCTACGATCCTAAGAAGGTTGCGAAATATTTTGCCTGCTGCATGCGTTTGTGGATACCAGAGTATGACAATGAGATTGATCTCTTCATTCATGGGGGGGCTGCAAGAAGAACTATTCTTTCTAGATAAGACTATCCGGCAAGACATGCGTGCACATATGACTATACACATCGATAAGAAAATCCCTATGTTTAATTCAACTTCTTGCAGAGCTATTCTATGCTGAATACATGTAAACAAGTGAGTTTTAATTATTTTGCTACAGGGCGATCTAATAGAAAGCTGCCAGAACTGTGTATCCAAAACTTTCTCACCATCATATATGCATTTTTAAAACGTGAATGAGCTGTTCCCGTCAAGGCTAAGACAGTTAAGAGGTCGCCGCCATCACCATGGTGCATGAACTACTTTAACAGTCTATCGTGCGTCTCTTACAGACTGATCGAGGCACAGTCTTTCAACGCAGAATTTAACGCCTCATGAAAAAAAAAGGGATCAATTGTTATTCCATTCACGGGTGAGCTAAGAGTAGTATTTTGGAGCATTAAAATAGCACTTTCAACATCAAAATGTAAATAAGATTCACCGTGAAAGGTTCAAATCTAGGAGTTGATATTATCTAATATTTGTTTGAAGAATATAATCTAACAGTACACTCGACTATAAGATTGAAACCGATCGATGTCGACATGATAACCACCTTCATACAATCTACGTGTATTTCAAGACGTTTGACCTTGTATTTTTCACGCTTAAAAGGGGGGATCGTGTGCTTGTTAGCATATATTAGGAAGTCCTAGATTTTCAGCTGAAACTTTCAATTCAATACACAAAGTTACGATCTTTGAACTAACTCGGATATGCTAATGTGTATACCAAAATGCAAAACTCTTAGAACCAAACTCAACTGTTAGGTGGCTTTTTTAAACTAAGTTAGAGCGTAAACAGTTGAAAGGAGCATGATATACTTATGAGCAATCGTTTAGGCCAAACAGCTTGAAAAATTAAAAGGTTTTAAGCTATTTTAATTGTGAGTCCGCCGTGAAGATATACAACCAAAATATGTTTTTTCCCCTCATTAGATCTTAATAGATACATTTAACTGTATTTAAAAAATATACACCTGGACACGGGAACCAAACCAGTGACCTCTGATTTAGTGTGACAATGATATACTACTGATATATCCATGTTCATCCTGTGCTTAGAAACATTCATAATGCATAGTTTCGAGTCAAATTCTATGATGGACGTGTAAGATCAACGGCTACTAAGTAATTATCAAAAACACACCCACCGGTGACTTGGAATCAGATTTATTAGGCCCCTTCCGTTGATAGCTATTAACCATAAGGGAAAAGGGGGGGGGGACATAATAAGCCCATTGTAATTTTAAATTGGAGACTATTATTATTATTGTTATTGTTAGCACCGCGTCTTATTATCCGTTTCGGGTTATACGCACTTACGCTAATGTGTAATGGTAGGGTGATTGTGAGATGAAATGAAGAACCTACAGTTTAACGTGGAATACTAATCATGATGGAGGTCTGGAATTCCATACATTCACCAGTTGTGATTAATACACGTCTTGTCAGAAGTGAGGGAAGGGTTTGGCAATCAGATAAATCTGTGCTGGGATCGCGAATTGAGCACATAAGTCCGACAGCTTACTTCTAGACCACCAGGTCACCCTAAATTGGAAACTAAAAATAAATTCATACCAAACAAATAAAACGAATAATATGAAGTTAAATTAATATTTTAAGTACAAACGTGGATTTCCAATTGTCTGAATTAAACAATTTATTATTCCAAGAGCTTGTATAAGTTTTAATCTTATAGAGTTTGCGTTAATCACAATATCTTGCAATTAATATTTATTAAAAATTTGCAGTTCACAGTTATCCATTTAAATATCAATGAAATGTTACTTCTGGTTAGCTTAGTAATAAAACATTAGCAAGCACTCTTGAATCTAGGGTCCTGGACTCAATTTTATTGTCAAGTTGACACTTTGTGACAAATTTATCTTCAAAAGAATATTTATGAAAGGCAGTAAGTCCGTGCCAAATGCTACTTTCAATGCATCAAGTATAAAATATAGTTTTGGATAAAAGCATTTCACACTCACACCTTACCAAAAATAAATAAATATTCTATCAATAAAATAGACTAGTGATGTTTATGATTATGTCTTTTTATATAACCTTTTTACATTTTTAGTACAACATCAAATTTTTATCAATAATTTACTAGCTGAAAGAACAAATGAATAACACGTCTGATCAATTTTATCTTGTGTTTTTTTTCTCCCCAGCTATTAGATTGCTGAGCACCAGCCAACTCTTGCAGAGCACTATGAGGCATGGCAACCCACCGGTGAACACCCTGACCAACTTTCCACTCAAAGAAAAACCAGATGTACCCCAGAGAACTCCACGAGTGTTTCTCTATGATCTGCCCGCCAATTACCACTCTCTTAGTCCTTACTACTACCTGTGTAAGTTACACCAAGGTCACAGACAAATAATATACCCAGACATTCAATCTCCAGGTTAAAATGGTTGCGCTCCTTTTGGCAGCTTGAATCCTTCAACACTAGGATCACTGCGGCTATTCCTATCATCACCCAAAAGTAACACTAGCGAAGCCCAGTGTTGAAGGACTCAAACTGGAAAAAGGAGCGCAGCGAAACCCCCGTAAGGTTGAGCATCTGTTTCTTACTTGTCCGTGGAAAGGTCCAATGTTCATAGGAAGAGCATTATAGAAAATACAAACATATGAAAGGCACAGGGAATGAAAAGGTAAAGTATAGTTTTAACTCAAATTGTATTGGTGCTTTCATCTGTTAGACAATCATGAGTAGGGACGTGGTATCGAAAGAAAAGTATCGATTCAATACTCATTAAAAGTATTGGAAGAAAAATATCGATACTGCACTAGTATCAAAATTAAAGTATTGATAACAGTAAGTATCGGTATAAAAATTTTAATCTGGAAATTTTTATCTAGTAATAGTAATTTCAACGTTTGCATCATAATATTGTATTTTCATATTTATTTAAACATTGAAAATTATAATGATTTAACCATATTATAGTATACTTAGGTATATCGCGTCTATTCTATGTGTTGGAGCTTGTAAGCAGGGGCATCGCGCTAGGGGGGAGGGGGTTTGGGGGGTGTCATCCCCCAATGTTGGTTAACAGCTTGAAAGTTGGGAATTTTGTGAGATTTGAGATCTGAAGTTGGGAAATTCTAGGCCTATTCTGTACCCTTTTACTTTCTATTATGAAAGTCCTTAAACACAGACTTGCACAGACAAATTTAAAATGTCTCAACTGTTGATCCTTACTCTACAATAAATCCCAAATTCAAAAATCTTCAAACATTTAAAGGAGATTCCTTGTTTAATAGATTGTAGAAATCTTAGTTAATTAAATAGCCTAGTAGCGCCGTTATCGGTAGACAGACACAACGGCCGGTGAGTTTAAATTCCATTCACGGTATGAATTACTACTCTCTGAAAGGTCTTTTTTCCTACCAATATCCTACTTTATAACAGATTTCTAGTAGGGGAAAAGGCCTTTCAGAAAAAAAAATCTACGCTGAACAGACTTTGCCGAATGAGGTATGGAAACGAATCATAAGGGAACATGAGCTGCCCAGTAGCAAAATTTCACTTGCTTGAAGTGGCAGCATTGTCATCCAATGTTACGCAACCTTTTTTGTTTTCTTATTGAAAGCTTTAACTGATGAAATGACATTGAGATTAGTGTTAGTGTTTTACTTCTGAAATGCACACTCATTTTTCTAGCAAGTGTCCATACTAGTTCGAATTCAAATGATGTATCTTATTTCATTGTTTAATAAAATAGGCTTTCATGAAAGCAATTTAAATAGGCTCAAAGCAACAATGAAGGAAGAGGAGTAATAGGGCTGTGTTACATTGTTACAACTCTTATAATTTTTCATTGTATTAAGTAGAGTACATTAAACAAAAAGTTAAGTTTTTGTTCAACCTTTAACATTTTCAAATTTGGAATACATTTTTAAATTCGTTATTTAGTGTTCAATTTGCATGCAATTTCGTATAACCATGTTGTTTAGCGTGCTGATTTCGAATTTGCCCTAAGTTATTTAACAAAATGTCAGGGGAAGCCCCTTCACTCTCACGTGCTAAATTACAATATGTTGTGAATAATTTATTGACGTACCAGTATTAACATTTAGGGCAACTTCCAGGAGATTATGAAGCAGGACATTGGTAGAAAGTTATCAAAATACTGTAGAAATATCGATAAATTCCATTTTTTATTGCTTTATTTTACAGTTGAAAATGTTTTTAAATAAACATGACCAAATTGATAATTTTTTGATAAAGTGACGAGCAAGTTCTACATCTTGGAGAGCCTACTAGTTAAATATTGTTTCCAAATGTGTTGTAATAAAGCAATGGTTTACAACTTGGGGGTTGCAGTGCGTTTTGGGTGGGGTCACAATATATATATATATATATATTTATTTCAAGAATTTTAATGACTATAAGAAGATTCAAAATTTTAATCGAAACGTAAGTATTTTAAGTGCTAAAAACGACCTAGTTACTGCTTAGGTTCCTTTTGACTATTCTATTCTGATAGCTTCTTGTTGACTTGTTTACTGTTGGCAGCCTTGTAATGCTGCTAGCATAATATAAAATTATCCCCCAACCCCGGGCTTGTTGATTCTCTTTTACTGCAAATTAGTCACATATAATCATTATTATAAGCAATTTATAGCAACTAAAATAAGCATTAGTGGACATGTGAGTTTAATTTCACGCTCTTTTGGTTTGGTTGTGAACGTGAAGTAAGGCTTTCAATTCTGGCCAGGGGTAGTTTATCCTAATATCCCTCCAAGCAAATAAGTGTATATTTCCTCTAAATTTTACCTATTTCAATGGTGTAGCTAACTGTAGATAGTCCGGGCTGGTAGTAATACACAGTGAAAAAACTTAAAAACTAGGATTTGAAAGCATTTAAGTTATCAAACGGTCGCAATGGCCGCAGAGAGAAATGTGATCATAAACTTAAAAATGTTGGAAACCACTGTAATAAAGTCAGTTAAATTTTTTAATCTAAAATACATGATTTGAACAATATATAAAAATTTAAATAAAATATTTAAGCTCAATTGGATATTTAGCTCAGATGCAGGTAAACTGAAATAAATAATAATTCAAGATGCACTGAGAAATCCTTGTAACTTTAAAAATCCAGTATTAAAAAATAAACAAGGCTATCACAGTGGGGGAGGCTCAAACCACCCCCAGAATTTTATGAACAAAATGGCTTTATTTATGGTTCAAACAATATAAAAATTAAGATACAAGTTCAAATTAAGGGGCTGTGTTACCATAAAAAGCACTTTAAAGAGCTTCTAGAATTGTTTAATATTTAGAATTTTTCTTAGTCTTCCTTAGTTATGGTGTTATATTGCAAAAAAAAAAACCCGCTTCAGATAGCTTCTAGAGGTGTTTAGTATTTAGAATTTTTCCTAGCCTTCAGAAGCTAGGGGAAAATGTTGCCTTATTAAACAATTCAGATATCTTCTAGAACTCTTTATCAATTAGAATTATTTCTAACTTTCGGAAATTGGGGTGTGTGCCCACCAAACTAACCCCCTCCCCCCCCCCACCGAAATTATCGGCTGGCTACGGCCTTGCAAATAAATAAATACATTTGCCTAAAAGATCGGTTGAAGGCTTAATTATCACCCCAAATTTAAAAAAAATTGTAGCCTCCTCCTGCCATCACCCCCCTCCCCCACGTACTCAACATTGCCCTTCTTGTACTCTCCTTTGCTACTTGGGAATTTTTCTAATTTCGAAATGCTTAGAGTTGGGAAAAACATTGGTTTATCCCCCCCCCCCTCCTCCTCAATATATTTCATGCAACGTCCCTGCTTAGAAGGTATAATAGATAATATTGTATAGTGGATATTATTAAAGGTTTTACCACACCAGCTAGAGTTGCTTATTGCTTGTCATACAGAAAATGAGTGTGAATTGAGAAATAGTGTAATTTGTTCTTTCTCCACAGTCCACTCTAGTGAACATTTAATACCACCATGAGTGAAGATAACAAAAATGTTATTTCTTTCGAAAAAAATTCGATATCGGAGTGTGAGTACAAATATCAGTAAAAGTATTGGAAAAAAGTATCGAGTAAAAAATACTGGTATCGAAAGGAAAATATCGATATTAGTAAAGTATCGGTACTTTTTTCCACATCCCTAATCATGAGACCTTTCTATTGAACTTCAGAAAGAGATATATGTTGTATTTAAACGGATTTAAGAATATTAAGGTGTTTTCTAGGGCCATTATGAGGCTGGAGGTATAAAAGTTGTCCTGGAAAATGTGTGTAGTGTGACGTTCCTCCTTTTTTCCCCTGTACCCTTCAATTATTTTATTGCACTCAGCATTGTTAACATTTTGTATATGTTTTAAGTGTGTAAGTGTTATTTTATTAATATCACAATTATAATGGTTTTATAAAAAGTTATAAATCGGACGTATGAATACGTGAAAAGTAAATCTATATACGGACAAACTCTTTTTGCTTTTTGGGCTAGTTTAATTATATTTGGAAAAAGGGACAGGAAAGATGGCTAGAAACATATAAAAGGAGCCAACACAATATGGATTTTACAATGAAAAGAACACAGTTCAAAACTTACACTGCTGCCACTGCACAAAGAATTATGTTCTTCTTTTCATTGCAAAAGCCATATTTCGGTTGTTTCTTTTATATGCTCACATCCACCTTTCCTGTACCTTCTTTCAAATATAATACAATTACCTCATCTAGCGAAAAGAGGATTTAAAAAAAAATCTATATTATATATCCGTATCCAGTGTCCATTTACTTTGTTCGTCCTTTATGTTATTCCCTTAATATGTTCCTTTCTAAGTGTCCTATCATTCCTTAACAATTTTCTTTTTCTCCCGTTTGTGTTATTTAGATTTCCTCTTTTAGGAAGTTGCATTTCACGTTTCACACTCCCTTCTGATGAGTACCGACAGAATGAAACCTAGGTCGGGGGATTAGATGGTAACGAACAATTTTATTTAAGAGGCAGCCATTACTTTGTTATCCAATGCAGCAATCTAAAGTGTGAACTGTGTTCATCTTTTCATTGTAAAAGACACGTTGTGTTTATATGCTATATGTTCCTATCCACCTTTCCTGTTCCTTCTTCCAAATATATTAAAATTAAAATATAGACAATATTCAAGCTCTCAGATAACTTTATATTAAAATTTGACTGTATCTACTGCTGACCAATCAACCCTGACTTGATAAGAGGTTTAAAAAATATAGATTTATTACATTTAGGCACATGCATTATATTAAATTTGAGCCCTACACTTATTTCAGGTTGCTTAATATATTTCTCTACAAGAGAATTACAATAGTTTATCTAATCTTCAGTATAATTATTCACTTATTTATTGTGAATGGACTTCAGTACGCATATACAATTTTTTATAGACATGTAGTCATAGTCAAGTAAGCTCGTTAGTTGTTTTAGTAATAGCTACCGAATAAAATTGGTTATATCTATTTTAAAGAGATATATATAAGGTGTAATGAGGTGGACTGGATATAGCTTGCTCAATATATGGATATAGTGTAATGAGGGGTACTAGTTCAAGATGGGATAGGGTGTAATGAGGTGGACTGGACAGAACTAGTTCAAATTAGGTAGAGGGTGTAGTGAGGGGTGATGAATATAACTATCTCAATATGGGAATAGGGTGTAATAATTAAGTGGCCTGAGTAGAACTTGCTCAGGATAGGTATAGTGTGTAATGAAGAGCAGTGGATAGAACTATCTCAGGATAGGGATAGGTTATAATTAGGTGAACTGAGTAAAACTAGCTCATGATAGGGAAAGGGTGTAATGAGGGTCACTGGATATAACTAGCTCAAGATAGGGATGGGGTTAAATGAGGTGGACTGGATAGAACTAGCTCAAGATAGGGATAGAGTGTAATGAAGTGGACTGGATAGAATTATGTCAAGATAGAGTTAGGGTGTAAAGAGGGTACTAATTAGCAAGATTCTATATTAAAACTCAATAAATAAATGGGAAACTCTAAAACTTATGAACTCCTATAAAGCATATATATTTTTGATAAAAAAATTATATTCAAATAAAAATAAACACTTTTGCTATGTTTGTTTTTATAAATATTGTTATTTGTAATTTGAAAACTTGTGAAAATTTCTCTAGTAACATAAGCAAATTTATGTTTAAAATATATCTAAGTTATAAAAATATGCTTGAAATCGTCCAAATAAGTAAAAATAATTCTAAGGACCCACTGAAACTAAAATTACGTACAAATATAGCTAACATCAATCAAAACTGGATTGTAAGCTAGAAAAACTATTTAAATAATAACTATTAAATATATTTATCTAGTAAAAAAATATACTGAACATATTAAAGTGTATTTTTAGAATTTACTGAACAAATATGATACATTTATTTAAATTCACTATAAGGTTATTGTTAGACTTATAGCATATATATTTTATTATTAATACTACTATTTAATATTCAAATAGTCTGAAGTGTAATTACGATGATATAGCATTTATTTCAAATATTTTCATCTACATAAGTATAACTCGCCAAATTTATATAGAAATAACATAAAATCAATTATCAATTTAGAGATCTATATACAATTCCAAATAAATTATTTGGAATCATGCCATTCGACTCCAACAGCAAACGAAAATTCCCTAAGCTTGATAGACTTATCGGATGTACTAAGGATTGGGACCAATAGCTATTATCTGGGTATCAGGGATCCCGGACTTTAATCGCCTATAATCGTTTAAAAATTACCTAAAACAGAACTATAAATTCAACCAAATACTTCAATTTTAAAGTAAAACTGACCTAAGAAGATGGAAAAAAAATCTCGGAATAAATGCACACCACTAAACCAAACAAGCGCTTTACAAATGAAAAAGAAAATATATATCTAGTGAAAAGGCCCTAACAAATAATATTTTGCATTCTGCTAAGTATAACATTGATCTACAAATATCTGCTTCTGAATTAATAGCCATTTCCTCCCAAAGCAGCCTTTTACAGCTTAGTTTGTGTCTCTTCAGGAATGGGTGTTCATAACCATACAAGAAAAGATGATAAAAAAATTCATTTCTTATATTATCTTATCATTCCGACAATAATCTTTTGTTGAAAAAATGTATGTTTAAGTATTTATGTTTTTACAATTTATTAATAGTATTAAAAAATAATTCAATTTAAGTGCCTAAACATGACTCAAAAATAACTAGAAACCAAATCAAGATTCAAACCAAGAAAATATTACATTAATATGACATAAAAAAGAATTGTCTTCAACAATAATAACAAAGTGTATGTACTTATTAGCATTGTCTGTGACGAACCATAAAAAACATGACACGTCATCAACATCTTGCCTGGAATGTTAAATGTAAAGAGGAATCAATCATGACTCATAGTGTTTAATTCTGTGGACATATCCAAATAAACACTTATATATATATATTTATATATATATATTTACATCCCAGTTAAAATGATTTTAAAAACTCTATAGAAAATTACATTCTATTCAGTCAGTGATTTTCGGAACACTATACTAGCAATTATTTCATTACGGAATCTATAGATAAAACATTATATTTAGCTGCTAATAGAATTACGAAATGATTATCTCTAAGAAAGCCAACCTTCCCGTAAAATTGAGAAGATATTGGTACATACAAATAAGGGCTCAAATTCTTGACTGATCTTATAATTTGCCAAATATTTCCACATTTAGCCTACCGCCAAAGACAATATTATAAAATTGAAAATATTTACAAACTTTAAAGTTAACTAAACAGAATGTAATGAGGTTTTTTAAAGGCCTTCATCGGTAATATTTAATCAGCAGTCAAGAAGTTATATTTAGGAAAAAATCATGAAATACAACTGACTCTCCGAAATCCCAACTTTTTTTGAAGACTAAGACGTTAATTTGGGGATCTTGGCTTATTTATTTAAGTTTTTCCGGGGAAACAATGAAAGAACACAGATATTGTGGTGACTATAAAAATATTGTCAAAAAAAGATAGAAATAAAACAAAATATTTTTTGAATCGCTCAAGTTTCAAAGAATAACAAGCTATATTACTAGTAGTAATCTTATTCCACTAGATTTGAGGATCAACCTCCTAGTAGAAATCCTACAGAAGTCCATTCATACTGCTTTTTAACCCTCACTATAATGCTTGATATGTTTTTAAATTAATATAAATATTATTCAGATGACTGTTACTATCATTCTATATTATTTAATTCAGTTTAGGAAAAACGATTCTCTATTACTATACATTATACTTATCGAGTCAACAACACAAAGGTTAGTTTGATGTGATTTCTATTCATCTGGAGTTAGACATTAAACTCGCCCCTTTGTCTGGTTAGTGCTGCCTTCACCATCTGGTAGATATCCCATGCACTTGGGAGTTCATAAAGTTTGGTGACCCTCATTGCCTTCCATACTAAATATCTATGAGCGAGCATGAAAGAGCCTACCTACCAAGTTTGCTGGTAATGTATTTTCACATACCTTCTAGGCTTCTTTAACCTGCCACAATCATCATGGGACCCAATGGCTATACTTCCCCTCCGAAGGAGGTTGTGCTACGAATTTTTATCATTCTAGAAAAATTTGTCGACCTTAGCTGGATTAAAACCCACAACTATCGGGTTCTTGGGCGACATACACTATCTATATTTTTCATGTAATCTTGCACTACCAGGTCAATTTAACCATATTTTGATATCGTACTAACAAAGTAATATAAATGTTTAGAATAAGTATTTAATATTAAGTTCATAATAATTTAATTTTTTTATTTCTACTGCACATAGAGGGACAATAGATATTATTCTACTTTATATATAAAATATCCCATGGCATAGAGTAGTAATATTATTCGTATTTTCTTCTAAATTTTTTATAAAAAACTACAAATAGGTACCCTTCATTTACTCTAAAAGGTTACAGTCTTACCTTGACAAATAACACTATGACCCTATATTATCGTCTGAACCATAATGGAATTACGTAAGGTAAGCTTACTTACTACCTTTCAGGGTAAAATAAGGGTACAAATTTAGTGTTATTTTAAATTAGTTTTTCTAAATTAAAAGGTAAAAGTATAAATAATCTAACATAAAATAATGAAATGGAATAAATAATATATTTGAATGCCATACAATTAAATAGTCAAGTAAATTACTTATATGTGTATTAATACTATTCTATTAAGTACCTCTAAACAAACAGGGTTGATTTTATTTTTTTATTTCAGCGCGTGTGAAAGGAAAGAAGACAGAGTACCCTTCACGGGACAGTTCCCAAGTAAACATCCCAGAAATGGAGCGTTATTCAGTGGATGCTAATGGTGTTATCCGACCAAGCCAGAAGTTACTCACTCCTTTACCAAGCCCGGACAGGAACCAACGACTATCTTGGACGACTCGAGACATTTTCTTGGCACCCCAAATGTCATCTTCGCCCCACCACGTTTCGTCAACCGACCGTTCTTTAAACATTTACCAACAACAAAGGAAGGTAGCTCCTATATACACTTCAGAATTTTCATCTAGGACATTAAAAACCAAATATCCAGGATGACCCTTAGTTTGTCACATTTTAATATATTGAGCAAAAAAAATATCATATAAAAGAGATGTGATCAAAAAAGTATATACAAATCTGTCATATAGTAAAAGTTCTTAATAGGATGGAAATACTTCCAAGCATAGTTAATAAGCAAAACAAAAACTACGTTTAGTAACACCAAACTGTATATATTAGTTTTTGATTTTTTAGTGTGTGGGGAAGAAAGAGGTTTGTTAAGTATTTTAAAGTATTAATATGATATATTACGATATTATTAGCCAAATAATCTAATATATAATATCAAAAGTTTGTAGATTTGTTAATCTTTATTTGTACACCTACACACAATAACATGTGTTATAGTTGCTAATAATATTCAACTATCGATAAATGCTATAGTATTTACTTTACTATTTGAAAGATCATACAAACTAAAAATATATATATTTACTTGTCTAAGACTAAAGGTAATTTTATAAATTGAATACTTTTAAAAATAGTAAAATTGGGAATATAATAAATCCTAAATATATAATATGTAAATATTTAATATAAAATAACTATCTTTTACTAATGCGTGCCAAAATCAAGTAAGTTTATATTTTTATTATTATTCATTACCATATATCCATAACTACAGAAAAATGATATGTCAAATACAATATTTTGTTGTTGTTGTGAAAATGTTACATTTATAATCTAAGAATTCTAATATAATCAATCAGGTTACAATTATAAATATATCTGTTATAATATTTAATAAATAAATTTGTCATGGTTGATTATACTAAAACCCTCTCCCACGGGTTACACCATGGTGGAACTAAATAAGGTAAGCTTAGCTATTTTTTTGTATAAATGAAGGGTGTCTACATTATTAAAAAATTCCTGAACTTTAAGGGAAGTAATATGAATTGTACAAAAGCCCATATCATAAAATTTAAACTGTGTACAGATATTTTTTTCCATTTATGAAATTTTTTCTATCTCTCATAAGATTATTTCAACAATCAACATTTAATCTGACACCATAAATTGATAAAAAAAAAGACAACACCATCTTAAAATCCTTCTTACACTATTTGCACCATAGTTTATGTTAATATTATAGAAAATATGATTATTTCCTTGCATGCGCCACTGAAATCAAAAAATCTTTTTATAGAGAACTATTAAGTATTAAATAAAATACTATAACTATACATAATCCGTATCAAAATAAAATCAATAGGGCCTACTTTAACTAATAAATTCTAAATCTCTCTCTCTTTATATATATCTATATACATAAAGTTAAGATAAAACTTTATATATATATATATAGTTAAGATAACACTTTCTTGTATCGTTGTTTAAAATGAACCTAGTTGAATGGTAATATGGCGCGTATTGGCGATGACACGTGTACACAACATTCTAGTAGAGAAACCCGAAGATATATTTTGAGACGTCGTAATAAGAAAATGTGAAAAAGAATCTGAAGGAAGTTTGGTGGTTGGCTAGGGATTGGATGATGGTGTCTCAGGACATGTTTGAATGGTGTGCTTTCGTTATCTCTTAAGTTTCTTAGAGCCAGTAAACTAGTTGGCTCATTCATAGGCAGTTTACTTTAAAATGTGAGTAGTCATCGTGTGATATTTCACATTTAAGGGCATGATTATTTCTCTTATGAAATATATTCACTGAGTAAACTTTTGTTTGATGTTATTTAAAATGTATATGCCATATTATATTTCTGATTATATTACATATATAATATATCTTCAAGATAACTTTACTTATATTTTAGAAATATAATTTATTATTCTGCCCTGCGTCAGTATTGTTGGCGGACCCGTGGACATTTGTTTAAACGTGTATCAGTCATTAGGGCTGTCTCTATCGAAGGTCAAACCCTTCCTTCAACTCTGACAAGATATCTTGTGAATGTGGGGAATGTCAGGCCTCCGCCGTGGTTCGGATTCCATGTTAAACTGTAGGTCCTCCATTTTCATCTCACAATCACCCTACCATTACTAATTAGCGTAAGTGCGTATAACCCGAGCGGGTAGCTAGACGCGGTGCTAATAATAATAATAATAATCTATCGATGGTGAAACACGTGGAGTTGCACGTGGCGGAAAGTTTTGAAGGGTGGAAAAAATGCAATAAATTAAGAGCTAATATGAAAATAGTTAATTAGAAAAACCCGCGTTTATTTTTTATTCCTCCGTTGGAGCCTTTCTCCAAATCACCTGAAATAACATAATTTTTCAACACTTCGTAATTCATTATTTCAGAGTGACGAGTTGACAACACTAGTCACAGCTGATTAGCGGAAAATGTCCAGTTGTTTCGGAGTGCAAATCACAATAAGTTGGTCTTTACGCAGTGTTGCAATTATAAGTATTTTTATTTCTGGTTTTACTTGTTTTAAGGAAATACAGTGCTCCGGCGATTATTAAATGATACAATTTATTTTTTTGTTTAGATTATTAGGTTATAAAACAAGTTTCAAACTTAGAGTAGCTATTATGTCTAATAAAATAAACAAACTTTTAATATAAAGACTAAATTTTCTTTTAAAATAATCAATGTAATCAATTTTTTATTTTTCATTCAGATAGATCTTATTGTTTTCTTTCGAAATCAATCGGAATATTTTTTTTAAAAGGGGGAGAACTATCAAAATTACAATAGTTTTTATTAAAGTACAGTTATTTTTTAAATATGTCATGCTTTTTCATTTTTTAAAAATATTTTATGAATATTTTAAAAACTACGTGAAATATTTTTATAAAAGGTAAGAATATATTTTTTTATATTTCCCGGTAGAACAAATTGATATTTCTAGATTTTTCTTTGTAACTATCCTCGTTTTAGAAATCACTTAAATATTTTGATTTTAAGAGAAAAAAATACTATTTTGTTTTTACAATTTACGGTCACCTGTTGAATTTCTGTGGGATACATTAACTATATCAGTGGCATTATTAAAAATTCAATAAACAAAATATTTCAGAAAAAAAATTAATCATCAGAAAAAAACACCGTTATATTGTAAATTTAAACGTTTATTCTATTTTCTGGTTGGGGTGACGGGGTAGGAAGATTGAGGCGCCCATTTAGGTGTTAGCATAGGGTGCCATAAACATTAAGGCTAGCCCTGAGAGTCGAGTTCAAGTTAGTAGCATGATGGAAGGGTAAATGGTGTAGGCCTACACTAAGAATGCCAAGACATGTTATAAAATGCTTTTAATTTATTTTATTTATTTGAGCCTTTTAACGTGTATTTTCTTAACTGACTAATTATATCAGCACACGAGAATTTCTTTGAAAGTGAAAGAGGCTACCAAATTTGCCGTGATAGGTATTTTCACATAACCTTTAAGGGTTAATTTACTTACCTCAATCGACATGGGATGGATTGCTTTACTTCCCCTACGAAGGAAGTTGTGCTACTGTTTTTTTATCACTAAAAGAAAATACATTGACCCCGGCTGGGTTTGAATCCATGACCAATGGATCCTGAGGCAAGATATTTTCCCCAAGACCAATGGGGTTGATGAGAGGAGATTCTATTCGTTGAGTATTGGTGAAGCGTAAACTTACAGAAATACGTCATGTATCCTTCGTCTACCCTCTAAGGTAACAAGCCTACCTTGAATGATTCCACTATGGTATAGCTTATAAGATAGAACCATAACTTAATCCGTCAAGGTAATATTGCTGCTACCTTTCAGGGTAAATGGAGTGCACAAACCTATTATTTTTCGTGACGAGATCAAAAAGAGTGATTAATGTGTTGAAATGTTAACAAGTTATCTCAAGGACGCACTTCGATGGAAGAGCTTCTTTTATACATTTAATCTGATAAGACCCACTTCGGTGGTCGAATGCCCTATGGTGGCAATAGACTAGACTGCTGATGACAGAAAAATCGGAGTTCGAATCCTTGTTGGCTGTACTGAGGTTTTTTTTCCCTCTAAATGGTTTTCTTCCCTCCCTATGTGCATTTCCCATTAATTAAAACTTTCTTATTCCTTATACATTAACATTATTACATATGCCAATAACCCGGATGGCTAGTAATAAATGGTGCTAAAGAAAATGAATATGGATTTTAAAAAACAGGCAGCTCATAATATTACCCAGGCTACATACTAAATTGTAATATATAACCCCAGTCTTTTATATAATAAAACATTACACATATTAAACGTTTGTTTTAAAAGGCTATTCTCTGTACTTTATTTGAACTAAACAGTTTTTAATGTTTTATGAAGTAACCTATTTTACTTAGAGAAAGCTAACACTATACTATTACTTGTACATGAATAGCGAAGCTTAGAAGATGGAAATGATCATAAGGTTACGGATACAGCTGCATGCAAGTATAATATTCGTAAATTTGAAAAATAACACCTGTAACGGGGTCTAATGTTATATTACCGTTTCTAGGTTTCTTTAAATATACGAATATTTTACTTCGAAATAAAATATCTCAAACACTTTTAAGCAGAGACTATGATATGCGATATATAAAACGATTGCATTTCATTAAATAAACATTGAATTTTATTATAAAAATTCGGTACCTATATTAATTTTTTTTAATTAAAGAAATGTACTGTACGTACCCTGATAATTATAAATTACTTTAAATTTAAGTTGTATAGTGATATGAATAGAAACATTGTGACTAATGTTATCATTCTTAATATTAAAATATATGTCTTTGGTAACAATCAATTATCCTAACCAATTCAACCACTTTTTTACTTTTTTTTTACAAGTGATCTTTGGTTGTAGGGTAATACATTTACAGGGCTTAGAAAACCCTAATTGGTTATTAGAAAGTTAAGGATAAAACTGTAACGTCGCAGTGTGTTAATTTTTCTCTATAATTTCAAGTGAAAGCGGCAAAGAGCAATGATATCTACAAATTAGAAAACACATGGATAGTTTTGATATCGTTAAATCAAATTTACATTCACAAAAGTGTTCATAATTCGCATTAAAGGGTCAGATAGACAATATCGTTATATTTTTACTGTTTTAATTTGCATTGGTGCTATAGATTAATAAATACTACTATTAACAATTACGTTTTAATATCAATTCTAATATGTTAAGTTCAAGTTTGTATAAACACACGTTTTGTGAAATTTTGATGTCTTTAGCTATGACTAGTCCACTTTTCTTATGCTACTATAAATAGCACCCAATATCAAGACATATCGTAAATTTTATGTTAAGCATATGTTAAGGTCAAAATGGTCCGTTTATTAGTTTCTTCGTTTTGTCGTCAGGTTGCATAAAGATAAAGTATATTGGGCTTATTTTATTGCTATTGTTGCAAAGCCAAGCCATATTCAACTAGATTTTAAACTCAAGGTTGTGATAGCTTGAATATTTTGAGCAAAGCATTATTTTTAAACAAATACACTAAAAATAAGCAATCGTAAAAATGTATTTCTTCAGAATAAAATTTATTTAGAGTTGGGAAATATATATATATTAGTACCACGTCTTACTACCCGTTTGGGTTATACGCCTATGTACTAATTCCACTGATGGGTTGGGGATCAGGAAGGCTTAATATAGAGAAAATGGACCCGCATTTGCGGGTAGAAAAATTGGAAAACCATTTAGGATAAACCACCTTCAGTGCACCCGACTGGGATTGAACTCCGATCTACCCGTCTTCAGCAGTCTAGTTCAATACGAGACTAGCGCATTAGACGAAGCGGCCACTGAAGTGGGTTGGAAAAATAATTCATCAATACAATGTGACCCAAACAGAATTAAGATACTTTACATTAGTATACAAAGATAGGAGACAGCTATTATCAATCTGTTTGAATAATTTAATATTCTCTTTGCATTTCAGTGAGATGAACGATGTTACCACCAAAATCTATAATATTCTATGGGTCCTTGGCTCCTTTCTCATCTCCTGGTTGTAAATTTTATAAAAATATAAATGCACTTGCAAAAATAAGTTTAATTTGATGTTTTGTTTGAAATATAATACGCAAAAGCTTATGCCTGTTATCATAAAGGGTAAAGTACATAGAATTAATGGACATTTTCTTATATTTTCCGTAACACCGAAAATTATCTGCTAGAAGTTTAAGTAGAACCTTCATCCTCCTTATTTATCCTAACCCTAATGCACCTTTTCTGTGCTTAGAATAAGAAGGAAAATATTTATTTTTAAGTTTTTGTAAACATACATTTTAGTTGTGTCAGACTTGATCAATAATTTAATAACAAATAATATTATTATTATTATTATTATTAGCACCACGTCTTACTACCCGTTCGGGTTATACGCACTTACGCTAATGTGTAATGGTATGGTGATTGTGAGATGAAATGGAGGACCTACAGTTTAACGTGGAATCCGAACCACGGTGGAGGCCTGGCATTCCTCACATAACAAATAATAAATAATCTCAATTAGTCTAGCATTGTTATTTAATCCATCGATTTGACAAATGTAACCTTGATTCTACAGCTCACATCTAAATATAATCATGACATATATATATATATATATATATATATATAGCATGATCCAGAAACCGACCCCTTGGTTTAGTGGTCAGTGCATTTGAATACGAGCTTAGGAGTCCTGGGTTCGATTCCCGGCTGTTACCTTGGGTATTTCTCTCTTAAGGGGAGTTATCCCAATGGTCACCAAGGTCTTGTTAATTTAGGCTTAACTTAGGTTTAAGAGTTTCCACTGGTTTCACATCCTCATACTCACTATCACCGTCCACCTCCACGGAAAGGATGTACGATTAGTACATTCGGGCGTCCCCTGGGCAATGGTACACTAGTATTGGCTAATGGCTAATATTCCCACAAACTGAGTTACGAATTATGTATCCCAGACGTGCGATATAAAATTAAATGATCTAGTATCGCATTCATTTATATTTGGGTTTCAATTATATATCTTGCAAGTTCATTGTGCTCTATTCGACGGGAAATAGTCAATATTATTACAATAATTAGCATTATTACATAATTCCGATGATAGTAAATTTCAGCTACCACAAGCAATTTCACAACGTTATTTTAATCTTAAAGATACTTGTTATTAATCAATAATTAGCATTATTCTAATGTAATTCTAATCACAAACAATAAACATAATAATTAATGTTTATGAAACAAACCTAAAAGAGGAAAGCAATATCTAATTCAAAATACAACAGTTTTATTCGCGATATTAAAGTAGTTTAGATACACTTTTTTCAATATTATAAATATTAAATTTTAATTTTTTTAGTGAATAAATAATATATTTATTTTAATCAAACTTACAACATTAAAAAAATAAAATACAAGTTTATCATGTCGTATATATTTGATCTCTTAATCACAGAGATTCAGGTACTCAAACTATTACTTGAAATATATTATGGTATAGTTTAGCTTAAATACATTTTATAATATAGGGTCTACACTACTTTTCAAACAAACACAAATGAAAAATAAAAATTACAACCATACAAGCAGGCAATTGTACCAGGCTACAACCTATTCCTCCAGTAAGATATGTGCTAAATGAATTTGGAATGCTCAACTGAAAAATTATAATAAGCAGCACTTAATTGCTTGAAAACAAACAATAAGGAACTATGTATTACCATTGTGATAGCAGATTTCAACATCTTTAAATGAAAAGACTCACACATAGGTTATAAAAGTATGTTCAATTAAATAGTGGGTTTGTAACGTAGTTAACACAAAATAAGAATCTATATTCATATTATAAACTGTATCTAATTAAATCTTGAGGTATAGGGACATTGTGGCCCATCACTATTTGGCTTTTTAGGTTGTTAAAAAATACGAGTCAATATCATATCCCAATAATTCTAGGAATATATCACATTTTTATGCCATTCAAGAGTAGTCTAATGGTTATATACCATTAGTACTAGTGTAAAGCAGTGAGTCCCCAAGGAGAAAATCTTTTAGAAGGTGGAGTGAGCCCCAGAGGTAACACACTTTGGGAAAGGGGAGTGAGCCCCAGAGGAGAAACACTTTGGGAAGGAACAGAGGCCACGTAGGGCGAACGTTTGATAAAGCTTGGAGGAGGCTTCTCAATTCGAGGATATTGTTTACTCTCCTTGATTTCTTCATCTACCTCTGGGAATAGAACAGGTCCAGCATTGTTTGTTAACGATGTTTGGGTAGGTCTCAAAATCCCTCCTGAAAGTGACAAAGGCAAGAAAGGCATAACTTGAGCTGGTGTTTCTTCATAAGAATACAAACTATGCTGCTCATTATTAAGACCACTATATTCCAAAAACGATTCCTCCGGGAAGACGTGCTTGCTTGTAATTTGAGGAATGTATGTAGGTTTCAGAGATAGAGTTGGATGAGGTAGTTCCTTTCCTTGAGGGCTAGTATGTGAAGAAGGGCCACTATGGCTAACTACGGCATTGAAGCCATTCTGGTCATCTGCTGTATAGTCTACAGTTCTTATACTTCCATCAGCTTCAAGTAGACTGTATGAACCTTTCACTTTGTCTCCATCGCGGGTCTCCCATTGGTTCTTGAAGTCACGAGTGTGGTAGTCTTTCACGCCGTAGTTGAATTGATAGCTTGGGTAGCTCTGAAATGCAAATATGAAAATAATTATAATTTTTTTCTAAAACAAGATTATTCAGATCTCCAGGTAAAAATGTACACATGTTGTAGGAGGTGACGATGAAAGTACTCCCACGTAATGAGCTTGGACTTGGCAACACAAGCAGCACAGACACAGACATCCCCACCACTCCCTTCCCTGACACACACGATTGTGCTAGTGTAGCAGAGCGGCATTTCACTGTTGGATGTTAACGGCTAGGGACATTAAACGTTCCCTGAAGTGGCAGACATGCATTGTGTACACGGTGAGATTGAAAGATTGATGAGTTACATATGAATGAATACATTTTTGCCGTCTCGTAGCGCTGTCATTTAGCGTAGCTGTGCCTAGGTTCACTATGGGGATAAACTTATCTTGTAGCCCCCTAAAACCTGTATAATGTTTTACCTGGAGATCTGATTAGTATAATATATTAACCGCAACATTTTCCTGCACCAGTAAATAAATATTGTAGCCAATTGGTTATTAAAATAACTCAATAAATTTCAATAATGAATTCAGATCATGAAACTATTAATGTATGTTTAGTAAGAAAAATTATATTATAATAGTTATACTCAGTTAAGATAGTCACTCTGTTCTGAAACGTTAAAAGTGTTTTTCCATTGTGATCAGTTGTCATTGGGATATTTTTTGCACAATGTATTTTTAAATTTATATTCTGGCACACTATCTTTTAACAAAATTGCTGATTGTCAAAGCTGGCATTTAATGTATAGATAATAATTGCATTATTTTAGTCTCTCATTTTGTTTGTACACGTAAACAAGTAATATTAAGCCTAGTTTTGAAATATGGGATTCATTTTAACAATTAATTACAAACAAATAGCCCCTTACTTCCATTACTTTTGAAAAGACAACTCTGATATTTGACTATTAAAATCTCGATATAATATTTTACTACCAACCAAATTTGGCTTAACCCAAAAGTAAAAAACCTTAAAATCAAATTTAGAATATGTTTAATTTTCTGGTTTGTTAGTAAGTATGACCTATGTCTCATAGGAGTGTGTCTCCACCTTTTAGCATTTGAACTAATGAATTAATTTTGACCAAACTTAAAATGCACTAGGCTTCCATCCGGATAACTCTGTGTCTGACCTATGATATCCTAAAGTTTACCAATACAGCAGACCATCTCTCCTTACATTTGAAAGTGGTCGAGTCAACTATTAATAATACGAAACAAATCTCAACCCTTTTCCCCTCAGGCTAGTGAACGAACACTCCCATTTCTAATTTAAAAAAAAAAACTGTATTCCTATAATTATTTTTTCAAGGCTGCCTGCTAAGCATATCCTACAGTGTCACCAAACTTCCACATGAGGCTTATGCCAACACGCATGAATATATAACTATGTTAGTATTATCAACTGTTAAATACTTAACACATTTAGTATTTATCTTTTTAATTATTTTCAGCTTACAACCCTGTAAGGGGGGAAAAGTAATTAGCGTTTATTTATGTCACGTATTTAGGCTAACTTCCTGGGTCTTTCTCCAGTTTTTAATCAGTATACAGTATACACATTTCTGGCCAAGGTGGGTGACGTAATCCTTTCCCTTCCTCATTTATTGTGATGGTAGTATGTGTAATTTTGCAGAAAAAACAAAATGTATAAAATGTTGGCGGGTTCTAAGTTATTGTTTTTTTTTGTTTTTTTTTGCTAAACGTAGAATTGAAGATTTGTATATTATATATTATTGACACATCGACACCAAAAACCTTAGGCATTCGAGTAAGGACCTCTCCTTAATTATTCGCATTCTTGTGATCATCAAAGTTAACGTTCCAAAGAACAGATTGCTTTTTGTGTAGTTCAACTAGCTCGATTTGTTACATTCCACGAACAGAAAAATTTGTAAACATTCTAACCTCCATAAAGATAGACTTACCTGGGAAAAAAGTGCTTCGCTCAAGATAGAGACTGACATGATAACGTATATGAAGAAATTCTCAAGACTGCCTACACGCAGTGTTGGCTACTTGTTTTCTTTAAGAATTTAGCCAACCCAACAAAACAAGATGGAATTGATAATCCCATCAGTTCCAACTTTTTGGCCAACATTGTCAGGGAGCTGTGAATGCATTTATATTGTAACACAACTTGTTGGGACAATACTGTTGACCAACATTTTGTGTATAAAGATAAACTAAACTTCAGTAAGATAAAAGTGATAGACTTAAATTGTTTAAAGAGAGTTTAAAAAATCAGTGGCGGCTCGTGTATAGGCACTGCGTAACTGCAGCACCCCCTATTTCCACTTGATATTGTCGATAACATTTAATATAATGAGTATTTTTTTCTTTAATTCTTTCTTTATTTTTGTAGCAAAATATAAATTCCTTAAGCGTAATGTCAGTAATTAAGTAGCCATCCCCCAATTTATGAAAAACATACAAAAATCTTTTTATGGAACTGTGCGCTTCACTGTGCTAGTGACGTGGTGTTTGACTGTTGTGCGTATTCGCATATAGGAGGGGGGGTGAGGAGAAATGTGGGACTGCCAGAAAGAGATAGCACTGTTGCTCTCGCAGGGCCGCCTCTGGCGTGATGGTGGAAGGAATTGTTTTTTTTTCTCAGCGTGTGTTGTGCTTAAAAACCGTGTACTATATTCTTGAACGTGATAAAGTGTAGAATAGTGTAGAATTAAATTATTATTCTGCTTCCAGCTACTCTATTTGATTCATTTCTTTCGGTTATTTTATTTAACAGAAAGACTAACTGCCCTTGCAGTACTTTCAATGGAGAAAAATTTCTTCAAATGTCATCCAGATATCAAGGAGAAAATTATTGAACTTTTTGCGCAAATTTAAACAAGAAAAATGGATTTCATTTTTAAATTAATAGATCAAGCTTGAACTGTAACAATTTAAGTTAAAGTAAGTAAAAACGCCTTTTTTTTGTTAAGATTTTATCAAGTTCCTGGATAGATTTTCTTTTTATACGTGTTTTTTTCCTTTTACACAATTTTAAATCAAAGGTTAAATTTTTTTTTTGAGCAACGCCCCCACTAATTTTAGCTACTGAAAAAAAATATCACTTTTTGGACATAACGCATTACTCAGGCGACCCAGTCATCAGATAAATTATTATTATTATTATTAGCACCGCGTCTTACTACCCGTTCGGGTTATACGCACTTACGTTAATGTGTAATGGTAGGGTGATTGTGAGATGAAATGGAGGACCTACAGTTTAACGTGGAATCCGAACCACGGTGGAGGCCTGGCATTCC
>CABFOW010000714.1:18247-38532 GCA_902141385.1 Timema californicum | reverse complement strand
CTCCTGTTTATAATTTGTGTTTATTGAAGAACATGCCATTCACTTATATTTATTGCTTCCTAACTTTCGCTCATTTCAAAATTTTCAACCTATATTTTAGACATATACAAAGCAATACACACAAGACCTTCCAGTTGGGGAGCTTCTAATGAATTAAAGAATCAGTGATTGCAGTGCAATAAGATTGTGTACCGCCCAAGTACTGGAGATGTGTATTACATTTGTGCTAGATTATTTGAGAGAAATGGTGAATTTGTATGAATTCAGAATCGTCCACAAAATTATTGGTTTCAAGTTATATTTGATTATATTGAACTAGGGGTTAGGTCTGTTCCCGACAGAAGCAATTTCAAATTCCGTTTGAAGTCTGTCTCCTGTTGTTTATACATTTGGCAATCCCATGTGTTCAGACGTAATTTGTTATACAAACCACTTACAATGGGGAACAAACTTCCCAGATACCAATTTATATCCTAATTGAACTCAATTTATACGTTGGATCTCCAATATTGGATTTTCAAGTTTCATATATTGTCAGCGTTCATAACAAATTCCAGTTATTTATGGTATCCTAGAAGGACAGACACTGCATGAATTATATATAAGTTAATTGTTTCATAAATTCATAATGGTTTATTACATTTTTGAGCTAGAGAAAGTGTGGATCTAATAAAATTTAAAGCTAAAGACATGTATATTACAGTAAAAATAGCTAAGTTTGAAAAAAAAATTACACATATAAAATAAATCCATGGAATCATTCCGAAAGCGAGCTATAACGTCCGAGTTTTAGCCACCGTAAGCGATGATAGTGCCAACATTGGCGGATAGAGGGTTTCATGTGGTCAACACAACGAGCCCTCCGGCCATTAATCTCAGTTTTCTAGACCGGAGCTTTTACTTGATTATTCAAGTAAAGGTGACCTGGTGGTCTAGGAGTAAGGTGTAGGACTTCTGTGCTAGGGTATGGGGTTCAATCCTCGGTCCCGGCACAGATTTATCTGATTGCAAAACCCTTGCTTCACCTCTGAAAAGACGTGTATTATTCAAAACTTGTGAATGTGTGGAATTCCAGGCCTCCACCGTGGTTTGCATCCCACGTTAAACTGTAGGTCCTCCATTTCATCTCACAATCACCCTACCATTACAAATTATCGTAAGTGCGTATAGCCCGAACGGATAGTAAGACGTGGTGCTAATAATAATAATAATAATAATAATAATAATAATAATAATAATATTCAAGTAGCGCCTCATTTGTCCTCACGAGGCTCAATTTGACCCTGTTGCAGACCCATCGATCCACAGAAAAATAATTGAATTGCCAGGGATCGAAGCTATGACCTCTGGATCTGTAGCCTAAACAGTGACCACTAAGTGGACATATTATAAGACCTATAAGAAAAAAACATTCCACCGGTAACAGTCTTTCTAGATAGAGGTAAGCTCCCGTCCTTCTAGTGATATTCAGTATCTGAGCTAACGTATAAATAAAATATTTATATTTTGATAGATATTAATTATGCCCATAAAATAACATCGATAATCAAGTAAAATGCAATTAATGTTAACCCCTGAAAATAATGCTTGTATTTTCTAAACTTTTCTTCATATTATATAATAGTGTGATTTCAATAATGGTATTTTCACGTTATTTCTAAATCTTGAATATTGATATCGAATGTCTTTATTAGATGCTACGACCTTTTAACTGTTCCCAGTGTTAAATGGTTTTACACCCCAGTACATTTTATTGGAACTATTATTAAGATTGGTTGATGCAATTCAACTGTGTGTCTATTGGACATGTTTGATTTTAAGGTTAAGGTTTTCGTCTGAATATCCTGGGGCATTACTGTTTAGATGGTGCGTCTTTATAAGTGTTGTTGTGACTGTTTTTATAATGTTTTACATGGTGCCTAATCTAAATAATTAGTAAAAACGACTACATCTAGTGTGAATTTTAAGTTGTTATTGTAGATTATATATATTCGAATCATTCTTGATCACGCGGGATGGAGATTTTATACATCAGTCTAACCGCAATTCATCACACAGGGCTACCACCACTGTGGGAATTTTTAACAAGGGCTATAACTGCTTCGGTGACCGCATAGTCCAACGCACGCACTACTCTCGTGTTGGACTATCCTGCTGAGGACGGGAAGATTGAGGTTTGAATACTGGTTGGGTCTACTAATAGTGTTTTTTCCTAAATGGTTTCCCACTATCCTTCCATGAAAATTTAGGTATATTATCTTTAAAATACTTCCTTTTTCATCTATAACATATAAGAGTAATTATCATTATGCGTATAACCTGAGCAGGTATTAAAATGCGGTAGTAAAAATTAAATATCCAAAACTAAATGTTAGATTCACAAGCTCACAAAAAAAATCTTAAAATTGAAAAATGACATAAGGACACGGGAATCGAACCCGGATCCAAGTGTCATTTTTCAATTTTCAGAATATGATATATTAATGAAGAATTCTTCAATAAAAAGCATAAATAATAGCTTTGGCTATTTGATTCTTAAAAAAACACAAGCGAATAGCATAAACTTGATCACGTGATGAACTCCAAGCCAATCACAGGAGTTCAGCCTTATCGGCGCTGTCTGCTCGGCACGATTTGAAATAACTTCAGCTTTCCTTTTTATGTACATCAGCTTGGGAGACTCCATTAGGGTGGGAATATAAGGAACCCGAAAAAAAGGCAGTTTTTTTTTTGCCGTTTTAATCGTTAAACTTTTTTTGGCCAAAATAGATAACATATCGCTCCATTACAACCATAGAGTTATAATTTTCTTCATATGATGATATCAACAGTTCCTGAATATCTGTTATAAGCATAGTGGCATTAGATGACAAAATTTTTAAATAAAAATAAAAATGTGTCACTAAATTTCAGGACACACTTGATAGACACTCAGAAACTGTTGATATCACTAAGTGAATAAAATTAAACTCTATTTTTCTACTGGAGAATTATTTGATTTATTTTGACCAAAAAAGTTTTGATACAAAAACCGAAAAGATGCTTACCTTTTGTCGCCTCCCCTACATCTCCACTTTAGTTTTCAAAACCAACCGACCTAATTGGTGCGCATGCGCCTAAGTCAACCAGCTCATTCAGTACGCAGACAACTGCATCTATTGCTGTGAAATGAATTCAAATAACTCTTTAAATGGAAAGCACGCGTGTCGTTCTTGCAATTTTTATTCTACGGCACAGTGAGATAATTTGGAAACATCCACTATGGTGTTAATCCTAAAGCGGTTTATCCACTAGAATATAAAATTTTCCAGTAATCAGTGGTTTCTAGTTTGTGTTGCAAAATATTATGAGCCAACACCATTAGGGCTCTACGAAGCTTCGAAAGTATCGATATCGATTCGAACAACATATTAGAAAAAAAATCATCATCAAGGTGTTAGACCATAGCAAATCCCGCAATGTGCCTAAAATATTTTAGTATATTTTTAATAACAATTCTTGCGAGGTAAATGCTTATTAATTATTACCATAGTGACCGTAAAATAAGCATAACTTTTTCCCAATAACAGCCTTTATAAAATATATCGTATATTTTGCTATACATAACAAATGTGTTAATGTTGAGGACTGAAGATATATAATGAAATATTTTATAATCCCTACAACAGACGTTGATCTTTACTTCTTAGCTTTGACAAGGTGAATTATTGTTGCATGAACATATTGAAGAACACACACTTAAACATAATAAATTAAAGGGATATGAGTCCAAACAAATCTATTTTTTTAATATAATCCGAACTCTTTTTATTAATCATATAATTTTAGCATATTTAACTAGGATATTATTCAATTAGATAATTATTCAACATTTGCGAATAATATTTGCTTTGATTTGAAGTCAAACACTAGCTTCGAAGAGGTATATTCAGCTTATATTTCTGCTAGCGTGTGAACTGTTGTTATATTTAAAGCAGATTCAGCCATATATTTTTAGAGAACGTGTGAATTAAGCCTTAGACTGCTATTCTTAACAGCTCACGAATAAAAAGAAAGTGTAGTTTGGTTAGTACTTTTGTTGATTTAGGAGCCGATCAGCTTCTAGGTTAAGATGACTGGATGGTTCTCTCTTAATCTGCAAATACATGACGTATGTCTCGTCTACGGGGCATAGCATCCGGTGACTCGCATTTATATTACTAGGCCACGTATGTTTGTTGCCAGCTTACTTTCTAACAAGTCGTAACTTTTTGTCCTAGGGGTAAGTTGAGAAAATATTTGAATACTTAACTATAAGCTAAACATTTCTACAGTGATAGTACTGGCGTGTCTGGGTTACATTAATTTGTAGCTCAGTTTGTGGGAGGATTAGCCAGTTCTAATGTACTGTTGCTTAGGGGACACCCTAATATACAATCCTACATCTTCTCTGTGGAGGCTCCTTCCACGTCCCTATGATATGAGGCAATGATGATAGTGAGTATGAAGGTGTGAAACCAGTGGAAACACTTAAACCTAACTTAAGCCTAATTAACCAAATATTGGTGGTCATGGAAAGTATTCCTCAGCCGGGAATCGAACACAAAACTTTAAGTCAGCAGCCATGGGCTCTGACCACTATACGAGGCCGGTTACGTCTACAATAGGCCTATTGTTAGAGGATATCGGTTCCCAACTTTTTTTTTCTTTCGTACCCTTTACAGCCGATTAAACAAATTGTAGCCTTAATATTAGCAAAATGTTGGCTTAACTATTAATTAATGTAGTTACTTTTATTTCAGACTTAAAAACCAAAGGGACCAGTAACAGGATCAAAAAAACAATGTAGGCGTGTAACCCGAACGGGTTGTAAGGCGTGGTGTTAAAAAATATAATAAATAATAATAAGGTGAACAAGTGGGGCATATAATTTTACATTCAAAAATCAAAAGATACAATGAAAATAACATATTTAATTTATTTATAAATTAATCAATAATTCTAAAAACCTAGTTATGTTTTGAAAATGAAATCATTTTCTCAAGTTCAAATAACTAAGAAAACCCGCGCCGCGTCTCGCCATAGCATTGAATTAATTTGACAACTTTTCACTTGTCTATTTTCTTACTTACACTGGTGGTATATGTAGCTTTTTATGACATCATTTAAAAACTGTCGCAAACCCCTGAACGTCATGGCACGTACCCCACGTTGGGAACCAAACTCATAAGCTAGATTTCATTAGAAAGGTCTTATGATTATCTAAGAATTTGAGCGAAAATTAAACTTTCCCCCTTTTCCCCTTGTACCCTTAATTAGTTTTCCTCCCCCTTACCCAATTAGTGTAAATATGCAGTGTGTTTGGATTTGGAGCGCATGATAAAATAATATATTATTATAAAGAATGAGCAATAAATATAAATAAATAAATACTAAAACAAAAAACTAAAATCAATCTTTAGACATTTTTAGTAATAATATATGGTTAAATGGTACCAAAACTGTAAATAATAGTAATATCTGGATTAAAAATACTCTGAGTTTGTACATTTAATCCTCGTGCCCACTGAGGAGGGTAAGCTCCAACTAAATGTTGTTTTTCCTAATCCCAATATCACATATAGATTCATTTCCCTCAAACCTGCCTCGGTGGCGTAGTTGGCTAACGCGCTAGTCGTGTTGAGCTCGACTGCTGAGGACGGGGAGATCGAGGTTCGAATCTCGGTCTGGTGAACTGGAGGTGGTTTTTCCTAAATGGTTTTCCACTCTCCCTCCATGCAAATGCGGGTTCACTTCCTCTAATTCAACCTTCCCAATTCCTAGTCCATTAGCGTAATTAGTACTTAAAAGCGGATAACCCGAACGGGTAGTAATACGTGGTGCTAAATATTATTATTATTATTATTAATTTCCCTCGAACCCTGTGTAAGCAATTGAGTACATTTACAGGGCCTCAATAAAAAAAAGTATAAGTAAACCAATTAAAACAAAACATTCTGATAAACTAGACCTAATGCGCACAGCTGGGTACATTGTATATATATATATATATATATATATATATATTTGAGTAGTGCTGCTATATCATAGTAGAATTATAAACCGTATTAAAATCATTAACATTATTTAAAAAAATATAGTTTTGAAAGGGTTAATCAATTAATTTGCTTAAAACTAAATCTTTTAAACTTAATATGTGGGCCTATAGCAGTAAATATTTGCTATAAGTCCATTGATCCTAGCTAGGCGTGTTTTACACAACTGTTTTCTGAGTAATTACTCAAAACGCTACAAAATAGACAGTAAGGTACCTTAAAAGCAGATTTTTTAAATGGTACAACACAATCGCATACACTATTTCATAGCTTGTAGTATAGCTTGGACGAACATTTTAATAAACAATTTTTAAGTAACTACCCTTAAGTAAGGTTTACTAATAAAAACAAATACATCGTCTTGCTAATCACAATACACGTTCTTTTTATTTGAATTTTAAACAAAAAATTTCAAATATTAAAAAAAAATCAAATTTGCAAAAACAAGTTATTTGTAAACCACCTTAGAATTAGTTTTAATTTGTAAAAATAAAAACCAATTCTTATTTACCATAGTACCCATTTAAAAAAATCATTTTCACCGGTCTCATTGTATAGTGGCAAGTGTATCTGGCTACGAGCCTAGGGACCCCGGGTTCGATTGAAGATTGGTACCACGGGTAGTTTTCCCAAAAAAGGATTTATCCCTACGGTTACCAGGGCTTGGTTCATTAGGCTTAAGCTTAAGCTAGCTTTAAGAGTTTCCATCTCCTAGGGACATGGAAAGAGCCTTCACAGAAAGAATGTACTTTATTTAGTACATTTCGGCGTCCACTGGGCAACGGTACATTATTACTGGCTAATTTTTCCTTAAACTGAGCTACAGATTGATGTGGAACAGACACGTGTCATGGCCAATTATGAAAAACCTTATATTTTCTATAATTTATGTAAGTAAACTACCTTTAAATAACTTTATTTTAGAAAATAAACACACATTTTTATTCATTGTGTAAAATAGTCCTATGATGCCAATTTTGAACAAAATCATTAGTGAAATCAAGTTTTACAAAATTCAGTCATCAGTAAAATACTATGAACAGTTTTAGTAGAAAACAAATGTATTTAATTATTCATAATGTAAAAGCTGAACAGGTACCCATTTTAAACCAAGTCATTAGGGAAAGTCTTTAAAATAGGGTTACATTTTTTTAACAAACAGTCATTACTAAATTACCCTTAAACGAATTTTTACCCCAAAAAATCTAGATATAGTTTTATTTGAAATATTAAACACTCCCCAGTTATACATTTTAAACAAAATCATTTGTGCAAATTTCAAAAATATTTCTAATTTGTGAAAATTACTCATCAGTAAACTACTCTTTAACGAAATTTACCCCAAAACAAAGTATACATTTTTATTTGATGGGTCAAACCCTACCTAGATATCCATTCTAAACAAAATCGTTCTAACCATTTTCGAAAAACTTTGTATTCAAAAAAATCACTCATCAGTAAGCTACTCTTAATTTGAGGGCTAGGATCAAATTTAAAAAAAAGTCCTGAGGTATTGCCCCATAACATCTAGATATCAATTTTGAACAAAATACATCCAAACAATTCAGATCTGTGGTCAGAGACAGTCAGATGGACAGAAAATCATGGGGACAGAGAGAATTGTAAGTCCACCTTTTTGGGTCCGTACACACATAAAACATAGTAAAGATTTATCATAAGCTTGAGGTCGATAATTTTCACTATTACAATACTTTCTCTTGATATGAGGAAGTAAAAAGGTGCTAGAAGCCCTTCTTTGTCTGTTCTTTGAGACAATAAGAATATATATTAATTTATTAATATTATTTTATTATGACCCATTCATAAACTAGTATCTTTAGACATGACTTTATTTTTCGTTTTAACACTATGTTACCCAATTTGATGATCGAATGGTCTAAAGGTATATCTATCGCATTAACCTGGTCTGCTTATGATGGGATTATCGGGGTTCAAACCCCGGTCAAGTGTACTAAGGTTGATTTTTCCTAAATGGCTTTTTCCACCCAAATGCGGGTACACTGGCTCAAAGTTAAACCTACTTAATCCCTAGCACATTACTTATGCGTATAGCTCGAATGGGTAGTGAGATGCTATGACGATATAAAAACAGGTAGTGTTATGGTTTTGTACAGGCTAGGGCGAAAATAATTTGCTGAGGAAAGTGATGGACAAGGTGCTGAGGTTTGCCTGACGTCCAGTGGAGCTCACCTGAGTAACGTTATCATCAAAAAGTTAAACAGTGTAGTATGCAGTTTTCTTTTATTTAGCTAATGAATATTAACTTTTCAATTAAATAGTTAATTTTTAAGTTTCTGATTGTCTAATTGTTTTGGCTCCATCCTGTATATTCTTAGTTTAATATTTTGAGACAGAAGATGAGATTACAGCATTTTACAAACTTAATGATAACAAACATTATTTGTATTATTTTTTTTTACCTCCTCTTAAATTATTGGACTATCACCAATATCGTTAAAGACTCATATGATTATTACAAAAGATATTTTAAACAATCTAAATGGTTTGATAATTTAAAGGCAGGGAACCTTTATAATTAATGTATTTTAGCTCTTAAATAAAACCCTTTTTTTCTTGTTTAGCCTCTAGGTATAATTTCTAGATTTAATCAAATTGATCAAAAACGCATATAAAACACAATTTTATCATTTAAAATTACATAGATTTTTAACATAAGCTAATTATTCCTAGTTAACATGTTTATGTAATAAAAACCTTCCAGCAAGCCTCAACTTCATATAATGTTCAGGTAATTTGTATTAAAAAAAAGTTTATAACCTTGAGCACACTCAGAAGATTTTCAAGGTCACACTAAATCAACTCAGACCAACCGTTTCTGTTAGACGGTTATCGATAATAGTAATCTATCAAGTTCTAACTTTCATTTTCTCGAACTTAAAGTTGACTCTCTAGCATTACATTTACTATCAATAAATTTAGTAATATCACACAAACTTTCTTCGTAGAAATTGTAAGTAATGTCATGGTCAGTGTGATAAATAAGACAACTGGGTTATACGTGTCCTCTGATGATCTAGAGACAGTGAAAGCGCTACTAATGGTCCATTTTCAATCTCATTTCTCCATTTGTAACGTACACCACACCCCATAAATTGATATGCTTACTATAAGGATAACTATAATATAGCTAAGCACTGTCATTAAAAATGTAGGGAACATTATAGAGTAGTAAAATCTGCTATGAAACTAATTACAATATAACGTAAAATGTCTAGTAGTCATTTAGGTTCGCTTTAGCCTCGAATTACTTTCTTACTTTATAACACTAGAAACTCGAAAGCTAATTTGCCGCACTTACAAAAGTACGCTACCTATTCCTATCTTGAGCTAGTTCTATCCAGTCCACCTAATTTCTCCCTATCCCTATCTTGAGCTAGTTCTATCCAGTCCACCTAATTTCTCCCTATCCCTATCTTTAGCTAGTCCTATCCAGTCCTCCTCATTACACCCTATAGCTTTTAGGTCCCTTCTAATATCACCCTTCCTTCTTCCTTCAGGTCTCCCACTTCCCATTATGTTTGCTAGTCAATATTTTGATTGCGTTCATAGTTTCTTCCATTCGCACTTTTATTTACATTAACAAACTTTTTGTTTCAAGCCTTACGTTAATTTCTTGACAAGGTAAAAATAGAACAGCTTTTGTAAGCTAAATTAAACATAATCAAAATAATAGCTTATAAGCAACAGTTTTTCCCGATGATAAAATTAAATTTTTATTGTTTATTTAGCACCGCGCCTTACTAACCGTTCGGGTTATACGCTTAGGTACTAATTATGCTATTGGTTTAGGGATTAGGAAGGTTTAATTGAGAGGAAGTGCACCCACACTCGAATGGAAAGATAATGGGAAACCATTTATGGAAAACCACCCTCAGTGCACCCGACCTGGATAGAACCCTGAACTCCCCGTCTTCGGCAGTCTAGTCCAACACGAGAGTAGCACGTTAGACCACGCGTCCACCGTAGCGGGTATGAAGTAATTGATTGAGATAAAAACTAGCACCAGCTTGCTCAAACCCTTTGTTTTTTCGCTATCTACTAATTAAAATGTCATTCAATTTTACTAAAGAATATATTGTTCACTATTGAATCAAATTTCTAATAGTGATCCGATCAATAAAAACTGTCATCTATTCAGTCTACGGAAGATAGGCACTACAATGTTTATTGACTTGCAGTGGTTAGTTAAAAAAAAATACTGGCTTCCTAAGAACAACTTTTTTTTGTCACTCCAAATGATATCATTATCATCATCATGAACAGCTTCCAGCCACTGGCTGGGTTGTTTGGAGTACAAGCCACTCCACCGCCTCCTTTCCTCCCACCATCTCTCTCCATCCATCTCTGCCCAGTCCTCTCCTCTCTCCTCCACACTCCTCCTTACTCCTTTCAGCCATCTTTCCCTTCGTCTTCCTTACCATTTACAAATCAATTAGATCTGGGTCGTACCCTATATTTATAGAATCATAATCTTTTAAATTTGCATTTGAATCTCGTGTCCAAATTCGAATCCTCGATTCTTTTTAAAAAAATACCCACATTTAGTTAAAGTGAAAATACTTAAAATTTAATCTAACAAATAGTTTTTTGACGTTTGTTTTCATTGACAAAATAAGATATTATGGTTCGTCATGTTTATCATGTCATTAACAGCAAAGAGAACAATCTTTTAGAGTATAACCCGAACGGGTAGTAAGACGCGGTGCTAAATAATAATAACAATCTTTTATGTAAATTAATTATATTAAAACAATTTTGTACTTTTATGTGATTGTACTACTCTCCCAACTTCACAAGACTATAATTTAAATCATTTTATAAATTTCTTAAAACTGTTATACCAAGTCAATATCTTCATAATTGTACTCGAGATACATTTTTGAAATTTTTATTAATCTCGAATCAGGTATTTGAGCACCCCAACTCTAAAATTAATCTCTTATAATGTTAAAACTTTTTTAACTTCTAGGCTTAAGAATATAGATCACTTACGTAATAGTCTATTGGTTTGCTGTAAGACGGCGCGTATTTCAACTGTTCAGGTAAAGATTGCACTCCACAAGCTAAACAAACCAAAGAAATCTGAAAGAAGATAAAATCGGAAGTCATAAGGAATTTAAGTAACATAATATAACAAAGTAAACAACGTAACAGATAATATTAATATTATAATTAGCAGAATTGATATTAATTTTAAACTTCTGTGCTGGGTGTCCGGGGTTCAATCCTCGGTCCAGCCACATATTTGTATGATTGCCAAAATCTTCCTTCACCCCTGGAAAGACGTGTATTAATCACAACTTGTGAATGTGTGGAGTGCCAGGCCTCCACCGTGGTTCGGATTCCTCGCTAAACTGTGGGTCCTCTATTCCATCTCACAATAACCCTACCATTACACATTAGCGTAAGTCCGTATAACCTGAACGGGTAGTATGACGTGGTGCTAATAATAATAATAATAATAATAATAATTAATATTATTTTCATTTTAATGTAGGCCTAAACTCCGTTTACCCTTACAGTTGGAAAACTAATTTAATACAAGAAAATAATAAATATTCCATCCCCCGATCGTCAATTTATCACTGGAAAAGTGAAAACGTGTATTTGGTCAATGGTATTCTTAGCATCACGTCTTATTACCCGTTCGGACTAGATGCTTATGAACTAATACGCCAGTATTTTTTTTTAGGAATGAGGAAGATTACATTTATAGGAGGTGTACTTGCATTTGTGTGAAAGGAGAGTGGAAAACTATTTTGGAAAAAAAGACCTTCATTGGCAGAGAATAGCGCGTTAGACCACGTGTCCACCGAAGCGGGTAGTGATAATTCCATTAACCGTGTTGGGGAATCGAGCTCCAGACCCTTAAGCCAATAAATAGACGCGTTACCGACTGAGGTAAAGAATGAAATTAATATTAGCTTTTCTACGATAGGGCTACTCTGGTAGCAGTTAAGGATTGAAGGATTGAAAGGACCGCGAGCTTAGGACAATATTTATGCCATTATTTCTTAAAAATTCTGGTTATAGTATAAAAAAAGTTTGGACTAAATAATTTTAAAAAATTGTTCGTCAGTAGATACGTTTAATTTTCTACATATAGGCCTAGTGATAAAAATAATTCTTAAATATCTCTCATGAATAAATAAACATTTTGATGATAAACCTTTTCAATGAAGAGATAAAGTAGCCTACTCATTAAGTTCCAGGAACCCGCATCGGTGTTCGTGTGATCAAACACGTCACTCTCATGTTAAACCAGTGATGAATATATTGGGGGTACGAATCTCAGTCGGGTGTACTGAGGGTGGTTTTACCTAAATGGTTTCCCACTCTCCCTTCACGCAAATGCGGGTAGATTACCTATACAATTTTACCTTTCTTGTCTATTCCATCAGAGTAATTAATGTATCCGTACAACCCTAACGGGTAATAAGATGGACCCGCTTCGGTGGTCGAATGTTCCCAGGCGTCACTATTGCTATAGACTGGAATGCAGATTTTGTGGAGATTGGGGGTCTAAACCCGGTTGAGTGAATTGTATTTATGCTTATTTTATAAGAGCGTTTTCTGTTAATTTAATTGTATTAAATATTTAAATTAAAAAAAAAAGGTTGAGTGAACTGTATTTATACTTATTTTATAAGAGTGTATTATGTTATTTTAACTATATTAAATATTTAAATTGCAACATTTTTCAACCTAGTATTTTCTATATTTTATTACAATCTGTAAATCCTTACACTATTATCTGACTATTCTTTAATGTTCTCATAATTTTTATGACACAATAAAACACAGGTTTCTTTTTTAGATTATATCTTATCTTGAACTGAGTATGTATTTTCCTAAATGGCTTTCTCTCTCCCGCCAAGAAAATGCAAGTATATTAGTATAATTAATACATGTGTTTATAGCTCAAACGGGTATTAAACGCGGTGTTAATTTTATTTGTAACTCAAAGATTAAAAGTAAAAAAGACTCCAGGATTCCTTGGACAAATACTTAAAAAATGGTGAGACTACTACTCTATGTGGATATAATAGTATTGTTTGAGGTATATAACGTGCACTTTCTGAACTGACTGATTATATCAGCACACGAGAATTTTTATGAGCGAGAGTAAAAGGGCCTACACATTTTGCCAATAAAGATATTTTTAAATACCTTCCAGGATTCTTTTACATGCTACAATCGATATGGGACCAACAGATTTACTTCCCCTCCAAAGTAGGTTGTGCTACGGATATTTATCGCTCAAGGAAAATCTGTCGACCTTAACTGGGTTTGAACCCACACACACATCGGGTCCTGACGCAAGAATTTTACCACAAGACCACGAAGGTCTTCTCTGTGTAGATAAACTAAAACGGATCTACTCAAGAAACATTTTATTTATTGTGTCTCAAAAAAGTGTGTTATAAGATTTTAAAACTTTACTTTTAATACGCGTTCCCTTCCATCACACGTTGAGACAGTAATAAAGAACTTACCTTCAAGAAGGCCATTTCGCCGGGAGAGAGCGTGTGTGTATGTGTCGATGAAGGATTCCGCTGTCACGAGAAAGTAGAATAAGATTTATCTTGACTTGCGCGTCTTCTCCTGTCTTCAACACTGATGAGCTGAGTTTTGTGACTTGAAAATTCTCAACCTCTTGAGTTCTTATACCACTTCCCCTCCCCTCAAGAAAGAAGAAGCGTATCCTCAATTTCACCCGATGACGGCAAGTTACTGTTAAAAGTAGGATTGTCTTTTATTAGCGTGTGCCGGAGGACCTGAGGCGTCAATCTTTAGAGAATAGCGTGCCTCAACCGAGAACTGCAAGAGATCAGTGTTCCAATACTTTCTGGTGGTGCTTAGAAAAATTTCTCTTTTTGAACCCACTTCATAGTGTTTTTTTTAGATGTTTAACGTGCAATTTCTGAACTAACTGATTACAGCAATACTTCGAAAATTCAACGAGTTAGGAACCAGATCCCTGATGAAATACGAAGCATAACCTTTATTTATTTTGCAAATGCACAAAAGCCACCAAAAAAGTATACAGGGTGACAATAAAGTCTGTACACATAGGTAAATAGACAGATATACATATATAGGCAAATACAGGCCTGTACGTGATTTTAATACATATAAACATATGAAAAAATATATAAGAACATTAAATGACATTACATTAGGACTACATGTTCAATGTGTTATCCCTTATTTTACAATGCAAAGTTCTATTAGGTGAGTAAAGTTATTACCCACTTCGATGGCCGTGTGGTCTTTCACGCCACTCTCTCAGTAGACTAGATTGCCGATGACGGGGAGATCGAGGTTTGAATCTTGGTTGGGTGTACTGAGGGGTGGTTTTTCCAAAATGATGTTCCCCTCTCCCTCCACACAAATGCGGGTACACTTCCTCTAAATATAACCTTTATAATCCCTAAAACCATTAGCTTAATTAGTACATAAGCGTATAACCCAAACGGGTTGTAAGACGCGGTGCTAAAAATAAATAATATAGCAAAATTAATATGAGCTAGGTCCAATAGCGCTGCAACCCCATTACGAGTAATACTCGCGCAGCCCTCTATGATGCGTTAGTTACTTTAGATGAGCTCTGTCTCTATACTGCATCTGCAAGAACCAACAGCTTTTACTATTGCTGTTCGTCTTTGATTGGTATGATCTTTTGGACTTTGCCTATGTGTTCAAGCTTTATGGCTAATCTGTAGTCTATAACTAAATACAAGGTGGTCCACGGAAGAATCAGCAAGTGAACTGCTTGTCTAAGGCTTTATTGACTCATTCTTCATGTCACAATATGGGTGGAAGGGGATTGGCATCCTCCAATCCAGAGTGAGGCACCTGCTGGATATAGGAGGCGGGCTACTTTTCCGTGGGTCACCCTGTATATAAAACTTACGAATGCGTGAAACACTTCAGCACGATAATATGTGCACTATCATATTGTTATCACAAAAATAACTATGAACATTTTATAGTGTAATCACAAAAATAATATACAATATGAATAGTAGGGTTATTTTAATAACACATAAGTAGGAGTAATGTTTAATCAGAAATCTAAGAGATTCATAAAACAATGCGCACGCAACGACTTCTATTCAAAGACATAGCGGCTAAAGAGACAAGATTATGCGTGGTTATAATGAAATGCAACGAAAGAGAGAAGCAAGCGACATAATTTTTAAACGTTATTATAATTGAGATCCTGCGAAAAAGCGAAGCGATGTATATCTGTATATCAGCACACGACTTATAAAACAACTTAATTCTATAACAGACACAACATCTACTCCCCAGTTGTTAATTTATCGTTGTGAAAAAGAGTATACCCCAATTTCATCAATGATTTTTTTTTGCCATGCTAGGAATCAAACCCGTGGGTCCTAGCTCAGCTAGTAGATATTCTACCAACTGAGCTAAGGTGTCGGATCCTAAGGATATGAATGGGCTAAACCAATGGTTCATAAAAAACATGGTTGGTTGTAGTAAGGAACAAAATATAATTTAATTGATAAAAATAGAATTCACTTGAAAAAGCAAAGGTAAGCAATAAAAATGTTTAAATTGTGAAAGAAATAATGAAGATAATATAATGAGTTTACTTATCATAAAAGTATATGGTTTAAATAAAGAATTGTGATAAAATAAATTTTGATTAAAAATTAAAATATAATACTAGACATTATACACACACATTAAGAATGTGAGTCAAAACATCACATACATAACCAGATCAAAACATTTTAAACACATACATAACCAGAACAAAACATTTTAAACACATGTGTTTAAAATGTTGACTCATATTTTTAATGTGTGTGTATAATGTCTAGTATTATATTTTAATTTTTAATCAAAATTTATTTTATCACAATCCTTTATTTAAACCATCTACTTTTGTGATAAGTAAACTCATTATATTTATATTATCTTCATTATTTCTTTCACAATTTAAACATTTTTATTGCTTACCTTTGCTTTTTCAAGTGAATTATATTTTTATCAATTAAATTTAACCAATAGTATTAAACCCTTTTTGTTCACGTACACCCATATGTAATTTATCTTTAACTTTGTACCCCCCAAAGTTGTTGATACACAATTTAACTTATAAATATTTTATAATCTACACCTAAAGTGAATTACATCCAAAGTAATAAGTATTAAATGATAAATATGTATTAGGTTTTACGTACCTCCTAAGATGTCTTCGCTTCGTGTACCTCGGGTTGAATATCACTGGTCTAAGGCTGGAGTAGGCAACCCTTTTGGTTCCCAATCCACTTAAGAGACTTTCAAAGGTCCCGTAATCACCTATAGTTTCACCACTATACTTTTGCTTCTTTTTTTTTATCTATGCATATTATATTTATTCCTTGGATTATATATTTCCTCAAAAACTTGTAGAAAAAATATAGAATAAAAACATATACATTTTAATATAAAACAAATTAAATTTGTTACAACACTACCGGTTATAGCCGATCAAGGCAATTTTGGTCACACTCATATTTTTTTGTTAGCACCGCGTCTTACCCGTTTGGGTTATACGCTTAGATACTAGTTACGCACTAGTTACGCTAGTAGTTTTAGGGACTAGGAAGGTTATTTTTAGAGAAAGCGTACCCGCATTTTCGTTAAGGGTGAGTGGAAAAAGCATTTAAGAAAAACCACACTCGGTATACACAAAGGAGACTCAAGCCTTGGTCTTCCCGTTATTAGCAGTCTAGTCTCCTGCGATAGTATTGCGTTAGACCATGCGGCAACCGAAACGAGACAAAATTATTTGAAAGTACTGACTAGATATAGTTGCGGGTTTAAAATACTCAAAGCTAGACTTTTAATGACGCTGTAGTTTCCTTACACATTCGGCTGAAAATTGCCTCGAGATCAACCGGTTGTCAAAACCTGGTATATCTAAGGCGTCACTCTCACAATAAACTTGATTGCCGTGTATGGTATATAAGGGGTTCAAATCCCGGTTGGATATACTGAAGATGTTTATTGTCTTAAATGTTTTTTCCACACACACACTCTCTCTCTCCAAGCAAATGCGTGTACACTTACTCTAAATTCAATATTTTTAATTTCTGACACATTAAAGTAATTTGTACACCTGCACAATTTTTGTGGGTTCAAACCCAGCACGTGTCGACGGATTATTCTTCAGCAATAAAAATGTGTAGCACAAATTCCTTCGGAGGGGAAATAAAAACGTTGGTCCCATGTTTATTGTGGCGTGTAAAATAACGTCGGAAAAGATGTGAAAATACCTTTCCCGGCCAAAGAAATTCGTTCAAGGAAATTTTTGTGTGGTGATATTATCAATTGCTTTAGAACGTGCACATTAAATAACTCAATATATATATAAATCCCAATTCTGTATACTTATTATAATATGTATGTTAATATTTGCTTATGTCTTCAAAAGATAAAGATAATTGCAAAGGGTTTTCAGAGAATAATTTAGGAAATCAATGATGTAATACATGTACTGTACTTTCAGTTCATCAGCTCCAACAGTATTTTTAATAGCTAAATAAAAAAACACCTTTTTCAAGCTTACCATTGTCATGGGAGGAATAGTCTGAAAAAGAAACTCTATGATATAAACTCGGATCTTTTATGAACTGGCAATGGTGATAAGAAGACTTATATCTGAACGTACAGGTGGAAAAGAGAAAAGGGGGAGAGTCAAATTTGATCTCAAATTAAGTTAGTGCTGCCATTTGTTAGACAATCATGATACCCTTCTAATATACTTTGAAGTATGGTTAAAGACGTTTATGTGTTATTTAAATTAAATTTTAAATAAAATTATTTTCTGAAGTTTTTATGGGGTTTGAGATATAAAAGTTTTTGTATTAGAAAAAAATATATTATACTGTAAGCGTCCTCCTTTTTTCTTTTTATCTTTCATTTGTTTAAAATTGGATTTCCATATATAATAGGACATCAATAATTTGTTTTTATATTTTTTCCTAATACAGCTTTACATGACGACTTCTATATCATTTTTATTCAATTTTAAAGAAATTTGCTCTAACTTTGATGCAGAATTTTAATTATTTGACTTTGATCCTAAAGCCCAAGAGTAAAGAGTGCCTAGCTTGAAAAGTAATTTATCTATTCAAATTCAAAACCATATACATAAAACGCTCTTAAAATGTTAATAATATATTATTTAGATCTTATTATGTTTAAGTTTTAGACAAAAAAATATTCACACTAACATGTGTGGGCCTATTATTTATAATAGTTCTAATATCTCAAATAAATAATATAGTTTCTTTTAACCAAATTAACTTGTCTAAGAGTTTTAATAGTAAATTATAACCCATAAAACAAACGTCATATTTCAATAAATACTTTTATATAACGATAAAAAAAAACAGGCTCAAATGTCTGTACCCACTTAAATACTTGTTTAATACATTTACATGAAAAAACCGATTTTATACAGACAGACGGTTACCGGGCTGTCTAGTTGGTAAGGTGTCGTACATCTGTGCTGAGGGTCCAGGGTTCGATCCTTGGTCCCGGCACGGATTTATCTGATTGCCAAATCCTTCCTTCACCTCTGATAAGACGTGTATTAATCACAACTTGTGAATGTGTTGAATGCCAGGCCTCCACCATGGTTCTGATCCCACGTTAAACTGTAGGTCCTTCATTTCATCTCACAACCACCCTAACATTACACATTAACGTAAGTGCGTATAACCCGAACGGGTAGTAAGACGTGGTGATGATGATGATGATAATGATGATGATGATGATAATAATAATAATAATAATAATATACAGACTGAAATGGAAGCAACAAATTTTGTGCATATATATTGAGGCATATAAAATGCTAAAAATTTAATTTTGGTTAAAATTTTAAGATCACTTTTTGAGATCTTACTGTTCCGGACTCGATATTTATTTTATTAACTATGTCATGTTTCATTTTCATGGATTCCCGTTGTAAAATTACGTCAAGTGACGGTTATTAAATAAATCATTATCGAATAAAAATCAGCTATAAAATGTCAAATATATGTTAATTCAAAACCATTACTGATATGAACAAATTGGTTACGCGAGCCGATATCACACATGACGAGGACTTTACCTCAACAGTAATTAACTTAAATGGAAACACATTTATATCATGAGTTAATTCCCAGCGCGGATTGTGCTGCCTAACAGCATGAGGGCTCTATCAAGACTAGGATTGATTAGATTAAATTCTATTAAAACATAAGTGAACTGTTTGAAGCGGGATAAACGTGTTACCTTCACGACATCTTCGCAGACAAAATGGGGGGAGGAACCTAAGGAAACGACTGTACTGATTATATTTTACACGTCCATTTTGATAAATTACTAGAGATAATCAGGTGTAATCCAACGTAATAATATTCCAAATTGATTTAATTTAACCCACCTTGGTGGCGTGGTTAGCTAACATGCCAGTCGTGTTGAGCTAGACCACCGAGGACGGGGTGATCGAGGTTCTAATCTCGGTTGGGTGAACTAGGGGTGATTTTTCCTAAATTGTTTTCCCACTCTCCCTCCTCACAAATGCGGGTTCACTTCCTCTAAATTCAACCTTCCCCATTCCTAATCCATTAGTGTAAATAATATTTAAGCCTATAACCCGAACTGGTAGTAATACGCGGTGCTAAATGAAAATAATAAAAAACCATATTTAATTTAAATTGTATTTTGCAGTATATATATACTAGGCGCAACAGCCTTCTGTCTCTATCAGTCACCCAAAAAAGACACTCTCGAAGGACAAGGGTGGAGAGGCGGACGAGTGCATCCCATTACTAGAATATTCTAAAAGCCAAACCTTCGTCAATGAAGATAAGGACACTCGCGTAGTAGTCGTCTAGCAGTTAGAAACTACTTTCGTCGAGAGAAAATATATAATATATATATAATACATATATATATATTATATATATATAATATATATATATTATATATATAATATATATTATCTATATATATATAATATATATATATATATATATTGTCTATATATATATATAATATATATATATATATATATTGTCTATATATATATAAAATATATATTATCTATCTATATATATATATATTATATATATATATATTGTCTATATATATATA
>CABFOW010000714.1:0-18208 GCA_902141385.1 Timema californicum | reverse complement strand
TATATATATATATATATATATATATATATATTATCAATCACCGAATCTGAGTCGGGACCATAATTATCTCGCGTTGGTCACCAAGTTGTATCAATCTTGATCCAATCGTATTTTAATCATCCTAGTTCCCTAAGAATGGATAAAACACGCGTGTGATATCGGATCGCATATTCACCCTGTTCAATGCAGCAATGGCGCTGAATAAATAAGTCATTAAATTTAAATAAGTTATTTCAATTATAGTCTAACAACAAATCAGTATAATATCAAAACGCATGAATTGTGAATAATGAACCCTGTCATTACAAAAGTGTTGCCCTCCGCGGGACATGAATTATGAACAGTATCATTACAAAAATGACTACCAAAGTGTAGGCACGACAGACACGATGCACATCGGAGAATATTCCTCCCTTCTATCAATTCCCACTTAGTAATTGGACCACATATTTTTATTGTGCCTAATTTCCTTGCTTTCGATGAATACTCCAGTCTGTATCGAGCAAGAGAGAGACAGCTGAAAGTTGAAATAAGTGCCTTGAAACGTATAGCCAAAGAGAATATAGAACAATATTAAATTTGGAATAATATTGAGTATTACAATTATTATATAATATGAGTGGATAGAGCAGTTTAAGTACCTTACCTGGGTAGTCTTCTGACAAAGGAAAACTACTGCACCAAGGAAATCAGGTCGAGGTTCACCATGGTCAAGGTGGCGTTCAATAATGAGAGGTTACTACTGACCAGCAAGTTGAGTTTGTAACTAAGGAATAAATTGATGAACTATTACTTTTGGAGTATCTCACTATGTGGAGTAGAAACTTGGATCATTAGGAAAATGGAAAAGAATTACTTGTAGAGCTTTGAAATGTGGTGCTGGAGAATACTTGATAATATTAGATTGACAGATGGGGTGATAAATGAAGAAGTCCTAATTAGAGTAGGTTAGAAGAGAACCGGTTTGGGTGTGATTCTTTGGTGCAAAGCAAACTGGAACAGACACATAATTAGGAAGAACTGTCTTCTGCACGAGGTAATAAAAGGAAAGGTTGAGGGAAAGAGGAGCTTAGGTAGAAGGAGGATTCAAATACCAGATGACTTGAAGGAAAGAAGAAAATTCTGGTACCTGAAGGAGGAGGCAGAGGACAGGACGCATTGGCGGTCTAAGTTCACTGACAAAAGGAATGGACCTCTCGTAAGACAGAACCACTAATAATAATGACTTTAAGCGGATATATTATATAATATTATTTTGCGCGTCTGGGCTACATCACTCGTAGGCCAGTTTGTGGAAGTATTAGCTAGTACTAATGTATCGTTGTTCAGGGAAAGCCTGAATGTACTAATCGTACATCCTTTTCGTGGAAAATCTGTCCATGTCCCGATGAGGGGATGGTGATGGTGAGTATAAGGGTGATAGTGAGTATGATGGTGATAGTGAGTTTGAGGGTGTGGAACCAGTGGAAACACCTAAATCTAACTTAAGCCTAACTAACTAAGCCCTGGTGACCAGTTTCTAAATAATTTTTAAGTGTAGTATTTTTGTGAACAAGGAAAATCTACTAAGAAAATTGAGATTGATACGAGCTGGCACATAACACACGATAAGTTTAAAGTAGTCGACATCGGTTGACTTGGAGTAAAGTGCACACCTCACGACCCAATTCGTGAGTTCAAACCCAGCTGAGGTCAACAGATTTTTCTTGGACGATAGAAATCTGTAGCACAACTTACTTCAGAGACCCAATAAAGCAGTCGGTCCCATGTCAATTGTGGCATGGAAAATAACTCTGGAAGTTCTGTGGAAATACCTTTCTCTCTCGCTCATAGAAATTCTTGTGTGCTAATATAATCAGACGGTTCAGATAGTGCACTTTAAATAAACAAAATAAAAAAATAAAAAATAAGATACGAACATACTAAATATTGTACCAGTATTTTGTGAAAATATTTGCAAAAGTGTATTTTATTTGAAAAATTCAAATTAAGATATACTATTGAGGTAATTTCAAATCTATTTACTTCGATAAGAAATATAACCTACTTACCTACATGCCAGCATACATTTCCCTTGATTTGCATTTTTGTTGTAATATTTTAATAGCTTTTCAACACATAATAGATATTTAAAATCGATTTTTTTAATGGGTTCTTTGGTGTGTCTGTGTGTTTGTGCACGCGCATGCGTGCCCACTAATAATAAAACCAGGGTTTTAATAAAACAATTTTATTATAAATGATTTATAACTGAAATGACTGAATCAAATTTACTTATTGTTAAGGAACTTCCAATTATAGGCCTACAAAACAGTCATCGTCAATGAAAATATTTGGTGCCTAACCTTTCCATCATAATTTGCAAGTTTTTTCTATTAAATCCACCTATATATGAGTTCCATTCTTATACATCTATAAACAGTCACCGTTTATTGTCTACATCATTCACGATGTCATTTATGGCTTCGTAAACAATTTCCCATTCTTTGTTTAGTGCTGCTTTCATGGTTGATGTATAAGGGTCAAAGTTGATTACTCTCTTCTTGCGACGATAGATGCCCTCTCGTCTCTCGAGGGCACATTGGAAGTCATTTGGGACTACCTTAAGATCCAAGAATTTCAATAATTTGTGCAACTCATGGTCTAAGTTGTAAATAAGCTTTTCATACAAAATTATATGTATTGGACCAGTGAAGTTGTGTAGCCAATCTAAGTTTGTACGTTTCCACGCTGCAAGTTTGTCAATTACAAACTGTTGCCAGTCTGAAATCATAACATATGTATCATTATCAGATTTAGCAATATCAAGAGTTTAATGTATAGCAATTTGTTGTGAGATACACTCCAATATATTTGAATAATTTAGGTGACACATAAAAAACACACACACATATATATATATATATATATATATATATCTACTCCAATATATTTGAATAATTTAGGTGACACATAAAAAACACACACATATATATATATATATCAGCCTTAGTACATTCTTATTACATATGGGAAAGTAATAATTTGATCAAATTCGTATAAGTCTATAATAATTGTGTAGGTACCTTATCATCTTTGACACAATGAGATTATTCAAAATGATTTAAAATAAATGAAGATTTTGGCTATGTTTGGATGTAAATATAAAATATTGGTTCTAAAGTTGCCTTTATGAAGTCTGCGAGAGCAATATTGGATCTGATTAATTTTTTTGTTGGTTTAATATATATAAATACACTACAAAAATAGTTTTTCTCGAGTTTCAATCTTTGATTTAATAATTTAGTAGCTTAGCTGGTGACTATAGTTTTTTAATAAATGTGTATAAATCTTTGAAAATATTATTTGAATGTAATTTTTTTTTAAATATTTTGTTCAAACGTTTAGACATTTTTTAATAGAGACAATGGATAAGGCTTTGGATAAAGAGGAATATATCTCCCACTGAAAATATTTGAATTTAGATTTCAAAATTACATTTAAAATTCAATCATTGGTAACAAGGTAAAATATAAGTAAAGCTTTATATTGATATTTAAATTTCTTTAGTATAAAGAATCGCTTGAAAAATACGTTAAAGTCTTCCCTGGTCAGGTTTTGGTCTTAGCTAATTTTATTTTATTTGGGTTCTTGTGGGATATGTGTTCGAACATTTGGGCAGTCCAAAACGTCCCAAAGCCATGATTGTATTCAGAGAGAACAGTACTATAATTGTATAGACTTTTCAAATTTCCATTGTGATAGAAGATCCCTCTTAATTGGTAAATATAACCCAAAGTTTATTTGTGTTTAAACTCATCAACGTGTGTAAAGTTAACAATAATAAAATATTATATTCTGCAATTTTATTTTGATCAAGTTAAATATTTGGCAATGTGTCGAAAAATGATTCCGATATTTTCTTAAGTATATTAAGATACTATAAATAGTGGAAAGGGCTTAATTATGACCAGATGAAGGCTTACTAAAAATCAAATAGTCTAGGGCCTTTGTGTCCAAGTGACGAAGACTCAATGGGGGCAAATGAATACCAAACCAATGCATGCTAGTTGATGCAGGGTCATAACTAGGCCTTCAATGCTGGACGGGTATTGGTTCTGTTATGCATATGCAGATGGATGTTTTATCACAATCACCCATTATCGGGCCTATGATGATATAATTTCACTTGATACTTGTCAAAGAGCTGGAGTTTGGCTGTAACGTCCACAGTATAGTTTTTTTTACCATCTCCCGAGCCTATGTGTCTTATTGTGCCGAATTCAGTCTCAAGGAGAGACCATTAGTACATTGCGTCTTGTGTCAAGTTTGCCTGCCAAGATTAACCATCTTGCCTATAAACCCTCATGCAAAACATTGTGACCTTTATCCTCGATATGAGCTAGTGACCACACCCTCTCTCCTCGTAGTACCTGAATAACCTCTAGGAATGGAATTGTCATGCCTTAAAAATGAACTATCCTCAAGAGTAAACTTGCGATACACTATCATGTTGTTAACTGATGAGGAAGTTATAATTGTGGATATGTCATAGTGTAAGAGAGATAGTTAACATGTGTTGATTATTAGTCAATTCAAATATAATATTACATCAGAAAGTGTCTGGATGCAACCACATAATGGCAATCATATTATGTATGATGATAGATTTGTCTTCTGAATATAATAAAACAATGATGTAATTAGTTTAGTTCTTACAAACTTCTCTTAGAAACCCTTCCAGGACTATTAAAGCTGAAACAACTATCCAAGCCCAGTGCTCCTGAATGTTTTATTAAACATCTCGAGTGGTTTAACCTACATAGTTAAATGGAATAAACATTTGAAATCGTTCTGAATGTGCCCAGGAATATCCCCTGACTTAACTGTCAAAGATCTCAAATTTTTCTCAAACACAGCCATCCGGGCTCATCAGTCCTACACCTATCTTCACCTCGCCCTATGTATTTGACCTCAGACAACAAGTAACACACTGGTGCGGCAATGAAGTAGCTAGAGTAAGATTAAGGCCGGTACATACAGAATGCTAAGCTAAGCTGTGCTGTGCTGTGCTGTGCTGTGCTAAGACTTTGTCAGTTTGGTTTCACACTTATTGCTAAGCAAAGTTAAGCTAAGTAATGGTCCCTCTTTTCCCTCCATAATTCATGGTTGTTTATACCTGGGATGTTCCAGTGAAGTTTAGTTATGGCGTTCTCCAGAATGTCTTGTTTTAGTCCAGGTTTAAGTACTGAAGAAGAGAAGATGCTGCTGTTAGAGGTTGTTATGGAAGATGAAGAAAATTTAGGAGGCAGAGGTTTGACTTGTTCAATTAACGTTCTATTTTTATCCAAGAACATTTATTAAATATAAAACTACTTAAATACACGTGAAACAAACTGAATTCAAAACCTCAACACTTCTCTAAATATTTTCAACAATCTATCACTGCGTCTGTTCAACACGGAGCCCAAGGTGCGTTATGCGCATGCGCAACGTAAGATCGCTCCAGATAGGAAAATGGAAAAATTTCCCGGCCACTAATAGGAAAAAATATAGCAAGGTATCGCTTAGCTTAGCTTAACTTTCTGTGTGAAACAACACATTTAAATATATGGTCCACAGGTTTTTAAAGACATAGCAGAGTAAATCTTAGCTTAGCTTAGCTTAGATTAGCGTTCTGTATGTATCAGCCTTAATGCTGGCTTCACACATAAAGCTATGCTATGCTATGCTATGCTAAGTTGTGCGACATTTTTTCTATAGTTTTTCACACAGTTAGCTGTACTACCTATACTTTGAAAGGTTTAGTAGAGTATTTTGTAGTTTTAGTTTTAGTTATCAGTGATAATCTAAAGTGTTTAGATTATTCTGGAAATCATAGTGAGGAAGAGGAAGGGCTGTTATTAGCAGAAGCAATGATAAATGACAAAGAAACTAAACGGTTGTGGGTTAGGATTGCCAACTCTATAACATGCAATTTAGGTAGATAAAAAAAAACACGGGTTCAAGAGAGTGAACAATCTTATAATGCAACTAGAACTTTATTTTAACTATCAACTGAAACACAATCAATATGAGTTGCAACATAAAAGCTTACCAAAAAGGTTTGTTTTTTTTACAAATTAAAATTGTGAAATTCCTAACATGATAGCTGGTAGTTGTGGCAGACTTGGAGTTCAGCGTTCAAAAGTTCATGGCTGAGCTTCCCGCTTTCTTTGGTTCATAATATACTCATCGCACTGAATTTGCGCTCACTAATAGAATTTGAAACTGGGATTTACAACGTGAGCGAAACAACATATATTAACTCGCTGCAAGTTCAACCCACCTCATATCCACTTATTCAATGGCACTAAAAGTACTCTGATATTCTCTAAGGATAAATAACTCTATGTACAATTGCTCGTGGTCCTCAACTTCTAGGTGAAGGGTTTCGGTAAGTTTTGGAAGATTATCCTATCCGATAGAGTTTTTTAAAGACAAAACAGACACGCTATTTAAACTAGAGCCTTCAAAGTTGTACCACTTATCCAAACACGGAAGGCAACGTTCCAAAATGGTTTTTGGTATTTCTTGTGAAATCTGGGAGATAGCTAACTCCCGTATAGGGATTCCCGAGAGACGGGAGAGTAGTCATGATTCTGGGAGACTCCCGCCCAATTCGGGAGGGTTGGAAAGTTGGTACATGATATAGGCCGAAAGAGGTTAATTATCAGTAAATTCAAACAGTTTCTGGAACGATAATCCAACTACACAACACACAATCACTAAAAGAAACCCACGCACACGTTTAAAAGTCACACTGATTATGTGTGATTAGTCTGGAAGAGGTGGGTAACTGTCCATTGTGCGCATGCGCAGTACAAAACGTAGCGTGAGTGAGGTGTGAAAATCGCCCGGTCCGCAATTTTCTCGCATAGCGCGGCGTAGCATAGCAGAGCATAGCGTGATGTGTGAATGTGTTCGTTTAAATACTTGGCTAGTGATTTTAAAACATAGTATAGAGCAGCAAAGCATAGCATAGCATAGAGTAGCGTAGCTTCATATGTGAATCCGGCTTAAGTCAGCTAACTACTCCCATTTTAAGTAGTAGTGACATAAAATACATACTTATAGAATAACATTTATTTCCCTCCTCCTAGTTTACATTTATCTCTAAACACACTAAAGCAATTACTCAATACGCTCCATTTAAAAATAATTCCCATTCGTCACTCCCCCCCCCCTCCCTTATCAAGGTTTTGCCCTTGATATTCTACCAAAATAATTATACCTCCATAACCAACATTATCGTTTCCTCAATGATAAGGAACTCTCTTTCCTTTACCTAGATACATCTTCCCTTCTCTCCATTTGATCCCATTAAACACCACCTCCTTTTCCAGACAGATGGCTATGTTCTCAATTCTAGGTGTCCTATGGTATCCACCAGTATACTAGCAATTGTAAAACACTTCCAGAAGCTGTGCTTTGACAAACTTGCTCTATGGACAAGAAGTTAAGTTATTATAATGAAATCAGAGCCATTGGCGAAATAAATATAAGAAATTAGCAAACTGAAAGATTGCTATGAATATCCGAAGATATATATCTTCGGATATTCAGTACGTATATATATACACGTACTGCCCTTCAGAAAGAACGAACCCCCCTCAAAAATAAATTAATTATATCATCAGTATCAGTATCACGGTCCACAGTAGCAAAAACCAATGCCTACAACACCAAATTTGGTGAAATAATGACCTATAGAGTTATTGAGACCAAGAAAAAGCAATAAACTAAGTCAATAACGACAGCACACTGTCCATGATAAAGAGAAACTATCATAGTATGTCAACAATATGCCTGGCAATACTATTGGTGACATACAGGTTAAGAGACCAAATTCGCCCCGCTTCGGTGGCCACATTGTCTAAGACGCTACTCTCGCAATATAATAGACTGGCGAAGACGTGGAAATCGGGGTTTGATCCCGGTCAGGTGTCCTGAGAGTGCTTTTATAAATGACTTTCCATTCTATAGCCACACAGATGCGAGTATACTTCCTTTAAATTTAACCTTCCTTTTTCCTAACACACTAGCGTAATTAGTACATATGCGTGTAGCTCGAACGGGTAGTAAGACTTGGTGCTAAAAAAAATTTGGAGTGACATAATTTTATATTAAATTCTAGCCACCAGACGATAAAGTTGCTCACCACTTTACAATAGTATTTACCCAGTGGCCAGATATTAGTGAATTCATACACTTTTACTTCGAATTGCAACACAAAAAAATAGGTCCTAATTTTTTATTGTGACACTTTATAGAGATCGATGGAATCAAAAGATACGAGAGATTAGAATATTTCCTAGCATGTAGCACCCATGGATTTTAATGATTTGTGCAATCAAATCAGATGCTTTATCTGCCCCTCATAGTTTAGTTAGAGGCGAGAAAGCAGTGGAGTAATGACTATTAGACAGTCTCTAGATATGTTGTACAACATCTGCTAGCATGGTAAGAGTGTCACCCAAATTTCATCGCCAACTCTGACGGGTAAACATATACATATTTTCAACAATAGCTAATGTCTAGGATTGTCGATTTGTTTTTAAAAGTTTTTTGAAATAACGTATTATTTTTTAGAAAAATCAAGTTTACTAACCGGTCTAGAAATGAAGGGTTTATCAAGATGAGCTATGCCCTTCATTACGTACATAAAAAACTGGGTCGATATTTAGGTAAAAACGGAAACCTGTAGTTTGTAGTCATTCAATAAAATTTTACAAATGAATCGAATAATCCCCCTTTGAGTTATTTGACAGCCAAAAGCGCTGTTGAGTCTTACAGGAAACAGAAAATACAATATTTTTACATTTAATACTTGATATCAAATATTCGACCTTAATATGAAATCTTACATAATGCTAGCCAATCCAAGAAGTATAAATTAACCTTATATTCACACCCTCCTACCTTTCAAGCCAATCTATAGTTTGGGAAAACATTAATAATAAATAAGTATGTTGTATAATTATATAGGCAGGAAAATGAGCCATTAGGATTATCTCTATATGAAATTTAAGTTCATCGTTAGTTCAGGACTTTTCAAGTCAATTTTTATCACGTGAATCTTTCTAATCTCTTAAAGGGAACTAAAGTGTATTGATTCTCATTAGCATAAGGTGAAAAACCATAAAACCTTAGTAAGGATAATTTATGAGGATCTTTAATTATTTCCACTTGCTATAGGATGTATAGGAAACTACACACCTGAGGTTCCAAATATCATATGGAAGACTATCATTATTTATGTACAGAGGACAAACTCATTATCGAAAGCAGCAAAACATTATGAGAAGAATTTACACACAGCTATAATCAAAATATCACTCACTATATGGAAACTTACGTCATTCAATACGGTTGCCCCTTTTCAATTAAAAATATACGTTCACTTTAATCGTTATAACTTCGGGAGAGCTTACATAAAAATGAAAGACGTTAGAATGTTAAAGATTTCAGACCATGCTGTAAGAGATCAGTGGTATAGAAATGTTTGATGCACTAACCTAGTATCAAAGTTGTTCACAGAAACCACGAACCAGAGGACGATGAAACCCAGGCAAGGGGGAAATAACCATCCAAGTCACCTGACCAACTGTTGAAGACCCCTTTCCTGGAATAAGAGAACAACCACTATTGAGAATCCATTGAAGTCGATTGTTCTAATGTTCTAATCGCCAAATAGGAATGTGGAGCCACCCCAGAGGAACCATTATAGGAGAAACGTTAGTAGTTAGTAGTAGTCAGTAGGTTGCTTCCAGTTTCCAAGCTATCCACCCTCCAACGTTAAAGAGAACAATCACCCACTAGGTCCATCAACACAATACTTACGTCCACCCCCCCTAAGAGTCATCCACACTGAATCAGAGCCTATGGCTATCTGGATCTTCCTCATCAAACAACACCACCTCTACCCCAATGACACTTGAAATTGTGATTATTGATGGGTTAACCAGGGGTCTCCAATCTTTGGTGTTGGTGGGCCACATTGAACTTGGGATTTTGGACAGAGGGTCGGATTAATAAACAGCACTTTCATATTACTTTGAGATAAAGAGAATGATTCCATTTATTAATCTTACACCAGAAAGGGCATTTTTATGTTTAATACAAAAATAAGTTTTTAAGTTTTCCTGTTTATTGTGATGTTTAAAATTGTTTGTCAAATGAAATTGCTCCAGGATTTTATTCAAATTTAGTTGTTCCAGCTAACAAGCGTGAGCTCAAATGTTCATCTGACAATGAGGTAGGATATTTAGATTTGACATACTTGAGCCTTGAAAAGGTTTTCTCACATAGGTATGCCGAGCCAAACACAGAAAACATGCCACGAGCAAAGTCCTTGATACATTTTAGGTTCTGTTCAGGCAACAACTTATAGAAGTGTGGTAAATTAACTTCCTTGAACAAATCCCTGAATGATTCATTTCAAGATAAGTCGATCCCTTCCAGCTGCAGCTCAGGCGGAAAATCTTCAACTTTTCAATTAAAAAGATTTTTAAAAGTACGCTGTTCCTTAGGTTTCATCAAATTCTTGAATATGATACTGAAACTTGGGTTTCAACGGTGAACTCACCATATCAGCAAAACAATCTTTTTTACAAATTAGCAACATATATTAAAAAATGTTATGAAATTGATAATTTAATAAATTAATTAATATTATGATATGATTTTTGGCTAATGAAAACTCAAATACCAATAAATAATTCAATTACTGAAATCATTGATCACCATACTGAGTTTTTTCTTGCCGTAAAAAAGGGTCTATTAATTTCGCTTGCTTTCCGTGCAACTACATGCACAATCTGTTTTTATTATTATTTAGCACCACGTCTTACTACCCTTTCGGGTTATACGCTTTAAGTACTAATTACGCTAATGGGTTAGGAATTGGGAAATGTTGAGTTTAGAAGAAGTGAATCCGCATTTGCGTGGAGAGAGAGTGAAAACCCATTTAGGCCCGCCCCCCCCTCCCCCCAGTTCATCCGACCAAGATTCGAACCTCGATCTCCCCGTCCTCGGCGGTCGAGCTCAACACGACCAGCGCGTTAGCTAACTACGCCACCAAGGCGGGTTACATGCACAATCGAACGATCATTTAGAACTCTTCGGAAAGTGAGGACATGGCTTCGTTCTACAATGAGCAAAAATAGATTACGTGGGTTGTTCATGCTAAGCGTTCACAGAAGAATAGTTATTTAAAACCAAAATTGCATTAATCTAGTTAATAGTAAATTTGGGCAATAGCCAAGGTGATTATTATTCGCCTTTAAATATGATCATTTATGATATTAAATGTTGCGTAATTTCATAAGTTACATGTAATTCACCCATATTTAATTTTTGTACGATACAAATTATATTTATGGAGGTTTTTTCACTAATAAATATTTATTAAGAACATATTAATTGGTTTATTGTTAATTCAAAGTTTTTAAGATTTTGTTTGATACACAGTTCCTTTCCTAATAAACTTTTATTAAGAATATATTTATGTATTTGATTATTAATTCAAAGTTTGTAAGATTGTGTTTGATACACTGTATTTAGTTTTCTTTGTTTATATACCTTTTTGTTCATATTTCAGTTGTACTCTAAACGCTCTGTATTTGAAACTACTTTGTTTCGTCCTCGATATATTATGTTTATATTGTATTTATGATGTGAAAAAGTTCCGTTTTGCAAAGAATCAATTTCAATATTTTGATGTAGGACCCTAAATAAAGTTTATTACTAGAATATGTGTTTTTTGTGAATCGGTATTCTTGGGTGAGTAGAATTTTTTATTACATATCCCTGTAGATCACGTTGTGCCATTTTAAAAATGGCGGTTTTAAGATTTATTAAGTAAAATTCATCATGAGAAATGATCCTCACAAGTTTCTGAGTATCCAGCACCGGGCGCGGCATTAGAATTTGGCCTATTCAAACATAGCTAGTACAGGTAAAAGTGTTTGTATGTAAGATCATAAGCAAAATATTGTTATTACTATAAATACCAGTTACAAATTCATTAGTTGTCTCGTTATATTTGTAATGTTAACATCCAATCTTGAAAAATGGCTTACAGTCTGGAAGAGAGAACAGAATTGATTTTTCTGTATGGAGCCGAGGCTCAATGTGTTCAAATAACGGCAGTAATATTCAACCAAAGAGACAGGATAAAAACGTATCACATAGTTAAGGTTTTGGATCGTGTTTCAAGATTTAAAGAAACTGGATCTGTCTCAAACAAAACATGGACTGTGCGTACAGTATTGAGTGAATTAACCCAAGGGGAAATTTTGGGCCGTTATGTGGCAAATCCCAAAAGTTCAGTGCGCGAAGTTTCTAAAGCTACTGGTGTATCAATTGGTTCTGTTCATAAGACATTAAAATTAAATAAGTTTCATCCTTATAAGATGCGGGTAAATCAATTTTTAAGCGGAGTTCATCCTGATAGGCGAGTACAGTTTTGCGAAGAAATGATCGACTTATTGAATGCGAATCCATTTTTATTAGAATGTATCTGCTTTTCTGAAGAGTGCACTTTTTTATTAAGGGGTTTTGTAAATAAAAACAGCTGTCGTTATTGGAGTGATTAAAATACTCATATTTTACTTACGGACACACAACGGCCAGAAAAAATAACCGTTTAGGCAGGTTATAACCGTATGGGTTTTTTGTGTGATATTTGCCCTGCGATTGGGCATCAATTATAGTGATACAGGCCTACCATTGGGCATAATTATAGCGATTAACGGAATTTTGTTGATGATGCGAATGTGGGCGATACCGGGTTTTATGATGATGACGAAGCATGCATGCCTTACGGCGCACTTGTACACGGTTATGTGATCTGATTATATGTGATTCTTATTCTTATTAAATGAGTAGGACTTTTAATGTTGCAGGCGGTTTATTTAGATGATTACACCTTCAGTACTGTAGATTTGATATTAAAGTGATACAGCTTGTGTGTGATAATATTATTTTTCTATGTCAAGATAGCTATTTTCTATATTTTGAGTACGGTGTACTGTTTTTCTGTATTCTGAGTACGGTGTACTGTGTGGATTCATACGCGTAAGCTTCTTATATATGACCTACCCCTTTCTTCTTGGACCCCTTGTCTACAATGTTAAAACTAGCTAATAGGAGTACTCCTGGCAGCCTGATTTTGTGAAGGTTAGCTTCCTATTGGGTAAAGGAAGCCAGCATGTCATATGATTTTTCAAATACAATGGAGTTGGTCTTTTAAAGAATAATAAGGTTTTAAAGTACAATACATTGATATTACTTCTGAAAACGCGTGATTCTCCATGAGTGAAGTATTGAATGAAATTTTACATACAGTTCTTTAAAGAAAAATTCACTTAATCTATGACTTTTTGAATATATGAAATGGGTCCAAAACAGTAGCATTACAAGGTATATTAGGTGACACGATTATTGGTCAAATATTTATTGTCGTAAATTTGGCAGGGGAAAAATACTTGGAAATGATTGGAGAAGCTATTTTAGTGCACGCCCTAGAAAATCAACTAGACAACCATGAAAACATGAAGCTTTATAGAGATCTTTTACATTTTAAGCAAGATGAAGCCCCTCCCTCTCCCACCATACACTACTCGTCCATCAATGGTTAGACACTGATTCAATGGTCAATGGATTGGCAGAAGAGGACCAGTTGAGTGGCCAGCAAGGTCACTTGATTTAACTTTGGGACTAAACCAGCAAAAATCGAAGAGTTTAAAAATAAGATAACAATGGCGTAGAATTTTTACAAGAGCAACCCCATGAAAAGTCATAAATGAATTCTAAAATAGCCTATATAATCGTTTAGCTCAAAATGGAGAGCATTTAGAAAGCCTCCTTTAAACTTCAAATTAAAAAAGTGTTTTTCTCAATAATTATTTTACAAATACATATAAATGTGAACAAACACACGTGTGCGAGCACACAGCACACAAACACTTGTACCTTCCCGAGATATGTTTGACTAGGCCATATTCTAATGCCGTGCCCAGTGCCGGCGACTCAGAAACTTGTGAGGATCATTTATCGTTATAGCTTTTACTTTAAAAAGTTTTTAACCACAATTTTGAAAATGGCACAAAGTGATATACAAGAATATGTAATATTAAATAGGGAGTCTCATTTAAAAAGATCAACGTGACCCTAACGTTACCTTAACAACGCCAGCCAAGGTCATACCAGCCTTAGCCACCTTACCGTATAGCCCCCCTCAGAACCAAACAACTTTTGTTTAAAACATTTTTTTTTCTGCAATGCGTTGTTTTCGAGACATTTTGATGGAAATATTTCAAATGAATACCCGGTGTAGTATTAAATCAACCAAAATTAATAAGTAGCTAATTCTAAACATTATTAATTCAATAAGTGAAAGCAAGACAAGAACTAGACTAGATATTCGAGAAATAGTACAATCATTTCACGGAATACATTTATTAGTAAATCATTGAAAATGAGAGTTTTATTCATATCAACAATTAACTGTGTACAGGAGTACATACAATAAGATTATTCTCCGAATAGAATGTGCATTAACGCTAATGTTACTAATCTGAGATGAATTAAAGATTGCCGATCCCTTTAGTTTACTCTATACTAGATCAGCCCATGAAAGTATGAAAAATAGGTACTGGTGTGAATTGGTGGTGGTCTTGTGGGAATTGATTTTAATTGACCCATACATTAACTTACCCTAAAATGAAAACAAGTTTTTAGGAAATCACAGTAGCACATCTCTTTCTAAATCATATTTAACCATAGGCAGATCCATAGGGGGGACGCAGGGTGTGGGGGTGCTGAGGAAATCCACCCCCTCAACAATCCTTCTAGTTAATATTAACAATAATTATTAAAAAATTAAATAAATACATTTATGTTGTAGTAACTACTAGTTTACCTGTTGCGTAATCTCTTAGTAGCCAGTTACGTCGCGTGTCAATCACTGTCCATAAATTATTTATATTTTTAACACATAAACTAACAAACAAAATTTGACAAAAAACTACCTATTTAACAATGAGCTTTGAACCCACTTCGGTGGCTGCGTGGTCTAACACGCTACTCTCGTGTTAAGACTAGACTGCTGAAGACGGGGACTTCTGGGTTCAATCCCGCTTGGGTGCACTGAAGGTAGTTTTACTAAATTATTTTCCCCTCTCATTCCACGCAAATGTGCGTGCACTTACTATCAATAAAACCTTCCTGAGTTATTAGTATAATTAGTACCTAGACGTATAATCCGAACGGGTAGTCAGACGTGGTGCTGAAATAAATGAATTTTTTTACTAATTAATTTCTTAATTTCTCTCAATATTTACTCTCAAATTTTGAAGGATTTTCCTTAAGAATTTTCAGAGGGGGAACCTCCCTTGGCCCTGTCCTGTGAGACCGCTCACCCCCTCACAAAAATTCTGGTTGCCCCCCCCCCTCCACGCACACCCCACGAAAATCTTAGATCCGCCCCTGGTTTCAACAAAATGTAAAAAACATAGTCAACATAATAAAAACAAAATCACTCACATTTTCCATTGTTTCGGCGGTAACGGTCTGGAGAAGCAAAGCCAATGTGTCCTCCGCTTTGCCTGTTGAACTCTGCTTGAATTGCTGGGCCTGGCTCTCTAACAAGCAAAACTGCTTTGTCGAAAGGTCTACGAGCTTCTTTCCCCCATTCATGAGTTTTGACAACAGAGACAGAACCATTCACTACTGACTCTGCTGCAAAACCATTCTTCAGCAAACCATAATCCTTGTAAACAGAACCTGTGTAGATACCTAGAAAAACGATTTCAACAAGGTTTTATAAAATACTACTTCAATATGGTTTAGAGTTGTTTGTTTTAATAAAAACGTGTGTAATTGCTTTTAAGATTTAACTAGATATGTTTAAATTCGACATTCAATCTAAACATCAAATTTAAACTATAAAACTAACACCTTTCTCAGAAATTGAATCAGCAAGATATATTCAGACGTGAATGATTAATCAAAATCAGGTTTTGAATTGGATTTATTAATCGAGTTAAAGTAAGTTTTACAGAATTTTTTGATATTTTATTACATTATTCCCAGAAACCTTTTATTAAATTAATACAGCTTTATTATATATATATTTTTATATATATTTTTTTCTGAAGCTTCATTCGCATTAATATCGGTTTTAAAAACATGTTTAGCAAAACAATAACATTTCTAGTCCCAGAGTTTTTAATTACCCACATTTTTTTTCTGAAGCTTCATTCGCATTAATATCGGTTTTAAAAACATGCTTAGCAAAACAATAACATTTCTAGTCCCAGAGTTTTTAATTACCCACATATAGAATAAATCCCGCAACGTATTAGGTAGAAATAACCAAGATGAAAACTTTGTGAGAGTTGATAAAAGATGTATTTTCAAAGTGAACATTTCAATGTAGTGTAACTATTTTTCTTTTAAGATTAGACCCACAGATTATTTGTATTAATTGAAGGAAATAAAGTGATCGAAGTTAAGGCGAAGCCTCGTTGTAAGCAACGTTGGTGGTCTTATCATCAGGAGCGAGCAGTTACAGGTTGCTGTTATAACTATCACGGAAACACATCACATATATTTGTCCATGTGAGAAACACTTGCCGAAGAAATCAACACCTGCTACCTTCAGGGTTTGTCTTTGCGCTGTGTTGATCATCGCGTAACAAATAGTAAATAGAAAACTGAATGCATTTAAACTGGAAGAGCAGATTTGATGGACTCATGGGGGAATTCTTTATATCAAGACCCATTTTACCGAAGTGCAACCTACCATACCAGTCGCCTTTATCATAAAGTTTTGCAGACTATTTACTTGTAAGCGGATATCATTACACAGTTTAAGCGGGTTAAAAATACGCAGCAAAATGATGGGTGCTCTAATTTTAATTGAAGAATGTGGACGAGTAAACCGAATGGACTAAGGAAATGAAAAAAAATTGATATGGTAGTGCCTATGGACATATAAGTGCGGGATGGCACTTCGGACTGGTTTAAAATACAGTAGTTAATTTTTATTAGCAGTTCATTTTTGAAGCTAGATTATCTAGCTCCTAGAACCACGTATAGGCCTGTTGGGATAAATAAAATGGACTAATTTCTGGATATCCTTGACCACGGCGTATGTCAGGGAGTTAAGGCAAGGACACCTTGATTTTTCGCTCTGTGAAGACTCCATTTCCAAATTTCAACAATATATCGACAAATAAATCTAGTTTTTGTATTCGCATGGCGGATGCTCATGTTGGTTTACAGGGAACGTTTCACAACGTCTAGGCATGTGTAGAATCTTTTCATCAGCTCTAGTGACTCTTGGAATTACCTGTAGATTTAGTCAGAAGTCTCCTGAGAACAATACGGGACACCTCCTATCAGCAAATTTTGCTTCTGAGATCTCTCAAAGGTATATCTAGATCTTCAATCGAGGTCTTATGTAATATTACACTCACATTACATAATATGAGAGAGGTTTTACAGTAATTTTAGTATAAAACTAAGCTACACATGTTCCACACTGAAATTTGATCACTATAAAAAGCAAAGTTAATTTAAATGTTGCATTTACTGTTCTTTACCCTTCTATCAAAGTAGCGGAAATAACCGATGAAGCCACTGAAAAGGCTACACATCCCTCAAACCTGAGCTTAACCACGAATAAATTAATTATTATAGTAATTTCCTTACCTTCGGGTGCATCTTAAGAGAACACTTTTCCTACTGGATCTCGAACACTCTATATATGTATACAGTAAGTTGTTCTGTGTGCAACAGAGGCTTGTTTATATTCAAAGTTCGTAATAGAATTGTCCGGTCATTAGTCGTCCCCCTCAAATAGTTTCTAAAGTTTATAGATCTGTTCAAATTATAGGGTAGATAAAAACACAAGTACTTAACGCTCTTGTCCGAGAGAAGCCTTACAATGTGGTTGAGTTTACTTTAACCTGCATTAAGAATATCTTAATTGAAGTCTAAATTTGTATACCGACGGCTCTGTCCTGATTTACCCTTCAATATATTCCGACATGCTTTCCCTGTGGGCGAGCCAAAGTGCGAGAGGATCTGTCACGTGGAAAATATTATTATTATTATTATTATTATTAGCACCGCGTCTTACTACCCATTCGGGTTATACGCACTTACGCTAATGTGTAAT
>CABFOW010000713.1:188760-217624 GCA_902141385.1 Timema californicum | reverse complement strand
CATTTTTATATACAGTCCACCTTTTATCGTTTTGGTTGTTGTTGTTTTTGATGCTAATAGTTTGTTGACTGGAAAGAACAGACGCAATGTTTTGCAGGAAAATACATAGTAGATAAACTTACTTTCGACCTAACTCAAACCTATGGTAGACCTAAGTCTTTTTTCTTGCAAATATGATTTACGTTCCCATTTAAAAAATTTCAAACTATTATGAAGAGAAATCTGGACACCTTCATTGTTGAACATGTATTTCAGTTTAGCACCTCAGTGTTCTTGGTTGAAGAAGAGCTGACAATGTATTTGGGTTGTCACAAAAGTTATCTTGCATTTAATATATTTTATAGACTATTAACAAAAGTATGCCCCTGTTATTTCTAATACCTGTAGAGCAGGAGACAAAATGTCTTCTTTGTTGTCCGATTTCTTGCCAAAGCCCGAGTCCTCGTCTGCCTCCTCGAGAGGTATGTTACGCAGACGAGACATGTAGTTTTCAAAAATCATCTCGGTGGAGAGCACATCTTCAGAGAACCACACCATACCGCAGCGGGACACTGTCGCTAATGTTGCATACTTCAAGTCTTGCACCTTGAAAAAAATTGTTTAATTCATTTCCTTGAAGGAGATAATGCTCAAAGTATGTGCAAATACAAGATGTTCCATTTAAAATAGATTCAAAATTGAATATTTTATAGTGAAAATATTTCAATTAAATATTTTGTAACGAGTTATAATCCAATCCAAAATTAAAACTAGGCTTTATCTTTTATTAAAGTCCAATAAAAAAATAAATGTCATAACAAATTGCATTTTAACCCTGATAAATGAAAATAAAATGTTAATAATGACTCAATTTCTTGAATAAAATATTTACTTCAATATATTTTAATAATGGATTCAGGTTAGTTTTTATATTTATATATTTTTTCCAAGAAAGAATAAGTCAAACTTTGTTACTTCAGGTTATGTAGTCAAGTATATAATAAATAGTATTGAAATTGCTATAATAAAGCAATGATGAATAAACATGTCATGTTAGTCTCGATATTATTTATTGTATATTTGACTATCTGAAATAAAGAAAACAAAGTTTGCAAAACAAGAGGTTATGTTATTTAACTTATTATTTCTTATATAACAAAATTAATACATCTTCTTACTAAAAATAGTCCAAATGTTTTGCAAAACCCAAATTTGATGGAGGGTACGTTGAAATAAATTCTAAAAACTTTGTGGGTCACAACTTTTAGGTGCTTTAGAAATAATTTGAAAAATTAATTCCCACTCACTTCGAACATGACCCTGACATTGGGTGGAAGAGAGAGGCGCTCCCCATTGGGCAAGGTCAGCAACTTGTTGTCGTCAAGGACAGAGTTAAGGTTCTCAACCCACTCCGGGTCTACGTCGCCATCAAAGATAATCCACTGTCTCTTGTTTATCTCTCCTCGCACATTGTCAATGATCTTTCTGTAATTAGATAATCAATTATATATAATTATTATTACTTGCTTCGGAGGTTAAATGGTCTAAGGTGTCACGCTCACATTATACTGATGTGGCAATCAAGGAGAGATTGGAATTCTAACCCCAGTCAAGTGTACTTAGGGTGGGTTTTCTGAATGGTTTATCATGCTACCTTCATGCAAATGCATATACATAAAATCAAACTTCTACTTCTCTAATACATTTGATTAATTAGTTTGTAAGTCAAACACGAATGGATAGTAATATGTAGTGACTAAAGAAGATATAAATGACTTTTTTTTTACAAACATTGCTGTTTCCAGCCTGTGGCCTGGGTCATATCTTACTTAAACTCTTTTCACTGTAAAAGCCATACAATGTTTGATTATTCCCTTTAATAAGTGTATATCTCTATTTCCTATATCTTCTTCCATAATATTATTTAAAATTGGTGTTTGTACTGTATTTTATAAAGTGTCTATTCTACAGTAATCTTGGTTTAGTTGCTTCACCAATTCTAACAATTAACAAATATATTTTCTAGTAATTTTAACAAACCCATCCTTATAATAAATGCATTGACGTACCGTAGGATGTGAGTGAAAAGCCCGTCGGTCCACTCCCTGGTGTTAGGGTCCAGCACACCGTACAGAGCCTCCTTGGAGATGGCCTTAGGGTCAATTACGTGAGCCACACCCTCTGTGCCCTCGAATCGTTCCAGTGCCTTCAGCAGGATCTTCCAAGCTGTGCTCTTACCTGACCCACTGGGGCCCACCATCATTAACCCGTGGTTCAGGTTGCAGATTTGGTACAACTGCAGCACCTATACACACACAGTACCAAGACACGTCACTAAGGCCTTCAGTACACCATAACCAAGCAGAGTATGTTTTGCCAGTAATTAGACTACTAAATAAGGTTTAGCTTACTTTTAACAAGATTTTAGGGAGCTATACCAGTCAGTAAAATATTGGACCTACCTGGAGAAAGTCTATAAAGACTCGAGGATTTTCTATTTGATATTGTTAGCAAGTGTATCAAAATATGGTAGATATTTAAAATAATTGTTTACTTGTTTGAGGTTACATGTCAAAACATGTGGACTAAAGGGTGTATGCAAGAATGAGAATGAGTCAAAGTTGAGGGTGAGTGAGAAACGAGTGGGTGTGATTTGCAATTTAATAAGGTACATTCGTGCAGACGGCCCAATAGCATGCAAATAAGTGCTACTTTACTTTGCACTCAGTCTAAATCTTGCACACCACCTTAAAACTTCCCCCATCCCTTACCAAAAATTGTTAAAAGCAGAACTAGTCCATATTTAAAGATTTGAGTCAATGGGTTAGGATTGAGTTAGTTATTAATCTAGCTGAAATGTATCTGCAATTTGTTAAGATAAAGTGGGAAACCATTTTGGAAAAACCACCCTCAGTATAACTAGCTGAGAAAATCCCAAATACCTTATTACACTATACAAGCTCAACTAATATTTAGATCACATGCCTGTCTGCAAATTTGGTGTCTCATCTTATTCCAGGAGTTGCAAAAATAATTATTTATTTCCGTGATATTTATTGAACAAATGTGGTTTTTTTGTGTTTGAAAGCTTCAGCCATAAGATTATATAATTTAAAATAGTGTTTGGAATGCTTGTATGTTCAAGTTGCTATATCCAATTACTAACACTCAAATTTTCCAAAATAAATATAATGTCAAAGTAGTAAATTTTATACGTTGCATGTTAAATGTATTGAGTCTAAATTTAAAGACGACAAGAACCAAGACAACTTCTAGCTGCGAATAAAACAAGACATGAGACAAGCAGTTTAGCAGTAAGAAACAGTTCTACAAAATTACACTAGCAGTGGAACAAATTAAGAACCAAAATCTTAACATTCCACAGTAAGCATGCATAAAATAAACATTATAAGGACAACTATTTTTTGTAAAATGTGTGAGAAATTCCTTTTTAAAGCAGGCAAACTGGTTTCAACTTCAACGTCATCATTCTTACATATTTTAAGTTCACAAAATAAAACACTAAAGGTATTTATTTATATGTGAAATTCCAAGTGTTTTATAGGACCAATTCTCATATTTTTAAATAAAATTTGTATTTATTATGCAATAGTTTATGTTAATAGAATTTGCGCTAAGCTTTTGATTTATTTTACTTTCTCCTAATTCCATCACTAGTGTTCTCTATGGTATAGTGTCGATCCAATAATACTAATAAGTAATAACTCAATATTGTGTATGCTGATAAAATATTAATCATTATTTAGTAATTAACAAACAAACTAAATAAAAACTATTGTATTAGCTACATATTTAAGGTGAATAAAATAAAGTGAAAATATTTTGAAAAATGGTTAAGTGTTAGAATATTTTAACTAGCTTAAATAAAAAATACGATGGTAAACTTGCTACCTTAGTAAGAGAATAAACAAAGGGTATAATATAACTAAACATATATTAATCTGTCAAGCAATTTTTAAATAGCAAACAATCTACAAAACAACACTATACAAATACTTTCTGTTGCATTATTTACTTTCATGCAAACTTATGTGCCACAATATGTGTTTATTGTTTTTAGTTGAAAGACACCGTATCACATCTTTTGACGCCACTCCCATAGAACTAAAATCTTATTTCTAAGACCTTAAGGAAAGGGGTATTAAAATAAAAGGAAACATTTTGAATTTATTCCTCCACATTTCTACATACCTTCTCCACCCAAGTTTCACCCACTGTCCCCTTGTAGCAAATTGAAACGCAAAAAGAACAATATTATACACGAAACAAGATGATTAGGTACATAGTTTGGTATTTTGGATTTGAAAAATAAAGTCAAAATGGGTGCCGAGTTGCTGAGTTCAATAAATATGAGAAAAATCCACACACTTACAAGGAAATCTGAAGGTCTACAGATCTAACATAAACATATATTAAACATATCACTGTGAATTCATGTTTTGGTTTTGATTTTCCGAAACGTCTCACCACCAATTCAGATTTTACGCACACAGTAGAACCTCATTAATATGTACACTACTAAACCGAACTTCGCTTAATCTGGACATTCGTTTTTCCAAAATAATGCATTAATAAATGTCATTGAAAAAGCTGGGTTGCGAAAGTATGACTGCAAACTACAGTACGCGTTTACCGCGAACCCTGAAGGCCCGGCCGCGATGAGTTACTCAGTAACCAAGACTGTCGTGTTCTAAGTAAAGTCAGATTAAAGGCCCAGAATATAATTACTGTACATATTAATTTCTAACCATGGGATTATTTTCGATTTGTTTTACTTTAAATGTAAAATAAATTTGTTTTGTTATTGTAGAGGTTGTTTTAATCGTACCCTGTCTTATTTAATAGGCGAGTTTTTAATTCAGACAACTTCAAGATTCAATAATTACTGGATTAATGAGGTTCTGCTGAATATAATAAATAGGCTAATGTATTAGGACTGAGTACTCTAAAATTTGGAGGAAATATATCCGCCTTTCTTTTGAACAAAGTGGAAAACAATTCAAGCAAAAAAAAAACTCTTCACATCTGACCAGGATTCAAACACCAATCTCCCCATCATCAGTAATCCAACCTAAAGAGAAAGTAGATTCTTAAGACCATGTGGCCACTGAAGAGGTTTGTATTTATGTTGTTACGGGTGTATGGACCTTCAGTAAATCTGGGGTGCAGACTTTGGTCTCCTACTCTTTTTATATTTTAATTTCAAACTTAATTTTTAACTTTTTGAAGTATTTTGCTATACATATTTGGAAGATGATACAGTAAAGCTGGATCGAATTCATATTACATAATTTATGTTTTCTAGCTACCTTTATTGTACTTTCATCCATATACATAAGAAATTAATTGGTTAGTAAAATGAATTAGTGCTTAATGGCTTAGAAATATATAATAAGACAGTGTAGAAATACTGTACTATATTGTAAAAGTAATTGATAGTGAAGGAAGCCAATCTTAAAGGATAGTTTGGTTAGGCCTGGATAAAAAAAAAACACTTTTCTCTTAATTTCTTCTCTTCTCAAACTATTACATTATATTACACTTCAAACGGTTGAATTTTCAGAGATGTTCCTTTATCATTATAAGACACACATTGAAAACAAACATACAAACAAAGATAGCCTTTAGCTTATAGTCTATCTTTGTTTGTGTTTTTTATGTGTGTCTTATAATGATAAAGGAACATCTCTGAAAATTCAACAGTTTGAAGTGTAATATAATGTAATCGTTTGAGAAGAGAAGAAATTAAGAGAAGGGTGTTTTTTATCCAGGCCTAACCAAACTATCCTTTCAGGTTGGCTTCCTACACTATCAATTACTTTACATTCTTGTACAGTGTTTATACAGTCTTATACAAATTGATTGGTTAGAAATTAATTCTGACTTCATGACATACCAAGAACACTTCACTTGCACATTCTATAATTTAGTCAAAACAATACTTTTTACAGTGCACTTTAAAAGGTTTCTAAAATGTGTACCTACTTTACATTGTACAGCAGTCAACACTACAGTTTTATGCTTTAAAAATAGTAGAGCATGTAACTACATATAAAGAATTAATATATACATGTTTAAGAAATTTACATTAAATATAATGTGCAAATATTTGGATTTGCAAATAAGCTCAGCACTAAAACCAATGGCATTGTTAGGTTAAAATATACAACTTTTTATATTATTCAAATAAATTAATTTTTCCTGGAAAAAGACAGTAGTAAGAATCGTATATCCGACATTTAAGAACAATATTGCAAGTATAAATCAATATTTAACTAAATTAATGATGTGAATAAAACTTTAACTTTTTGGGTTTCAAGCTAGAGTTTTTCTGGGCAACAAACCTTTATTTGAAATGAAACCTTTGTAAATAAATTTGTAATTTAATATTTTATAATCGAGGAAAAACATATTAAAAATCTAATTTTTTAAGTTGGTGTAGCTAATGCTTAATTTGTTTAAAGTTTTATCTACAAAATTATTTTAAAAATTATCTTACTGAAATATGTCTAAAAATAATGTAAAATGAATTAAATAGGTACAACCTAGGAGTCGGCGAGCTCAAGTTGATCTCGAGCGATTTTCTCATTGGGCCGAGTTATGTTCAGGTTACAAAAATATTGAAATAGATAATTTTAAAAATTAATAATGTAAGAATACAAATACGTGCTAAAATTATGTTAATATTTTCAACCTAAGGGAATATGATTCATGAATTTTATTTCCAAGCAGATAACTGATTAAAGAAATTAAGTCATAATAAATTTTAAGACAAAATTTTAAATATTCTGTGATAGTAACCAAAAAATGAATTATGATTGAATATCTAATGTTAAATAGTGTGGAATGAAATTTAGCCTGGCTAAGTGTGAAGTGATGGTAATGACAGGGAAGAGGTTAGAGCCTATGAAGCTATAAAGTTGGATGGAGTAGAGCTGAGGTAAGTACAGAATGTAAAATATCTTGGAAGTGTGATTGAGCAGAAAGGTGGAAGCAGAGGGGATTTAATGAGGACAGCAGAGAGAGTTGTTCTATAGGTGTGTAAGAGAAATACCCTGAAGGTGTAGTACAGGGCATACATACTGTGTACCCATTGTCACTTATGCAGCAGGGACATGGACATTGAATGTAAGAGAGACAAAGGAAGTGGGGCCATGGGAATAAAGTTTGTGAGGAGCATGTTAGCTGTCACAAGGATAAACAAGCTTAGGAGTAAAGTTATCTGGGAGAGAGTAGGGATGCATGAAATGGTAGAGGAAGCAAGAGTGAGATGGTATGGGCATGGATTGAGGATGGAATAAGAGAAAATGCTAAAGAAAATGTTGGAAATGAAGTAGTATAACAATATTTTAAATAAATACATGTTAGAATATCTAAAAACTTTATTTTGGCTTCATTTATTCTTCTTATTTAGCACCGCATCTTACTACGGTTTGGGTTGTACGCTTGTACTAATTACACTAATAGTTAAGAATTGGGAAGGTTGAATTTAGAGAAAGTGAACCCGCATTTGCGTGGAGGGAGAGTGGAAAACCATTTGGGAAAAACCACCCCAGTTCACCCGACCGAGATTCGAACCTTGATCTCCCCGTCCTCGGAAGTCGAGCTCAACACGACTAGCGCATTAGCTAACTACGCCACCGAGGTGGGTAATATCTAATTGTTGTTCATATTGAATTTAAATTTAAAAAAAGTTAAGTTTTGCTAGAATTACGAATGAGTAAAAGCGAGCCACGTTAACATGATGATGCATCTCTCCCTCATTGCCGCTTGCCACTGACCTTTTCCATCCAGGCTCCCCCCTGTTCTTCTCCCTCACCGCACACCAGATACTCCTCCTGACACACTTTACGAATCTGCTCCTTTAGCCCTGCACACAACAAACACTTCATTAACAAGAGCCGCCAGAAAATACCGTACAGTATTATCATATTATATCCTTAACTATACAAGATAAATTCAATATTAGAAGTATTTTCTTACTTCCTGTTTAGTTTATATACATATGTACCAGTTACACTAATGTGTTAGGGATTTTCAAGATTGATTCAATGAGGAAGTGTACCACAATTTACATGAACAGAGTGGAGAACCATCTGTGAAAAACCACCAACCAATACACTCAACCAGGATTGGAGCGGAGATATCCTCATGATCAGTAGTCCGGTTTATTTCAAGAGTTACATTCTTGACTATGCAATCCCTGAAGCGGGTGATTAGAAATCAAATTTAATCAGAGATTAGTACTTAAGAAACACCCATCTTTCAACCAATTAACTAAGATATAATGTACCAAATTTTTCAACAATATAAAGCTTGATTCACACGCTCGCTGAAAAATAAAAAGCAGAATCAGCGCAGTAATTCATGGTTGTTTACACAATATAATGCCGTGTCGTGGCACAATCCAATATGTCAATAAATACTCTTTACATTAACGAGTTATTCCAATTCTCCTCACAACGGCCAAAGAAGCTGTCTGTTAGCTTCTGGCTGTAGAGGGCATGCGGTGATAAATGCGCACTAATTTGAGACGGTTGGTTCTCCTGTGCCTGACATCTCGAGCAGAGCGGACAGCTTGCAATGATTATGCAAAAATCTTGTGAATGGCTTGGAGCACGTCACGTGACCACATTTCTAATCTGCACTAGTTTTTCGGCAAATGTGTGAATCCACAGTAATATTGAAGTGCTGTTTTCTGGCTTCTTCCCTTGACTTACTTTTAAAATAAATATTTTTAGTGTGTTTTTTTTTAATTTTGTAAAATGGTTTCATTTGTCCCAATTCCTTAGTTTTCTACTGAATAATATTATAAAATGATCAAAGTGGCATCTGGTTTGAGCTGTATCATCCAAGTTGGGTGATATTCAAGGGGTGAGACGAATATGGAAGGGAATTATGCTATTTATTTTAGCCATGTCACTTATTTTTCTGCTCATCATGATACTGATTGTTTGGAGGTAGACACATAATTTGAAAAAGTATATATTTTTTTCAAATGACTTATCTCGGGTAGAATATGAAATGGACTGACCTGCCATTTCAGCCCTTGTGTAGCCCACGTTGGGGAACACATCAGAAAGGAGAGAGAACAAGAGTGGGATGTCCTCTGCAACCAGCTTGGGCACCATGGTTTCACACACAGACTGGATCAGGATCTGACAACAGGACCAAAGTGAGATATTAATAAAATTTAATTTTAAAATATATATATAACCCTAACTGTAACATTTAAAATGATTTCAAAGCAAAATAGAACAAAAGTTGTGTCATATAATAGCAGTTTAGTAAATTATATTATTATTATTATTATTATTATTATTAGCACCGCGTCTTACTACCCGTTCGGGTTATACGCACTTACGCTAATGTGTAATGGTAGAGTGATTGTGAGATGAAATGGAGGACCTACAGTTTAACGTGGAATCCAAACCACGGTGGAGGCCTGGCATTCCCCCCATTCACAAGATTTCTTGTCAGAGGTGAAGGAAGGGTTTGGCAATCAGATAGATCTATGCCGGGACCGAGGATTGAACCCCAGCCGCCAGCATAGAAGTCTGACACATTAACCCTAGACCGCCAGGTCACCGTTTAGAATATAAATCTTAATATTTAAAAGGTGCATAACAAACATTATATACAAAAATAACTTCGTTAAAAAGATCAAAAACCATCTATACCTTTGAGATGTGCTTGGTGTTTTGTGAAAAATACATATTCAAGTGAATAAGAAAATTAATTATAAAATAAAAAATAGCAAATGAAACCATAAAAATTAAAAACAAATAGTTATGAAGTGAACGAAATAAACCCACGGTGGATTAAGAAAGCTATAAACATTTTTAAGGTTCTGTTAAATTTAGAGTTATAAAATAAGCACCTCCTGTTCAGGAAGGTTTTCCGCAATGGAGGCCTCGTCGATATTTGTCTCGCCGCGCAGCTTCATGTTCTCCTTGATCTTCATGATGCGGTCTCTCTTGACGTTACCAGCGGACACTAGCACTGATTTAAGTGCTCGCAAGCCAAAGTCATAGTGGGACTGATTCGACAACTGCTCATCACACAGTCTATACATAAAAACAAGTATGTTTATTTCACTGTGTCTCACTACAAGTTCTGGTTGTATACAAATATTACTACCTTAATGTTTTAGGCACAAGGAAGGGTAGACTGTATAGGAGGGAGAGTGGGAATCGATTTAAGAAAAAACTCCCTCAATATATCTGATTCGAATTTGAGCCTTGATCTCCCCATCACCGATAATTAAGTCTAATGCAAGAGAGACATTTTAGATCATATAAACACTGACACAGGTAAAAGAAAATTACAGTTATAGCCATTTTAACTTGAGTTTATAAGAACTTTTTTTTATTTGACTTATTTCTAGTTCAGGGTAAGCTTTATACAGTAGTTTATAACAGACTTTGTAAAATAAGTTATTAATCCTCTTATACCTTCATTTAAAAGGTCAATTATATTATATATATATTTTCCCCTGTAAAAGAAAGTTTTTTTTATTTTAAGCACTATATCTTACTACCCGTTCGGGTTATGAACTTAGGTACTAATTATGCTAATGGGTCTGGAATTTGGAAGGTTGAATTTAGAGGAAGTGAACCTGCATTAGCATAGAGGGAGAGTGGAAAACCATTTAGGAAAACTACCCTCAGTTCACCAGACCAAGATTCAAACCTTGAACCCCCGTCCTCGGCAGTCGAGCTCAACATGAAACTAGAGTGTTAGCTAACTAAGCCACCAAGGCGGGTTAGAAATTATTAAGTCAAAGAAATAGAGACATAGTTCACTAAAGCTCTAAATGTGCTAACACAGTTAGGCCCGGTCTAATGTTTAGTTACTTTTTGCTAATTACTTAAGGCAAAAGTTTGTGAACAGGTATTTCAGGGTTCATAATATATAAAATTAATATTTATATCCCAGATTCAAGATTCAGATGTAAAATGAAGATTTAGATTTGAGATTTGTTTGTATTTATGTAAATGATTGAGTTGAGAATATAAATTTTTAAATAATGAATAGAGCCCATACTAAAAAAAAATTAATGGAATAAAATATAAACTACATATTTGTAAAAAGCAGGACTTACTTGAAGAAAGGAACAATCTTGCAAGCTAGCTTCTCGGCTGAACGGAACCCTTGTGAAAACAACATGACCTCTGCAATTAGCTGTCGGTCAGGCTTGGTCATAGCCAGAGATCTGAACAATTTCTTCAGGTTGTCCGGGAGGTTGGAGCGACCAGCGTAACCTGGATTCATCGTGATGAAGATGGCCATGTCTGTCGACACTCGCACTTGCTTACCAACCAGTTCCACACTGATGCCTGCAAACAAAACATTGGTTTGGATATAGCAAGTGTTTGAGTAGTCATCTTTCATTTGAAGAGCGCTGGTGAAAAGTGAATATTACACAGACTCAGATTTTTAACTAAATATAATATAGACATCTTAGCAGAGATTTATATAATCATACAAATACATTTGCAATGAGAAACTATCAATTTTCTTCAAATCAATTCAGTGCATTTTTTTTTAGATACTATCAACTTTTAGAGTTTCGGAAGAAAAAAAAGTCAAGTTTGAATAACTTGCAACCTAAAATATAAAGGGTGGATAAGGCGGACCATAGAAAACTAACTCTAAACAGGAATAGGTGGCATACTTTTGTAAATTCAGCAATGAACCTCCGAGTTCCTGGTGCTATAGTCAATATGTTTTAGTAAATAATAAAACTCGACTTAAAATTAATTTTTGAGAACTCAAACAATTCACACACTGTTTTTATTGATACTCTCTAGTGCCAATATGCTAATTAGAAGTAATCATTTAATTTTAGGACAGATAAATATTTGATAAATATGAATTTTTGAACTCAAATTAAATCAAACGAGACCTACATGTGAATAAGCATACACTTCCTTTAAAGAATTAAGATGTTTGACTAAATCAAATTAGTTTCATCAAAAATAGTTTTAAATATTTTTCACTATATTAAGACAAGTGAAATAAGGTATTCCATTTCACGCACTAAATTACAGATTCCATTTCACGCACTAAATTACAGATGACCCCATACAATTATAAAATTGGAAATAAAAGATATTTTTATCACAACAAAAGAACTATTTTTCCAATTTAAATACATAGAAGATGACAAGAAAAAGTGAAAAAAAATAAGTGATATAAACTTTGCAATGTAAAGTTCAGAATTTACATTGCTGCCAATGGATAAAGTGGTGATAGTTAGGCCAACTTCTAAAAAGGAAAAATTTCTTTACTATAACTTTCTTCTTCCTCACTTAACACTTACTTTTCAATATACGAGCTATAATATGTTTATCTTTCAATGTATTTAATTATCTCTAAGCTTTAAAGTGAAAAATTATCTTTAAAAGGCTAAGAGAAAATATTGAGCCCACAATCAAGCTATACCAATAGAGCGACCACCGCTTTTATCAATGATAGTGCCAATACTTACAGATAGAGGGAGTCATGTGGTCAGCACAACAAGCCCTCCAGCCTTAAAACTCATTTTTCTAAACCGAGGTTGCTACTTCTTTATTCAAGTAGCTCCTCATTTGTCCTCGCGAGGCCGAGTTTGACCTCATTCCAGACCTATTGTTTCACAAATAAATATTGGAAAACCCGAGGATCAAACCTGGGACCTATGAATGTGTAGCTAGGAACTCTGACCACTAGACCACAAAGGTAATTAAAATAGAATAAAATTAATTATTGATTAATTAAATGTGCAAGTTACTCACTTGCAAAACTTTGGGACTTCAGATTAGCTAAATGAAAATAATCATATATATTATATTCCTCCACCCCATGACATTTACTACAATAGTACATTCAAATGTTAGTTGAATATAATTAATTAGTGATTGGTTGTTTGTATGTTGAGTGAAAATCTTCTTAAAAATAAATACCCAGCCACATGTATGTTGTCAGCATTGTGGTCACTCTAGTTATCCAAGTGTGGTACACAACCGCTCGCCACTTCTTCCTGTCATGTAGTTTTTGTTCCTCAACATCTTCCAACTTAAATCCTCTTTTCTCCACCTCTAACCATGGCTCCAACTTTTTTCCTATTTACTTAGTTTTTTAATCTTGTTTTTCCCGGTCTTCTGTATTATAGTTCTAATGTATTTCATTTCCACTACTTGGATTTTGCTGCTGTCCTTGTTTAGTAGGGTACATTTTTCTAACCCATAGTTTAGAATTGGTATAAAGTAGATAAGGTTCTTCCTATTATTAAAATTAAACTGTAAAAGTGAAGCGCATTTGGAGTAAAAGAGTCTAGTAAGTGTGAAATAAATATTATCAAATAAATGAATTGCTGTATATTCATCATCCAACAATGTGTTTGAATAGTCTATTGTCTTAAAATGTATGTTTATTTTTTTGTGTAGTAAGCTAGATATTGAAAAATGCCTTTGATGCTTTTGTTGCATTAAGTAATGTGTTAACTTATCCCCCTCAATTGGTTTCAACTGGAAAAGACAAGTGCACTTACTGCCTTCCTTCTTGCCCTCTTGAGCGGACTTGAGTGCCTCCTGGATGGTCTGCACCTGCTGAGACACGGCGGACAGCATCCTCTCCTCTAGCCTGTTGAACTCGTCGAAACACCCCCAAGCTCCCACCTGGCAGAGTCCCACGAAAATACGACCCATCGCTTGGAAGTCAAACGTCTCGTCGCAGTTGAAAACCAGAACAAAACGTCCCAACTGGTGGCCCAAGGCTTTCACAGACTCGGTCTTGCCTGTCCCCGCGGGCCCTGAGAAGGAAGAAACATAAAAAATAATATGGTGTAAATAAGTTAATAATGCTCTTAATGAATATTGAATACAAACATGACATTGATAAATGGTCCTTTTATTTAAAAGTTTTTTATTAATTTTTCCCTGAAAAAACTCGAGAAATAATTTTTTCCAACCAGAGTTAAGGGAACATCCAAATTTCCCGAATTTTGGGATCCTCCCCAGGTCTAGTTATTTGTAAATGTAAATAGCCAGAATGGATAATAATACAAGTTGTTGTGAGAAGTGAGAATCACTCACCAAATGGGGATCCACCCAGCCTTGCTTCCAAAGCCTGAGTCATGGTGAGATAGCAGCGATCTGTGAGAGGCGTCTGAACCAGCCGGTCCTGAACACCTAAGTACTCAAACCCGTACAGAAACTTTGCATTCGCCATGTGGATGGTGAGTTGCTGGAGCACTTCTGTCTGGCGAGGGTCGAAATAGAAACGCATCTCGCACAACCACTCAAAAGCTTTGGGGCTGGTGATTCGGCGGGAGATGAGCCGGCGAGTCACGGTGCGCTTGTGCACAAACTCATTGATCTAGTAATAATAAATTAATGTCAGTGAAACAAGACTTAAGGTTGATGTGAAACCACTCTTTACAAGATTAATCATTCATTTTAGAAAATTCAAATAGAGATAGAGGTGTGCGAAGCTTTGAAACTTCTAATCGACTTCAAAACAAATATCAGCTTTGGCTTTGCTTCGGAAAAAATTCTAACTTCAACATTTATGAAATTTTGTCAATAAAAATACTGACAGCTAAAGTACTCAATTCATGAGTCAAATATTGCCATTCAGAGTTTTTATATATAATTTAAAAATCAATAGTATTATGCAAAACAAAAATTTGAAACAAATGAATTTTAATTTTTGATATTAATTTTATTCATTAGAATAAAACTAAATATTACCAACAATTGTGCAATAAAAAAAATTCCAAATAATTTTAGAGCATAAAGTTAAATAAATAGCCACTATTTAACAATGTTTCACTCGCTGCATGGTCTGAAGTACTCTCACAATAGACTGGACTGCCAAAGACAAGATTGTGGTACGATTTTGGTATGCTGGGTTCACTATGGGTGGTTTTTCTAAATGGTTTTCAACTCTGAATTGGGGTGCATTTCCTTTAGATTAAGTCTTTCTAATCTTTAACACATTAATGTGATTAGTACATAGGCAGATTACCTGAACAGGTAGTAATATGTGATACTAAATAAGTATATATATAACTATCTATATTCAAGCATAAAATAGCTAGCAAAAAATATTAAACTTTGATACGGCTTCAAAAATTTATTATATATTCAAATCAAGTTGGTTTTAAATTGTTAAGTTGACTTTGCAAACCCCTCTATAGAATATTAGTTAAATGTTAAATGATATCTTATTCATAACATAGTTCTTGAAAAGAATGTATTCACAAGTTCGTGGTATAATTATTCATTGAATTTTTAGGACATTGCTAAAATCTTTTTAGTGACAACATTCATCTCACCAAATGTTCCAGTTTCCTTCTGCGCAGAGGCGGCTGCTCTTGCAGCACAGAATCCGCCAGTATGTTTAGCGTGCTCTCCACGTTCTGCAACACGTGTTCCAGCGGGGTCACCTTCTGATCACCGGCTGTACTGATCAGGTGCAGGGCAGCTTCCACGTCCTCACTCCACAAGATCTGTGCCGCCAGCACCACAATCTGAGCCTGTAAGCAGCAACATTGCATATGATTATATATATTCAACTCCAAACATGAAAACAATTTCAAAACATATAGCCTTACATGTCTTGCGCATTGATTCAAGTTATACTTCATTATATATATAAAACGTATTGGGTATTGGTCCGAATATATTATTATTATTATTACAGCGTCTTACTACGTATTTGGTTTATACACACGCTAATGTGTAATGGTAGGGTGACTATGAGATGGAATGGAGGACCTACAGTTTAACGTGGGATCTGAACCACGGTGAAGGCCTGGCATTCCCCACATTGACAAAATGTCTTGTTAGAGGTGAAGTAATGGTTCAAAAATCAGATAAAGCTGAGCCGGGACCGAGGATTTAACCCTGGACCTCTAGCACAGAATGCCGACCCCTTACCCCTAGACCACCGGGTCACTAAATGAGTATAGTAAGGCCTCGTGCATAATACAACTCTAAAATTTAAGGTTTTCTACATAAGAAAAAAATAAAGGTCTCAAATATACCTAGAGGTAAAAAGTTAACAAATTTGAAAGTGTTTTTACTAGCAGCTCTGAATGCTTGTCTTGTTGCAGAGGCACTCTAACTTTTCATAGTGTAGCTTCTTCTCATTCCCTGTTTACTTGGAACAACCAAGAATCCTTTTCAACACAATAACTCACAAATCTGCTATGGTTCATAAATGTGAGGTTGGGTGCTTAGAAAAGGATTGGAATTTTTGATTATAATGATGAAATTTTAGGAATATAATCATGACATATTTGTTAGACACAACAATTAAAAGTATATCAAATTAAAGTCATTAATAAATACTAAAAAAGCTCACACATGAAAATTGAAAATTAAAGCCCTTTAGTCGACAAAATTGAATAGCTAAACAAAGGGAAAATGGTGACAAGAGGTTATTTTAAATCAAAACTTTAAAGAGGATAGAATGAGAAGGCCTGAAGTTTTCTGGTAAGTGTGTAAACCTTCTTCTATCCTCTTTTCATTGTTTAGTTTAAAATAATGATTATCGTAAAGAAATAAGGGGTGAAGAAAGCACTCACTTGGTACTTGTCGCACCACAGCATGTAGGCTTTGGGATCGATGGCACCATCTTTGAACTGTTTAATGTCCTGAACCGCCTGGGCGAGTGACGACGCCAGTGTGAACCGCATCTGACTCTCAACTAGAGACAGCCATTCGTTGATCTTGGGATGTTCAACTGTAGACACTGATTCTGCAAACACTACCTGTAAAGAGAGGTACAAGATATTTCACTCAAATGATTAAGATTTTAATGCAAAGTTCCTATTATGAGTAGGGATGGAAGTCTCAAACCCTAGAAGCATTAATATTACATAGTCAAATATTCAAGGAAATATTGGATTAAAGTTGGGGGTTTTTTCCATTTTGATTTAAAATTTGTTTTAAAGATATAGCACTTATTATTGGTAGTTACCCCCCCCCCCCCCCCCCCCTCCCCAACATAATTAACCAGACCCTAATTCATTTGCTTGTGTGTTTCTATAATATTCTTCCCCCAATTTCTTTTTCTCCCTTTTGTATTTCTTGGTTTCCTCTTATAGGAAGATGTGCTGTACATTCCAGACTCCCACCTGATGAATTCCAATAACATGAAAGCTAGGTTGAGAGAGTGGTTGGTAAAAATACATTTTCTTCAAGAGGAAGCTATTACCTCTTTGACAAGTGGCAGCAAAGTAATAGTGTTGGTTTCATTCTATATATTTCCATCATTCTTTCCTGTATAGATCTTCTTTCATATAATTTAAATATTACTATTTTCTAATATATTTCTATTTTATCTTATGTTTATTTTTTCCCAGATGTGAATTCTAGATACGGGAATTGTAGGTAAAATGAAGACTCGGGATTAGTAAAATAGTGGATTTGAACCAACTATAGCTAACCATAACAACCTACTCTTGTAGACAAGAAATATTACCTCTTCCCCCTCCCTGGACGCCATGCCCGTGATGACCGTGTTGTCTTCGTTGAGGAGTATGGCCGCCACACCGGCAAACATCTTCTTGAAGTGTTTCTGCAGCCGAGCAACATTCTTGCTGTTGCCGATTATCTCAAGCAAGTCCTCATCTCCCACAAAATAGAACCTGAAGACAAATATAGTTTGTATAACACATATAGTGTATAAAAACAAATTAACCATAGTGCAGGGACCAAACTGAGAAATATTGGAGTCTTACAGACATACCTAAATAATAAATATACTTTCATGTAAATAAAGGTTTTTAATTCTCTTTATATATATGTATGTATATATAACACACACTATGTATACATAAATACTAACCATTCAAACACCAAAACTGAAATAAAGTTAATAAAAGTTAATGAATATCTGCGAATTAAGAAAAGCATTTAGGAGGTCCTAATAAGATTGTGTCAAATTTGTTAGGTTTTAACCTAGAAGTGTATTTCAAGACCCTTATTTCTCATTAAAATTTTAGGGTATTATTATGTGCGAGGATGTAATATATTCGGTTCAACACAAAATTATGGAGTCATCTTACCTGGGAAAGGATGTCCTCTCCCTCTCTAGGTACTCTCCCAATGCCTTCTGGATCTTGCCTAGCAGATCGGCCAGTCGCTCCAGGGCACGCTGGACTCCTGGGATGTTGAGCACATCCATCACCATTGGAGACTTGGTCACTTTTTTCATCAGACCCAGGAACTCTGAACTGAAAATAGAAAGGTATCATGAACAATTACACTAACCGTGTTCATTTTAAATAATTGAAATAAAAAAATCATTATTTTTTAAAGAATAATGTTAAAAATTTAACCTCTCTTGTCGAATCATTTATCTATGTGTATATTTATCTTTGGTTGGTGCTTTATCGTATTTTGGCCAAATTTACCATAAATGAAGTGTGTGTGGACTTATAAAGAACCTGTTAAGTGACAGTGCCAATAGGTTTCCCTTCTCTGAGCTAAGCCAATGCATGACCTGTGACGGTACCTTTCAGGGTAAACAAAGTGTACACAACTAAGTAAAATAGCAAAAAAAGAGAGTTGGTAACATTTTTAGTACAGTACCGGAACCTAGTTTAATAAGTATAAAAATTTTCAAGCTTACAAACAACATTAGCCATCTATTATAGTGTACACATTTAGTATAGGCAGACTCACCTGATGCTCTGGAAACGTGACGTCTCCACTGGAAGCAAAACCTTAATGTCAGCACTGCCAGAGAAAATCCCCTCCAGATACACCCAGCGACGCTGTACATCGATCCATACATCAAAAAGGGCATTGATGCGGTTGAGCTTCTCTTCCCAGGTTAGAGCTTCTTCTTCAAACACCTGCAATAGAAATTAGATAATATTTCATTATCGAGATATATTATATATTCGTATCCAATGTCCTTTTCCTATGTTTGTCCTTTTATTTTTTTTCCTTGTACTTGTTCCTATCTATCTGTCATATCATGCTTTACAATTTTCAATTTTTTCTTCCCCCCCTCTTTTAGGAAGTTGCATTGCCTCCCTGATGAGTTCTGATAGAATGAAACCTAGGTCAGGGATTGGGTGGTGACAATCGATTTTATTTAAGAAGCACCCATTATCTCTTTGTCCAATGGCAGCAATATAAAGTGTGAACTGTGTTCTTTTGATTGTAAAAGCCATATTGTGTTGTCCTTTTTATATTTTTTATCCAACTTTCCTGTACTGTCTTCCAAATCTAATACAATTGCCTCATATTGAGAAATAAAGTTAATAAAGTTCAAGTTTCAATGAGCTAATATTTCCCTGAAATAAGCTTTTGTAACTTTAAATACCCAATAAGAAAACATAAGAATCACCAACAGTTAGAAATATAGAATATTATATATTTTATTTATTAGACGTTAATGTAATAATCATGCATAATTACGACTTCTGTCCCAATTCCATTCCTTATGTGCAGTTTCGCATGTAGCTTATATGGGCTCTCATTAGAAATTATCTTATTACAAAATGTATTTCAATACCATTCTTAATGCTTATAAAAGTTGATGTTCATACTTAAAAATGAAAAATAAGATGGTTAAAATAATATTTCTTGTAGACAATATGAAATAGTAAATGCTTTTTTTATTTAAATGTGTTAAGTTTGGTCAAATATTTATTGCAATAGTGATCAATGATTTTAGGCAGTTTAACCAATATAATTATATAACTAGATAGAGGATAATTTAAAATGGACCAAAATATTGAATTAGTTTACTGGTCAAAAGTAGTTTAACAGCTGACATCATCTAAACTAAATAGCCTATACATAATTATCATTACTTGAATCTCGAGATCGTGATACTTACAGAACCCTAATAAAGATTTATCCTTCAATTCAGCTTCCATAATATTGCATATATTCGATTTGGCTTTACTTCAAATTTTAAAAAGTTGACATAGCAAACCCTAATGAGAAGGAAATATAATATTGCACAAAGATGCCACTAACCTTGTAGTAGGGAGATAGCTTCATGGCAGCCACCGAGTTAATGTGTTCTTTCACCTTGTTGAAAAGGTCATCCCAGCCTCTGATCAGTTTGCATTTGTTTTGATAGTTGATTAGATCCAATTCGTAGTTCTGCCATGACTCTCGTACCTAGTATGAGGACAAGAATGTTAGCAGTATACACACATGCATATCGTATGAGTAAAGATATTTCTTCCTCTCTTCTCCCCTGATGCCATCAGGGTGTTTCAACTAAAGATGCCTTGTCTTCATGTAGGTGTGGTCAAATTTTCCCGGTGAGATGATGCGATTATAATTATAAAGCTATGGTGCCAGTAGAGATATTAAACCTAACTTAAGCCTAATTAATCAGACCATGGTGACCATAGGAATAATTCCCTTTAGGAAAAATACCTATGATACCACCAGGAATCGAACCCGGGACCACTAGATTTGGAGAGTCAGGAATGCTGACCATTAGACCGGCCTTAAACATATTTATCATACTAGTGATATGACATTCTTAAAAAATAGATATAAAGTAGAAAAATGTCATTAAAAATGTTGTATTAGAAGGCATTCTAAGCATAAAATTAATTTAAAATCTTGTCAATTTGTTTTCAAAGTGAGCTTGCTTCTTGAATTTTAAAAACATTTCCTAATTTGACAAATTTCATATTTTCTTTACCTCTTTTTCCCTTTGATAAGGTATGAATTAATTAAAGCAATTTTGTCACTAAAACTACCTATTGATTAAGTGTTTATAGGTGTATATGTAGCAATTATGTAAAATCAAATATCTAGAAATTTACAGTATGTGAAAGACCATAAATGTGAACAGTGTGTACAGGAGACAGAGGAAAATGAGAGGACAGATAGAAAATAATGAACAAAAAGGAGGTAATCAAAAATTAATTGATGCTCATGAGGGAGCGGGGTTAAGAAGGAAGAGGTGGAGGTATAAAGATATGGACCATCAAGATGGGGATATCTACTACACCAGTGGTAACACGGCCTGAATGTTAAGCTCATACACTCTGGCTGAAATAAAACATGGTGCAATGAGGGTGCGTTTTCTTAAATGTTTTCCCAATCCCCCTTCATACAAATATTTTTCCCTAGTCATTATTGTAATTAAGTGTGTAAAGCCCAGACAGATAATAAGATGCATAGAATAAGAAGAGTAATATTTCTGGCCATGATAAACTTGCCTGTTTGAGGAACTCTTCCAAGGCCATCTCTCCCTGTGCCACTACAATGATGTCCTTGACGATAGACTCGTTCTTCTGGAGGTTGACGTCCCACACTTGGCCCAATGTCAGGTCAGATAGCACCCAGTTGACACGTAACTGCTTCATCAGAAGCTTCCAGTGGCGCTCCTTCAACGCATCTGATTTGAGCTCCACAATCATCATGTTCACCTGGTGACATAATGCTTCGTCTTAAATATTTTAATTAAAACGTTGACTCAATACAAGATCTTAAAACAAACGTTAACATTTATAAGTCTAATTCCAAGATAGATCTATAATGACAAGATCTGGGAAGTAGTATAAACAACAATAGTAAAATGAAATTTAATTTGTAAATTGTAATAATACTTTACCAATATATCGGTCTACTACAGGCCAGAGAGCTAAAGTTAAATTATATCTTAAGGATGTCAAATTCGATTCCTTGATACCCTTGGTTCTTAATGGTATCAAAAGTATTGAGAATTAATCTTAAATCAGGACTCTTAGCTCTCAAGTCTCAGCAAATGTTTAACAATATGGAGGCAGAGCAGATAAATGATTTTATAATAAAGGAAATTGATAAAAAATAAAGAAAAAATTACTCAAGTTAATGAATTCAAATTAAATTAAGAAAGCCCACCTTGGGAAAAATGTGGGAAGAATCCAATGCATAAAGGTGACTTATTCTTACTTCTGTCTTTTATAATAGTCACACAAAATGAAACACAAATATAATATTTTTTCAGAATTGTTGTAACTTCCTAAAATAGAAAACCAATTTCTTCCAAAGATAACAAAATACCTCAATTAGTGAGGTGGTGTTTAACTTTTAAAAAAAAACATACCTTGGTGTATCCTTGCATTAGTTTCTTGACATACTCGTAGGAGGAGTACTGTCTCAGCCGGGCGGGCAGCTCCTTCAGCTGCGCCATGAGCGTGTCTAGCTGCTGTCGCAACTTCCTGGGCTGAACTGACAACCAAGGCTTCTCTCGGACCTCGTCAATCTGCGCCCATATGCGAGACAGTTCCGACCACACACCTCGTAGGTCCTGTAGCTCTTCAAACACCACCTGCATCCTATCCTCACTCGTGCTCACACCGCCTGAAAGCGCAATACAAGCATCATACAACAAATATTCTCACTATTTTAGTTAAATATATATTCAAAGAAAAACACTTCACTTTTTAAGATGCATGTTATATATGGGAGGAGGTACAGGAAAGATGAATAGAAATATATAAAATGAAAGCAACAAACCTAAAAAACTGACTTTTACAATATTAAAAGATGATCACAGATCACACTTAACGTTGCTGCTGCTGCTGCACAAAGAAGTATTGGTTACCAGTGAACAAAGAAGTAATGACTACTTCTAAGAAAACAGATTGTTATCACCCAATGCCTCGACCTAGGTTTCATTCTATGAGAACTCATCAGGATGGGTTGTGAAAACCAACTTCCTAAAAGAGGAAACTAAAACAAAAGGGGGGAAAAAATTGGCAGAAGTGTCCAGTGGCAGCAATGTTAAGTGTGAACTGTAATCTTCTTTTCATTATAAAAGCCATTTTGTGTTTGTTCCCTTTTTTAAGTTTTCTTTCCATCTTAACTGTACTGTCTGCCATTTAAAACTATAGGTGAGATTCACTCATTTTACCTGGATCCTGAAGCTCCAGCGCTTCCTTAGCCTTCGCCACGTTGTCTCTCTCCTCCTTGAGGCGAGCAAACTTGCTCTCGTATAGCTGCAGGTGTTGCAGGGCTTCATCAGGTCGTAGATGGCCTTCCACTGGCTTGCTGCGCTCCCACTCATTCATGAAGTCAATGGTTCGAGTCTCTACCGCCTTGTCTTCTGCCACAATCTTCATCTGGAGACTGGCCACCTATGAAAGAGAATGAAACCAAATGACATCAAACAACGACAGCAAATAACTGTGAAACTAATAACTTTAGAAACAATACAATTAGATATGGGTTGAACCTACAATTTTACGAATTCTAATCATTTTAATTTTGGATCACGAATCTAGAATATGAATTCAAATCTTGGATAAAATTAAAAACATGAGAGTAGATAGGAATATAAATTAATAATATTGTTCAGTATTGAAGTGGACTGTTTAAAAAAAACTGTGCACACAAGGTTTAGTTTATAATATTTGTGAAATAAGCAGGTGTGTACATGTCATCTAGCAATGTTCGAAATGTTTATATGCTGTTTTGACATATTAAAAGTGGATATGACTAACAAAGGACTCTGACAAGACAAAACAGTTTGATCGCTCACGAATAGAGATGCAAAAGGCGAGTGGGAGAAACAACGGTAAAAATCTGCACATCCTACAAATACAAAGTTGTTGGCACCAACACACAAAACATCACCAAAAGTTCAAATTATAAAATATAATAAACACTGTACGAGCTTCAAACACGCATAAAATAGAGATAGTAATAAAATGTTAACATTTAGTTAGTTTCATTAAAACACTCAACCAAGACTTAAATTAATAGTCTGGGGTCTGGCTAATCCGTTTTTCGTATAATTATTTCAGTGTTTAGCCATGAATTAACAGTATTAGGCCAAAAAAAACAAATTTTTAGTAAAAATTTTGAAAATAACATTTATATTAGTTTTTTCCTCTCAAAATATAATGCTCAAGGGGTTGTAGGAGTTTGAGTATTCCATTCCTAATTAAAACACAAAACAGGACTAAAGAAAGGATATTTAAATGCCAGAACTTTTCTTAAATATTTTCCAGTGCAAATTACTAGAAAGTGAAGTGTAATATATTTTACTTGTCGCAGACCAGTTAATCAGTTATTAGTTCAATTTTAAATGTATGTAAAATTAGTTACTTACAGCCTTAAAAAGCCCATCTCACAGCCTTTTACCTGGGATATTGGGGAGAAAAAATATTACACCCGAACCAAAGAACCAGAAAACATCAAGTGCATTTTTATAAATTGTTCACCTGATTATCTAGCAAAATTGGAATCGGTTTCATATTTTTTATATTTTAAAACAATTATTTTTAAATATTGGTATATTTTTTGATAGGTAACAACTTATCTCGATTCCCTTATCTATTTTTAAGGTAAAATAAATAAATTTGCTTCAGGATGTGTCTCTGGTTCGAGCTGCACTATCTATTGAGTTAGGTATTATCCCAGGAGTAAGACGGGCTCTTAAGCTGTTTTATCAGTAATCACTACTACCTACTTGGGTTCCAAGCTATTTATATTTTATTAGAAAGTTCCATTATTACATATGAAAGTATATATTATCAAAACAGAACTGGTTGCAGATACCTAAGATAATTTAAAAAAATGTTTATTCATAACCCACCTGAGTTTGAATGGAGGAGTCTTTGCGTTTAATGATTTCATTGAAGGCTCCCCATTCACCTTCAATGTTATCCACATGCAGCCATGAGTTGGGAAACTGGAACCGTTGACGTTCCAGGATACGTTGACCTTCTCGGTACATTTCAACCTAGTTCGGAAAGCAAAAGTAATTAAAATTATGATTTAACCATGAGTTGCTATGATAATAATAATGATGATAATAAATAAATAATACTAATTAATAATAATTAGTATTATTATATAATATATTATAATTAATAATAATAAATAAATTATACTAATTAATAATAATTAGTATTATTATATAATATATTATAATAATTAATAATAAATGGTAATAAACATAAATATTATTATTATCGATATTATTATTACTGCGTCTTTACTACCCGTTCAGGTTGTACGCACTTATGCTAATATGTAATGGTAGAGTAATTGTGAGATAAAATAGAGGACCTACAGTTTAACGTGGGATCCGAACCACGGTGGATGCCTGGTATTCCACACATTCACAAGATGTGAATGAGTTTCTATAGAACTGAGTGTTTAAGAGGAGATTTTTAAAATAATGTACCTGCTTCTCCCATGCCTTCATCTTCCTCTTGAGTGACTGGACATATGTAATGAACGTGACAGCATCGGAGGTGCTGGCTGCCTCTATTGACTGTTGTTCTAGCTCACTGCGAGACTGTGGAACAAATAAAACAAACGTTTACCATACATTTATTTTAGATTTGGGTCAAATCTACTAGTTTATGAATCCAAAACTCCAATTTACATTTGAAACCTGAATACAAATATTGGAAATATTGTGAATATAATAGGAAATATAAATTTACATTACATAAATTAGTTTCTGAATAAAAAATGTTTCAAGGATTTAATGCTTGAATCTGAAATCAAAAATGTCTTGATCAGATGGAAGAAATTAAATTTTTATCTCGTCTCGAAAGTTTAAAATTGAATTCCAAAAGTTCGAGAAATTTAAAAAAGGAAATAAATGTCCTAAGAAATGTATAAGCCAACCAAGAATTTATTAGACCTATTAATAACATATGGACCCAAATACAGGCAGCACTTTTTTCTCTAAAACCACCTTCGTTAAGGAATGTTTTGGCTATAAATATCAAACTTTGACATAAGCTGTTAAACCACAACATTAAATTACGAATGGTATGTATTGCAATTATTACCATTTTATAAATCACAATCAAAATGTGTATGTTACATTTTAAGTAAATGAATGAACTATAAGATAATCCAAAGCAAGTGCCAACCCAAATGTCAAGAGAAACGCTACAAATTCTCCTACAATTTACATTTTTGTCCTTTCAAAAGTTTTCTCGCCTTTCAGTCTGATTTCAGAGGTCAGTCGATTCCACAGTTGACATGGACTGCTTGTTATTGGTCTACCCCCCGATAATATTTTTTTCGGCCCACCGTGCTATTGACCTACCTTAGAAACTTGCGTGTGAAACTGCGACATGTCGTTGCCAAGAAGAGACCCAAACTTCCCTAAAGTCTCCTTATGCCAGGAGTCGTACTTGAGAGAAACTTTACTTTGCACCTTGGCATAATCTATCACGACTGGGCCAAACTCTCGACGAGTATCAGATGTGTCAAATGTTGTTCGCGTTTTCCTAAAAACAAATTTTCACTTATTAAAACTCTAGTTGGAAAGCTAGAACCTTATTACAATTTTAAATTAAAACACAAAACTAAGTCAATGCATTCAAGATGAGTTGCACACTTTAGAAAACATTAATTAATTTCAACTATCCCATAGTATCAAATTTACCGTGTGCTAGTTCCATTAATGAAAAATCCAAAACCACCAAACTTAATGGACTCACTTTACAAGTTAAAAGGTTAAAATAATTACATACTTGATATCATTGAGACACTTCATCCAAAGGGTAATGTCCTCTCCCAGCCTGCCATAGAGATTGTCTTGTTGAAGATCCCACAATGATTGGTAGCGCAACCAGTCATCAACATACTTGGAGATCTAAAAAAAATAATTAAAAAAATTCTTACACGATTTAAAGTCTTTTTGAACATTTTGGATTATAAAATATTGTTTTGTGTATCATTAAATTAATAGATCTTGCCAACAGGGACGCCCAGAGGGTGGATCAAATGTGAAAGATTTTTTTCAGGCCACTTCTCAGAATATAGTTTAATAAATGAACAAAATCTTTTACTTTTTTTTTATGAAGCCTTTTCTCACCCTGCATTATTCCACTAGGTAGCATATGGTATAAGATAGGACCATAGTGTAATTCATCAAGGTATCCACTACCTTTCAAGATGAATTAGTAGTGCATTAATTTTTTTTTAAATACAAAAGATATTATTATTATTATTAGCACAGCGTCTTACTACCCGTTCGGGTTATACGCACTTACGCTAATGTGTAATGGTAGTGTGATGGTTGAGATGAAATGGAGGACCTACAGTTTAACGTGGAATCCGAACAACGGTGGAGGCCTGGCATTCCCCACATTCACAAGATGTTACAAAAGATAAATAGTTTAGGGAGCTGCATCAATGATCTTATGGTCTAATGCATATCTCTTGTGTTGGATTGAATTGTTGGTGAGGGGGATATCAGGTTTAAATCTCAGTCGGATGTATCGAGGATGGTTTCCCGAAATAATTTCTCGCTGTCTCCCCATTTAAATGTTGGTACATTTCACTCAAAAATGTTATCTTATCCATCCCTATTCCATTTGCTCAATTCACATATGTGTATAGATAGCCCCCACGAGTACTAAATCGAGATGGGAAAAAACTTAGAAATATGTTGTGACTTCAAACAAAAATGATTTATTAGAAGAAAAATACATCATCGCCTTCTTAAATAAGTATGACCATGTAAAAAATAAATAACCAACCTCTTTGATTTTCTTATCGATGGCATCATAAGCAGACTCTAGCACGTTAAAGCCTCCTGGAAGCTTTGTGAGCAGGTTGCGGTAGGTCTGCGAGGTGGGGCGGTCTAGCCCGACCTGGTATCTTGAGCTCTGGAGTCTGGTCTGTGATGTGACGATGGCTTGCCAAGCAAACAGCTGTTGCATTATTTGGAACCTTGCCTCCTCGAGACTCGGATACACATACATGATCTGGTTCGTGATACGCACTTCATGAATCACTGTCTGAACCTGTGCACATATTCCAAAAGTTTATAGTGGATATTATTAAAATCACAGCATTTCATTTCATTTATTTGGGGAGCACTTTCTGAAACGACTGATTATATCAGCACACAACTTATAAACTAAGTTAAACCTAGAACAAACACAACATCCAGCCCCAAGACTTCAATTCATTTCTGTGAAAGGGGAAACCCAAATTTCTCCCAATAATAAATTTTTCGGCCATGCAAGGAATCAAACCTAGGACTCTTAGCTCAATAGACAGACATGATACCGAATGAGCAATGGTGTCGGTCTCACAGTGAAATCAAGTGAGAAGAGGATAGCAGGAGGTAAGAGACCTACTATGGAAAAGACAAGTGCTCCTGAAGTGTAAGGAAGTGTTGCAAGAGGTGTACATTGTACCCATAGTTACATATTCAGAAGAAGCATGGACATTGGATGTAATGTAACGGGCTAATCTGGCTTAGCCCCGTTCAAATGTAAAACACGAATATTTTTTGTGTTACAAACAAGTCGTCAAGAGTTAACAAATGAGATAATAGTGTTGAATGCTACGCCCGTAACATTTGTGTGTTTGTTTACATACCTACTTCACCAACTCTTCCGTCGAGTCTGATGCCCCGCTGAAAACAACAACATCGAGGGAACTGGCTGGGCGTGACCTCAGGCAAGAGCTCCGCGCCGGACAACGAACTACAATCAACTGAAAGCGCCGTGAACGATGTTGGCCGACGCGAGTCAATGTTCCAGAATAAAAAGGATCTTTTCCCCTTCTCTTCACCCCATCACGTGGGGTTCTCATAGTATATATTCGCTGGGCCGCTTGGAAGAAATACAGAATCCTGCTGGACACCATCAGGGCCGTTGGATCACAGCGCACTCTCGTCACGTCGGCTAATTCATTGGATCAACGTAGAAATACAGTTCGGGGAGATGGATCCACGAGACAGGAACAAATTACTAAAGTAGTCTATTGTACGACAGAATGCATCACGTAAACTTCAAGTCAGGAGTTGAGACTGTATCACGTAAACTACAAGTTAGGAGTTAAGAATGTATCATCCAAACTTCAAGTCAGGAGTTAAGACTGTATCACGTAAACTTCAAGTTAGGAGTTAA
>CABFOW010000713.1:153710-188227 GCA_902141385.1 Timema californicum | reverse complement strand
CGGGCATGGCCCGTAGGTTTAAATATACCTATGTAAATTGGTTGAGCCTCTTGTAAGGGGTTTGGTCTGTATTCTAGGCGCTCGTATGTAACGGGACTTGAACTTGCCCTATGTAAGTCATAACTAACGTGCGCAGCCAACATGCCTTGTGATTGAGGGACCAGTAACGTAACTCAATTGTCTGAGTTAGTCCTTCTGGCGCCTCACGCCCCTTGTTGGCCTAGACTTAGGCAATGCTACCTAAAATCTTACTTAGTTTGTATAGACTGTTCTTATTGAGATTACGTGCTAAATATTTATCATGTATCATGTTGTTTCATTAAATTGCATTACTTCTATTTACATCCTTTTTCTTTTTACTTCTCTATATGTATGTATGTGCACCCCTGGGGCTACTATGGTTGATCTTGGTGAAACCACAAACAACCAATAATGAAAACCCAAATGTAATAGGACTTGGTGCAGTAAAAACGACTAGAGAGGTCATGATATTAAAATTTTTGAATGTATATGTACATGCAAGAGTTGGTATACAAAGAGTACACGAGATAGGAGATGGAGCACGGGTGAGATGGTTTGGATAAATAGCAAGGATGGAAAATAAAAGGCTCACAAGGAGAATTCTGGAATGTATGTAAGTAGGGAAAAGACAGGAAGGGAAACCAAGCGATGGGAAAAGAAAATAACAGTAGGTGTAAAATTAAGATAAGCCTAGACTTAAGTAAAGGAGGAAGAAAAATGGAAGAAGATGGCAGGCGTTTTTACTAAACTGGCCCAGACACAAGCTGATTGATAATGACTAGATTATGGCAACTCATACAAGAGAGGTTACCTGAGGGTCACCTCCAGGCTTGTGTGTGGGCTGAGCTGGAGCGTCAGTATCCATGCTCAAGTCTATCTCTTTCTTCTGACCATTCAGAGCGTTGGTCCAGGCCTGGACACCGGCTTGCAAGCGAGCAGCCAGATTTTTCTCCACCTGCACATACAAAACATCACCACCAGACAACGTTCAATTATAATAACATATTAAAATAAACAAATGAATGTAGATCAAAGTTAAAACTAATCTAGAACCAAGTCTAACCCTCACCATAAAATAAAGATACATATTATACTCGAGATCAAAAAGTTCACCTTTAAAACAAAACCCATCAGAGTGATTTTTAAGGGACAATTAACCCCTCCATTACGCTAAATCTTTGCTTACTACCGTGAACCAATTTTTAATCAAATGTCATATACTGAAATATAATGAGAAAAAACGATAACTACTAAACATCTTGACTTTTAGATTGAGATTTTAAATTATACTTTGTTGGATCAAAATTTGGTCCCAATCCTACAACATAGATTTCATCCTATCAGAACTCAACAGGAGGGAGTGTGAAACACGCAACAATTGCCCCAAGGAGAAAATCAAAAGACACAAATGAGAGAAAAAAGAAAATGGTTAAAAAATACACTTTGATAAGAACATATAAAAGAAACAAAAAAAAAATCTAAGTACACACACAGGAAAAACACATTAGATATGAATGTCTATTTCTTTGAAGAAAACCCCTTTTGCTCAAAAAACTGAAAAGAGGTTTTCTTTCAAGATAAGTATTCAGATTCAGAATTTTGAATAGAATATGCATATCAGTAAATTCAGGTTTAAAATATTTAACAACCCATTGTCTTGATTATGTTATTTTATTGAGCCAGTATGATTGATATAATTTGTGCACTTAAGCTAAAGAGACTTTCCAATCAAAAAACTTATGAACGTGCATTTTAAGACGTGTCATAACATGTAGATGCTTGTCATAGCAGTTTACCTCCTCATCGAGTCTAGTGACCCAGATGTGCAGGTTGGAATACTGTCGCAGACTTAGGTCATCCACAGCGTGCTGGATCTTAGCCAGAATGTCTGCAAACGTGTTTGCCGAGTAGGGACATGTCTCCAGTGAGCGGACGTCCACATCTAGTTGTTCCTCCACTACCAGCAAGTCCTCCACCTTTTCTTGGAAACTGAACACAATCTCTGCCAGCCGCTGTACGTACGGGTCCAGCTTGTAGCTCTCCCACACCAGGGCTATACCCTGAAACATCATAGAGATGGTCAATTTCTAGAGCTATGCACCAAAGTTCTATCTAAAGATAGGGAGGGCTAGGTGGCATAACGATGTAAGTGCGGCAATGAACTTTCAAGTTTCCAATGTGGTAGAGCAATTAAGTAGGTAAGTTGCATTTTCAAATATTCTTTTTCCTTTTTCGTGGCTTTGTTTAGTTTATCACTAAAGTCATATTTTTGTATTATTTTTATCAACATATCCAGGTTACATGATAATTACTTTAATGGTGTATGGTACACGTTGGAAGCATTTGAGATGTAATCTACGTGCAGTTGCATGGCAGGAGTAGGTAACTGTTTAGGAAAAACCACCTTTAATAGACCTGACCGGGATTCCAACCTCGATTTCCCTGTCATCAGCCGGCCAGTCCACCCCAAGAGTGATGCCTTAGGCCATTCAGCCAATGAAGTGGTTCTAAAGCCGTATTAAAATGTAGAGCAATTGTTTATACTTTACAAGAGGGGAGGAATTATTTTCATTTTATATATAAAGGGCTGGATAAAGTAAATTGCCCCAAAAGAGGCAAGGGAGTGGTGAAAGTTTGGAACACACTGCTATTGTTGGACGAAAGGCCCTTTTTCTTGAAATATCTTCCTTGTATAGTAAAATGTAGCCACAAACTCAATATAATTAAATGTGTTTGGATGAAAAATAGAACTCATGTACTGTTCTAACACAACATTTGACTTTATTTAATTTTAGGAGAGGCAAGAAGGAACTCTGGCATTACTTTTAAGTTATGAGACATAACATAAATGTCAGTCATCCCAGTGTTTATAATCAAATGAGCAATCAGCACATTGGACCAAGCGAACCTATGCCAGCCCTTCAAGATTTCAGGAACAAAACAACAAAACTTACTTCTGCAACCAACATCTGAACTTCTCTACGCATTCCAGCCACTAGTGGTATAATGCTGGCCTTGTCTTCAATCTGAAACAAAGTTACAATAAATTGCTTTATCAGAGAAAAAGATCAACACCTAAAAATTATGATAAATTAATTAAGCATAATTGTTATAAAATAAAGTATAAATGTATTAAGATCAAGCCAAAATGTATCCTCTCTTGGCAAAGTTATGATGCGAGCTTTGTTAATAGCAGTCACAAACTATAGATAAAAACAGTTTTTCAACCACTAGCTCTTTTCTTATTTCTTGTCTGTTTTTAGGAGAGGGTGGGGATACTTTTAAAATACCATATTTGTAAGAAAAATTAAGTTAAAACAAATAATCTAGAACTTTTGTTATTTTCTGGGAAATTTTGTAAAAATCAGGTTTTTTTTAAATATCAAATTTAATCAAATGAAATTATTCTATGCAAACGAAATAGTTAAATATGTTTAATTATACGTAATGTATCTATCTAAATTATTATTCATCATGTACAAGATAGGGTCTAGATATTCTTAAATACTAGACTTAATTTTTTATTTTAATAGTGTGTCTTAGCACTTGTTCAGGTTATTTCCAGAAAATAATTACTCTAATGGGGTAGGTATAATCAAGGAAGCATTTTAAAGGTAATCCATCCACATTTGCTTGAGAGTGGGGAAACCATTTAGGAAAAACCACTCTCAGTAGAGCTGGCCAGGTTTTAAAACCCGATCTCGTCATCAGTATGCCCGTCCAACACGAGATTTGACTCCTTAGATCCTTCAGCCACTTAAGTGGGTTAAAAAAATTATCTTAATTGTTCAAGCAGTTTATAAGTGTAAAGAAATATAACCAGAGAAAGATGGCATGTCATGGAACACTTTTAATAAAATTGGGGGCAAATAAAAGGTCATTTTTTACTAAATCTAAAATTTACCTTTAGTGAGGTATTACAATAATGTATCCATAATCCATATACATTAGAAAAATAAAACTTTAATCCCAAGTCAATAAATAACTTACCTTAAAGGAACAACATTGCTTATCAAGTAGAAACAAACTCGTGCACGAGTATAAAGGCTGATAAATCGAATAAAACATTTAGAACAATTTACAATAGCGAAACAAATAAAGCCAGGGGTTAGTCACAACAGTCACAAGGCCTAAAATACTTTATTTTAAAAATAAGCATTCTACGGCCAGCCAGTTCTTTGTCAGTAAAATAATAAAGGAATTATTCACAAGGTGCACATCAAAAAACACTAAAAAAATAGGTTGAGCCTATTTTTAGGTTTCAAGTGTCAAAAAATTAAATGTTTGGACTAAATAGTAAATACAAGGACACTGGCAAAGCATCAGAACCATAATACACAACTTCCTTACGACATTTAGACATAATTTACAGCTATATAAAGCAAAATAATTGCCAAGTTAAAATAATTTCAAAAAGTCATCTCATGGTTGCATCATACAAGTATTATTATTATTATTATTACTATTAGCACCGTGTCTTACTACCCGTTTGGGCTATACGCACTTACGCTAATGTGTAATGATAGGGTGATTGTGAGATGAAATGAAGGACCTACAGTTTAACGTGGAATCTGAACCACGGTGGAGGCCTGGCATTTCCCACATTCACAAGATGTCTTGTCAGGGGTGAAGGAAGTACAAGAAAGTAAAACCAGCAATTGGTTAAAGACTTATAAATATATTGAAATTGTGTGGAAACACTCAATGTCATTTGAGTGAAAGGGAAGGAATCTCTGGCTACCGTTTCGGGTTAAACGACTATATACTAACTACACTAATGTGTTAGGGATTAGGAAGGTTGAATTTAGAATAATTGCACCCACGTTTGCATGAAGAGATATTGGAAAACCGTAAGGAAGAAACCTTTGTGCACCTGACTGGGATCAAACCCCAACCCCAATCTTCCTATCCTTGGCAGTCTAGTATAATGTGAGAATGATGCCTTAGACTATGTTGCCACCAAAGCTGGCAGAAGGAATCTAACATGAAAAGATAGTAAGGTTAGGATTCGATAGAAACAAATAAACTTCTTTCTTTATTTTTTCTAGTTGGTTTGAATCCACTATTTTTTTAATCTGAATCTTCATTTAACTTTCAAATCCTAAATAATGAATTTGAATTTGAATCTTTGGAAAAAAAATTATCAACCTCAGAGGAATCAAATCCAAGGAAAGCTATTAAGTTTAGCTTGGCCCAAAGACACAAACCTCAATATCTCGCCTAGCCTTAATTTAAAGATTCAAACAGCCCCTCCACCACATACATGCACACTATGCAGCTGCCACATACAGAGCCCTATCATGCTAAATAATAAGGTTGCATTAAAATGATTATGTTATGGTCACACGTCCTGCACAATCCATCAATACCCAAAAACACTTTCAACCATTGAAACGTGTATCTTTTCACTGTGTTATCTTCTAGTAACATTTTGTTATTTAATAGTGATATGTCAATTTTAATCTATATATTGACATTAAATTATATTCACTGGAATAAAGTAAAACATTATATTATTAAATACAGCTGATTATCACTTTATTTCATTAGTAGAAACCATCAACTTGTAAAGCCACAGCGGGATTTTCGGATGAATATAAGAATATACAAGATACCGCTGCATGAATAAAAATTGATAAAAATTTGGAGACACTTTAGAAATGATTCTTATCAATTGTAATGAAAGAGAATATTAGAAAATATAAACTGGATACTAGAAAATAATGACTATTTTTATGTATTTGGAAGAAAGGTGGATAGAAAACACCTTAAAGGGAACAAATACAATATGGGTTTTATAGTGAAAATAAGAACACGGCTCAAACTTTACATTGCCGCCAGTAGCCATATTGTATTTTCCCCTTCATATGTTTAATAGCCACCTTTCCTGTATCCTCTTCCAAATACATTATACAAAATAATTAAACAAATTCAAAAAGGTTTACCTTAAAGAAAAATATAGATTATGTTAGATAATTAAACCAGCTGGTTCAATGACGCATCTTGCGTCAATCATTCAATTACATCTGTGAACTGTAGGCTTTAGATTTAGGACATGTAAAATAGAAATTCAATAAATCTAGGTAGAAAATAAACTTTTAAACTCAAACTAAAAATTCTTCCCATTAAATATTTTTAAAATTTAAATTTAGGGGATCATTCTAAGAGTAAAGAAGGGCACCGCTTTATGGACTGATAGTACAGCAGTTTTCAATCATATGTTCACTATGTTGTCTCGCTCTTCAGGCTTTTTATCGACATGACGGGCGCAGTGAATGACTTTGGGTGCTATTTTATGTCGATAATTGAGTTTATTTAAAGTAGTGATGAGCACTATCGAATGATTTTAACTAAGACTTATTAAATAATCATTTGATAGTTTTTCATTTGATTATTTTTGTTTTCAATCTTTTTGATTAGACTGAATGGTCTCTTTGTTTGTAGCAGCTGTGTGTGTATAATTAATCCCAGTCAGAACAAAGATGACTACTCAAAATTATGATAACAGCCTTAATAGGTTTATTCTGTTAATATTTGTCCACTACTTTAAGCTTTGGACAAAAGTATGTTAAGGTAAGCAATGTGTTTATTGTATATTCATTTTACTTTTGTTTGATTTTTTTAGGCCTAGCTCTATTGCGTACTTTATATATGATAGTGTATATATTTTAAGATTTGTTCTGCTATAGAGCAGGGCTCTAGGACCAGACCCGCCATTTGAGCGGAGCCCTACAGTATAATATTTCGTTTTATTAAAGATAATACTGAAAATAAACTGAAAATAAATTTTTTAGAACTCCAGAAATCATTGACGAAAAGCATAGTTTCAAGTTTTAAATATATGCTTTGGATTAGGAGGGATAGCCAGCACACTTACCTTGGTGATACTAGAGTAGAAATTGTTTAGATAGAACATTAATAACCATACACACATTTTTTTTAAGGACAAGCTTTACTTGTCATAGACAGCGTCATCAGGCCAAGAGAGTTTTTGTATTGTTTTTTTAATTTTCTATCTGAACAATTTCTACTCCAGTAGCCCCAAAATGAGTTTGCTTAGCTATCTCTCCTAATTTAAACCATAATTTAGCCTAGTGCTCTATTCCAAATAAGTTTTAAATATATACCTATATTAGTTTTGAAATTTAGCAAGTTTGGTCATGTCCAAGGTGTAAAATCTTCCATTTTAAAAAAATGTGAAAAATTGGTTGATAAGAATTTCAGGAATTATTGTCGGAAGTAATCACTTTATATTTTAAACATATAGATTAACATAAATGTTAGCAGTTATAGAGTAAAATTTAAATAGTGTTGAACAAGTTTTCAATTAACCATCAACAATCTTTTAAATACAGTTTATTAAAGATAGTAGCAATATAGAGGCAATTCTTAAAGAAGGGAAACTTACACATCACCATAAGAAAGAGAGAGACAGAGACACAGGCCATTAAAAGCAGCAAATTGTTCAAGGACTAAAAAATATCATTAAGATAGAGCAGGCAGATGCTTCACAACCAGTTTGCGACTTCTACCTTGAATGATGGGCTATTGAGGGAGCTCCGGTTTGTTAGCTAAACCAGTGGAAGGTAAACCAGAAGAAACAAAAACACTATTAAATCTGTGGTAATCTAATTTCCAACAATTATTTAAAAAGTAAACCTCTACAAACTAGTGAAATGAAGACTAACTTAGGCTTTTATTATTATTTGTTTTTTTTCCACAGTGTTATCTAACTACTGTTATAATTATTTAGCCATTGGGCCACCTCATTGATAAAAGCTTAAAACATGTTCTAGTTTAACAACTAGGACGATTTAATAAATTATTTAAATAAGTGGAAAGTGGAAAAAAAAAATGATTTGAATAAGTGGAAAGAGGAAATTGGAAAANAAATTGGTAAAAAAAAAGATTTGAATAAGTGGAAATTGGAAAAAAAAAAGATTTGAATAAGTGGAAATTGAAAAAAAAAATATATATATAAGTGGAAATTGGAAGAAAAAAATTAACTAATGGGTGAGAATTGGTGTGAAGATAGCTTAAATGAGGAAAGAAAGAATATGGGACAAATCCAATAAAAAAGTTACATCAACCTTTTCCCCATTTAAAAAACACACTCAAGCACGCGCACATACACACATACATACACACACACATTGAAATAAATAAATTTTAATATTTGGGCAATGTTGCCTGTATTGTCTTTAGCAAACAAAAAAAAAGAGAAAAAACTTTGAACAAACAATAACCTAACCCATTTTGAATTAAAAATGATAAAATTCTGTGTTATATTATTTTGGATATAGTAAATGTATTTCAATGCTATACTATAGCCATGAATTGAGTAATAAATGGCTAGTGAAAATAGTATAGGGGTAGAAAAATGGTTGCCAGGCCTACATCGATAGCTGTTCTAAATGTTCGCCAGGGAATGTGTCAAGAAGGTTGGAGCCATATATTCACAAAAGTGTGAGCCAGTTGCCAATGTATATGTTGAGAATTGGAAATGTTATCAATATTTTTGAGGTATACTGAGCAGTTTTGAACCTTGAATTCCCTTTTGGTGACTTTGCTATTAAAGACTGTGGTCAATGGGTGAATTGCACAGGTTCTGCAGCAGGACTACTCACAGGAGTATGATCCTTTAGTAGTTTATGTTTCTTTTCAGATACTCTCGAGGTCGCCTGGAAGTCTAAGACAGCCGAGAATATTGTGGAGATTGGAAGGCCATTTGAGAGTAACTCCTACTAGATGGTGTTGGTTTGGGTTTAACTTTTATTCTTTTTTTAGACCGGTAGGTTGCATATTCAAAGCAGCGCAGAGCAGGACAGCACAGCTTAGCTGATAAATTTATTAACTATAGAATAAAATGAGGCAGCCACCACATGTTGGACAATGCAGGCAAAAAAGAGGACCGATAGAGAACTTGATCTTTGCTAAAAGACGAGATATGAAGCATTGCACTCACTTCCTTTGATATCAAGTTCAATTAAATTGTGAATTTCATAAAATTGACCAAGACAAATTTTTTTATTATTATTTAGCAACGCGTCTTACTACCCGTTCGGGTTATACGCTTAAGTACTAACTACGCTAATGGATTATGAATTGGGAAGGTTGAATTTAGAGGAAGTGAACCCGCATTTGCATGGAGGGAGAGTGGAAAAACATTTAGGAAAAATCACCCACCGTTAACCCGACCGAGATTCGAATCGCGATGTCATCGGCAGTCAAGCTCAACACGACTAGCGCATTAGCTAACTACACCACTGAGGCGGGTTAGAAAACTAATAAAAAAAATATTTCTGAAATTCAACTTAGGAAAATTCACTACTTATTTAAACGAGCTTGCCATGACTATTCCTTTCTATAAAACATTACTTCTCACTTTAATTTTGCTTTTCTTCTGGCTTCTAATTACAATCGTAAAATTTAAACAGTTGTTATCTAATTCGGACTTCATATTCAACGCACAAGGGAGAATTCCCGCCATCTATCTTTCGAGGCTATACGTGGATTGGCGTCAATATGCGGTCATTGCATCAAGACTTATTCCTCTGTCAGTCTGCCTATATTTCCTTCAGTGTGTTGTGCTACCCTACGCTACTTTCAGTATGTGGCTGGTCTTAGAATGGTGTTAGCTCAGTGTGGACCTGTATGAGAACATGGTATGGGAAGGATGCTGGAATATTAAAACTTTATTTGTTTCCATGTGTGTGTGACTTTCTACTATAAAATACACTTGTTTTACACACTAGTATTACTACCCATTCGGGTTATACATTTATGTAACATTTACATTAATGGGTTAGGGATTAGAAGGTTGAATTTAGAGGAAGTGTACTTGCATTTGTGTGAAGAGATTGAGAAACAATTAAGCGAAAAAAACTCCTCAGTACACCCAATCTGGATCAAACCCCGATTTCCTTGTCATTGACAGTTTAGTCTGTTGTGACAGTGACACCATATACCATGTGGCCATCAAATCAAGTTTCATTAATTTATCTTCCCTTATTTTTATCAATTTCAACATAAAATTGGTGAAATATTGAAAGTATATTTTGATTAACAGATTAAAATATAGATCTATGGAGTCACTTGGCTTAATTTCCATTTATTTAACACTGGAGTAATCCATTGTTTGTGTACTATGTACTTTCTTCTTTGTGTTTGATAAAGGCAACAATGCCGAAATATTATGATATTTGTGTTAAAATGTGTGTGTGACTACTTCTACTATAGAAGACAGAAGAAAGGAAGAAGATGTCACCTTTGTGCATTGGACTCTTCCCACATTTTTCCTCTTTCCCTAGGTGGGCTTTCGTCATCAAATTTACTCTTAATAGTTTATTTTTCCTTTTTCTTTAGTTTTATCACTTTCCTTTATTATAAAATTATCTAGCCATTGGGTCACCTCATTTTCAAACATTTATTTAACACGTGATACAAATATGTTTAACTATATCAGATTACAACACCTATTATTTAAACTTTTGTTTCCTAGTTAATAGTCAAATGATGGCTCTCCTGCATATTATCCAACTTTTTATATATACACTAGCATACCTTTTCTAGCGTCCTTTCATACGTGCGAACACTCTCGATCAAGGAGATGGCGAATGGATACAGTTGGTTGGCTTGGTGTGCTTTGTTAACAATGGCCAGAGGCACACGGAACCCCAGATTCTTCAAGTTCCTCACCTGTATGAAAAGATTATGTATGCATCAGATTAATAACAGCTTTTTATTTTTTTCACTTAATTGGATAAAACCAAAAACACAATATTCTTTCCTTTTTGAAAGTGACCTTATGATTGGTTATAAAATATATTTATTAGTAATGAGATTCTAGGATCATCAAATATGTAAGGATATTTAAGCTCTTGATTTTTTTTTTTAGTGAATTGGAATTTGTTATGGAACTTTTAATACTGCTTAGTGGGGGTTAAGTCCTAGCATAATTATAAGAAACACTTAAACAGACCCCTGACCTTTAAATTGACACTTAACTGAATTCATGAATATTATATTGAATGCATTTTAGTTAAGGACGTGCAGGTCTCAAAAATATCTCGAAAATTCAAGAAAAAAATATCTTTATCTAATTTTAAAGTTAAAAATGAATCCCAAAAATTTGAGAAAATTGAGGGGGGAAGGGGTGGGAAGCAAATAATGGCCCTAAGGAATTAAACAACCAAACCAGTAATTCATTATTTTCAATAATACCGTTATAGCCCAAAAACCCGAAAAACCACCTACTCTAGGAAATATTTTTTGTTATAAATATTGTTTCTCAATATCAAACTTTGAAATAATAAGCTGTTACGCTAGAAAATTAAATTATATATGGAAAATGGTATACACTGTAACCACCACTATTTTATTAAATGCATTTGAAATGTGTAGGAGATATTTAAATTTTCAAGTGTTTGAATCAACTAAAAGATAATCTAAAGCAAACACAAGCTCAAATGAAAAAAACCTCTATAAACTATATCTTCACTTTATTAAACATAAGTTATATTTTTGTACTTTGAAAGGACATTTTCTCATCTCGTGTCTCGATACTTTTTTACATTTTCGTCTTGAGACTGTCTCAAAATGAAAAAATGGTTATCACACATCCTTAATTTAAATAGTGAAAATAATTGGGGATAATCAGTGTCAATTTTGACGAAACCGATCAGTTTTTTACTATTCAGCAGGTATTAGGAAAAAAGTGAGAATAAAATGTGACAGTCCATAAATTATACATAGATGTTAAATAGGCCTATGATTCAGTTAAAAGAAACAAATTATATAAAATGTTTATGTAAATTTGGTATACCTAATAAGTTTACAAGTTAAATGAGATGTTTGAAAGATATGTATGGCAGAGTACAGCCGGCCGTACGAGTTGGGGAGATAGGGTGTTAAAAGAGGAACTGCACTAATGATTGCCTGCACGAATACTTGAGAATCCAACCACTCAGTGAATATTGTTAGTAAACCCTGGTGTCCCAGGCCAATGAAATGTACTTTATGCTGTTAGCCAACCCTAACATATGAAGTAGTTTATGGTGTTACTTTATTTACCTCTTTGGAGAGGGTGATGATTTCCGGTAAGAAGTTGACCTTCAACTTAAGCACATTACCACGACCTGTCCTGGAGCGCTGGCTTTCAATCGCAAAAATACGACCAGTTACTCCCAAGTTTCTCTGCTGGACTTTGCGCGCCCACTCGTCAAATATCTCCTGCGTGTTCAGCTTTAGACGAAAACTGGTACCATCGGCTTTCAACTTCTGGCCTTCAATATGGTTCTCCCATCCCTTACCTATAACATGTTACATTGATAAAAAAATATATATATATGTGAGCATTTGTTCAAAAAGATATGTAGCATAGCATTCATAATAATTGTCTATTTTTTTTAAGTTTCCTTTTATGTTACCATCCACCTCGGTGGCGTAGTTGGATAACACGCTAGTCGTGTTGAGCTCGACTGCTGAGGACGAGGAGATCAAGGTTCGAATCTCGGTTGGGTGAACTGGGGGTGGTTTGTCCTAAATGGTTTTCCACTCTCTCTCCACGCAAATGCGGGTTCACTTCCTCTAATTTAACCTTCCTAATTCCTAATCCATTAGCGTAATTAGTACTTAAAGCGTATAACCCGAACGGGTAGTAAGACGCAGTGCTAAATAATAATAATAATAATTAGAGCTGGGCCGATCAGCTATTTTGCCGATTAGTCCGATGCCGATCATTTGTTGCCGATTAGGCCGATTACCGATACCGATTATTTTTGTTTCCAATTTTTATATGTGTATAAAGTAAAATGACTCTTAAAGAAAAAAAAAAGAATTACTTTTACTAGTTTTATAATGTTCAATATAGATTTGTTTTAATAACATGTAAATAGAAACTTTTAAAATGTAAAGGTTGTTTAAGTATTCCTTCTTATTCTTACTGTTAAGACAACTGAACCTGTCATTAAACAAAAACAAATCACAATAATAAACAGAAAATTTGATTATAATGTTCATGAAAATAAAAGTGTTGTACTTGCATTAAAAGAAAAATGGTTTCCATTTAAACAAAATGTGCGCATGTGCGTACGTCCGATGTTTCATTTTTTTGGGCATCTTTAACAAATCGAAATAAAACAACACCAATCTGCTAATATTTTATTTTATGAATATTAGATTTGTTACCTGTGAGCGTTTTTATTTCTAATAATGTGCATCTGCATAAATTGGAATAAGATCTACGGTAAAAATACATATTCTCATTTGATATCTTAGTAGCATTGGTTACCCTGTTTATTGTAAACTCAAAATAGAAGTTGTGTTTATATACGTGGGAATAGATTATTAAATTTATCTTTTAGTTTTCAAATTTATATTTAATGTTTATGACTTATGGTTTTAAAATATACCCATACATTTTGAATAAACAGCATTAAAAAATTAAATAAAAGCTCTTTCCATGTAAAACAAAATGTAGTGCGCATGCACGTTATTCTTGCGTCTGATATTTCATTTTATAAATATTTTTAACAAATTGATATAAAACAATGCCGATCTGCTAACATTTTATATGATGGTTAGTAAATTTGTTACTTGTGAGTATTTTTATTTCTAATAACGTGCATAAATTATAAAAAGGCCTATGGTAAATATATTTATTCTGATATATTTTGTTAGAATGTTGGATGTGCTGTTTATTGCAAACGCAAGTCGCTAAGATAAAGCTAATTATTGAAAGATTACAAACGAAGGAAAAGGGATAAAAAAATGTTTTTAATATTTTTAGGACTTAAAATATACCCACACATTTTGAATAATCGGCATAAATAATCGGAGATTCAAACCCCGATCATCGGAATCGCCGGTTATGCGATAATCGGCCGATGATCGGATTAATAATCGGCATCGGCCCAGCCCTAATAATAATCTTATGTTACCCCTAGACTCTAAAAGGTTTTTTATAGTCTTGAAAATAAATAGATTAATCAGCTTTGTATAGTGTGTGATGGGCCTGAGTTACTTCTAAAACAAAGGTTATGACAATATACACTAACCATGAAACCAAAATGGCCATATATTTTTAAAAGGTAAAAATATAGTTACATGTTTACCATTATAGAAAAAATTTAATAAGATTACTCAAGGTACACAGAGCTCAGCTTATTCATGAAAATAAAATATTATCTATCTTCTTCGTATATATTAACAAAATGAAAGAGTTTGTGTGTCTGTCACAAACATGTGCACTTCGAAGCAGTAGTTTTACAATTTTGATTTGATTTTTTCTAAACTAATTAAAAATTACATTGGAAGAAATAAATGAAGCAAATAAAAACGTTGTCAGGCGTAGCCGGGTACTTCAAGTACTATAAGATGTATTTTACCTAACACATCTTCCACTCGTCGAAGGTATGCTGTAAGCTGACGATCTATCTGCTTGGCCCAGATGATGGAGCCAGACACAGGAGGCAGGTCCCTGACGACACTCATCCGAAACGACTTGCTCTGCGGGTACTGAACCTTAAACTTCTCATGTAAGGCCTCTATGTCGTCCTTCACCCGCTGGATCAGTTGTGTCTGATACTCCCGAATTGCCCCGCGAATGTGTGGTCTTACAAACAGGGCATTGAACCTAGAGAAGATCCTGAACATCTCGTTGGCATTCTTCGCTGTCCCGAGCTGGTCGCGGAGGTGAGCAGTAATGCGGGTTTCCACACGATCAATCCTGTCTTCATAGCGGCGCACCGCTGCATCCCAGGCCTCCAAACCCTCGCGGGTTATGTCCAAGCAATCCACTTCTTTCACATTTTCATATGCTAAATTCACTTCCTGAAATAGTATAACACCGAAAAAAATTATTTTTGACTAAAACTATCTCTAGTAAATTAACTATAATAAGTATCTTTAAAAAATTAATTTTGTGGTATAAAATATTGTTTATTAAGAAGGTAAATTAAAGCATAATCTAATTGGTAGCTATGAGAGTAGGAAACACTTTACTTTTATCAGTACTTTCCTTTAATAAATACTTCTAATATATTAATATAAATCAATCATGACCAAAATGTGAATAAAAAATTATACCTAATTAACTATGAAGCTTCATTTTCATATTTTAAACTTTTAAATGAGGGCTCATACCTATTTATTTTACAATAATAATTTTAATCAAATGAATATTAACGAAAAAGTAATATAAGCAAGCACAATCTAGCGTGCATAGTGAAAAAGCACACACACGAGTTGTCACTCCACAGAGAAAACTTTAGCTTGGTTATGGAAACTAGGGGTGTGCAATGCTTCAAAACTTCAACTTGAGTTCGAAACAAACATCAGCTTCGACTTTGCTTCAAAACAAATGCTGGCTTCGAATGCTGGTAAAAATATTGTCAGTTAAAATACTCTAGTTATGTTCAATTATAGCCATTCTGAGCCGTTTTGTACATTACAAATTAATATTTATATTTAAAACTTTATAAGAAAAACCTCTTTTCGCTTTAAGAATAAAACCTAGGTCAGGGGATTGGGCGGTGACGGTTGATTTTCTTTAAGAGGTAACCATAACCTCTGTGTTCATTAGCAGCAATGTAAAGGGTGAACTGTGTTCTTTTAGTTGTAAAAGCCATAGTGTATCAGTTCCTTTCATGTTTCCATTCCTCTTTATTGTACCTTCTTCAAATATAATACAATTACCTCATAAAGCGAAAAGGGGTTTTCCTTATGAAGACTCAAACTAAACTTGCTTTTATTAGTTGAGTGACCAATATTAAAAATATGACCAAAGTAGATCCATAATTTGTGTCATTTAAGTGATTTACTTAGAAATTTGAGTGCAGGCTTAGCTTTTTGGTATCTTTACTATAATTTTATATTAAATATAATTCTGAGAAGTAAGGACATAAATGGTTTGCCATGGTTTAAAAAATTGATAGGTGGAAGATAAATAGTGTTTTTTGTTATATTTATTTTTAAAATAATGTTTGTGAAAGGTCCAAAAATGATTATTTTTTTGTCCAACAAAATAAGTAGGTAGGTCCCATGATGTTGGTTAAAAGAGTGCTTGATTGTGCATGTGTTACCTCAATGGCATTGGCATCGGCTGCTTCCAAAGAGAGAACATCTGGCTTGACATCAGCGGTCTCCTGTTGGTCAGGCTGTTGGGCTGGTTGGTCAGCTTGGCGGGCGGCGATAGCAGACAACAGTGTCGGGCGCAGCACACGCACTATCACAGTGCGTAGTTGCTCGTGTTGGCGTCTGAACCTGCGCATATGTTCCATCCGTGTCTGCAGACGCTTGTGTGCCGGGGAAATCCGCCACACCATCTTCAAGTGCTCATCACGCTTTTTCTTCACTATGTCCCTGCGCAACAGTTACAAAACTTATCGTCACACATTCATACAACTTTCAACGAGTCAGTTCATAAGAACCTATATAGACTAGTTGAATTTTTTATTTTTTTAATATCACAATAATCATCATCATGAACTGTTCCCAGCCTGTGGCGGGGTCAGTTTAGTAAAATGGCTCCATAATCGTGTGTCTCTCTGCATCAATCTTCTCCTCTCATTCGCACACTTGCTGTTACCTGCTCCTCCCATCTTTCACAGTACTAATGATGTTAAAAAATATAGGGGAGAGCTATTACACTTACCTTGGTAGTGCTGGAGTAAAAATTGCCAGATAAAATTCCTCATAAAAACACATTTTAAAAAGAATCTTTGAATGCCACAGGTATCCATGATTGTTTTGTGTGTGTCGGTGTTTCATCTCAGCAATCTTTATTTCAACATAGTTTTATAGATTTGCTGGTTATGCCTCCATCTTTTAGCAACAATAATAATGTCTTGCTGAAAGGTGGTCAAGTTCTAGCGCAATATTTAATATTAATGTGTTTATATTTGGTCATCACCTACAATGAACGTATACTATGTCAAAGCAATATTATATACCCAGGTAAGTGTGGATCAAAGATAAATACCTTAGCAAACCTTGAAGCTTGTCATATTCATCATCCCATGTGGTAAACACTTCAAAACATTGCGCCATCACTTTTTCAAATTCATCAAAGGGAATGTGCATGAGACGACGTGTCCCAAGAACCTGTAAAAACAGAGTTAAAACAACTTATAATTGCTTCAATAGTAGTAATAATAATTATCAATCATTATTATTTTGAAAATGAATTGTATACAAGAATGTCTAAATAATAATAATAAATAAGAGTGTCTGAAACTTCAAACATTGATTTGGCTTCATAAATATCAGCTTCGACTTTGGTTCAAAATAAAAATAATTCGCATTCGACAATTACAAAGCAATGTCAATAAAAGTTTTGCCAGCTAAAACACTCAATTTATGGCCCATTATTGCCATTGTGAGCTGTTAAATACAATACAAATCAATATTTATTTGGAAAAAATCTGAACTAATCAAAGTTGTGATGTGATTTATCAAAATACAAACAATTCTGCAACAAAACATTTTCCAAGTAGTTTTAGTACATAGATTTACATAAATAATCAAAATATATTTTTTTAACACATAAAACAACTGATAAAAATATTTGAGCTTCAGTTTGGCTTCGAGATTATTTAATATATTCAATTAAAGTTGGCTTCGAATTGACAAAGTGGACTTTGCACACCCCTATGAGTTAAGTTTACAATAAAATTTCGTCAAACCTTGAGAAGTTGCGATCCGAGATCTCTCGAGATGGCCTCAACCAGTCGTAGTGCTCGTTGAATGGGATATTTGGTGCTCCGTATCTTTCGCAGATGAGAGAAGATGAGCTGCACGGCAGAGCGAATACGGTCCAACTCGGTGGCAGACAGTAAGTCGTTGATTGGGAAGTCTTTCATGAGAGGGTTGTAATCGTTCACTGTTCCCAAAGCTTGCTTCAAACCTAAACACAAAATACTCTTTATTAAATAATAAAATAACAAATTTTTTACAAATGTTAACTATAAAGATGAGTTGAAAAGAAAAATTTTGTTTTTTAGAAAACAAAGTGAGATTTAAATTTATTTTGCTATATGAGAATAAGATGTAATCAACAGCAGAATTATTTGGAGGTTGTTTACATCAATCTAAATAAAAATAGTGGTGCGCATAGCCTGAACAGAGGACATGTTGTACAAACATGAACACTTGATTACAAAATGTTTTATCTTCACATAGCAGTCATTTTAGCATTAATCAATGAGTAGTAAGTTAGATATAGAGTATGCGCATGTTATTAATTTACCTGTGTCTGTATCGAAGCTGACAGTGGCATGGAATCTCTTGCCATGTTTAAGAATATCCAAGGTAAGAGCGACCTCCATACTCTCTCGTTTCTCTTGAATCCTATGTAGTGCCCTTTCCAGGTTCAACCAGAAACTGATCTCCTGAAGGGCTGTACCAGAGGATGGGTCTCTGTCTAGTTTAGTGACCTGAAATTAAAAATTAAACAAATGAGTACAGGCCTCTAAACTATGTTATAAAACTTTTTTTTTATATTCAATCTGTAGTAACACTATAAGTAAAGTTTAAGTCAAAATACCCAGATCATAAGGTTATGTTAAATTGTTCAGTGTCCCAGAACCCTTTCAGGAAAAAGTACCCGCATTTGTGTGGAAGGAGGATGGTAAACCATTTATTAAAAACAGCCCTCAATACACCTGACTGATTTGAGCCCTAATCTCTTGACCATTTGCAATTCAATCCAACACAAGAGTGACGCATTAGCCCCCAAAGACCACTTATATTAAATTATGAAAGAAATAAAAATATAATATTCATGCACACAATAAATTGACCGTTATCATTTAATGTCTTCAGTAATTTGTGAATTAGAGTAATCTATAGTTAGCTATGAAACTAGGCACATTCTTAACAAAACAAAAAAAAAGATTGCCAAAAACCCACATACTAAAACTGTTTAGAAATACAAACTTTCTGAATCTCCTTGATCCAGCGGTTAACGCCATTCTGCAGCTGATTGAGGAAGGTGGAATCCTCAACCTTGTCCCCTAAATCAGCGACCTTGGGTTTGCGTCCCTCCTCAGCGCAACGTTTAATGACCGCTGCTACAGTCTGATGTACAGGTAGAGATATCTCTGGGATGTCTATGTTCTGCTGCAGGTGGAGTAGACCCATCTCAAGCTCTGCCATTTTCTTTTCCACAGAGGGAGCCATCTTGTCTCCATCCCTGCATGAAATCAAGACAGTTTTATTATTATTTATTATTATTATTATTAATTATTTATTATTATTATCATCATCATCATCACCACGTCATACTACCCGTTTGGGTTGTACGCACTTCCGCTAATGTGTAATGGTAGGGTGATTGTGAGATGAAATGGAGGACCTACAGTTTAACGTGGAATCCGAACCACGGTGGAGGCCTGGAACTCCACACATTCACAAGTTGTGATTAATACACGTCTTGTCAGAGGTGAAGGAAGGGTGTGGCAACCAGATAAATGTGTGCCAGGACCGAGGATTGAAACCCGGACCCCCAGCACAGAAGTTTGACACCTTACCCCTACTAAACCACCAGGTCACCTTTAGAATCAATTACTTTGGTAATATATCCTTAAGTAAATGTGAGAGCATTGTAAAACATTTTTGCCAAATACAGTAGCCCCATGGCTTCTTTGGTGCTGACTGGCAGCTTTAAAAAGTTACCAGGCCAAATTACGTATCCCTACGCCGACCCAGATTATCTGCAAAAACATATGTTTAGCAGATGTCACTTTTGACAGTCAAAATTTAGGTATATACCTAAATATTGACTGTCAGAAGTCAGCTGTGAGCTGTCAGTCAGCACCAAAGAAGTCATGGGGCTACTGTAGATAAAATAATGCTTCGGATTATATATTCAAAATGTATTGTCAACACACAATAATTTCAACAATTCTCAATTATTTGTCATAAGCAGAGTGGCATTTACACAGAAACTATTTTTTAAATGAAGTTAAAAAGGTCTAGAAAAATTCCACAATAAACATTGACAGATATTCCAGAACTGTTCAGATTACTACGTGTAGAAAATTAAACTCTTGTTTATACATAATATTTTATTAGTTTTAGCACAAAAGTGTTTATTTTCCTTTTTTTAAGTTAAAAAAAATATTAACTTGGTACTCAATCAATTTTACCCCCTTTAACGACATATTACGAGATGATAAAGACAATTAGATTAAGGCATATTATTTAAATAATGAAATAATTGTTTGTGCGATAAAATACGTCAAGTGTAACAATAATTAATCTAAAAAGACAAACTTACGCTAGCTTGAGTGAGTAAAAAAAATTCTAAATAAAACAATCTACATTCTACCCAATGGCCGACATAGAATTTGGAAATTAAAAAAACCATATTGAGGTGCATTTGTTTACCTGTCGGCTCGGCCAGACTCCTTTACATATGATTTGAAGTACGGAGCCATAGTCTTGCTGATGAATGCATGGAGTGTCTCATAGGGTGACCCCTCGCTCAGGTTTATGAGTCTCAGCTGGGAGTGAATGCTCTTGTCTGCCTCCACCACCGCACCCCTCTTGATGCACACCAGACTAGCAAAGAAGATGAGATCAGCATACACTTTCCAAGTGTTTCATTCTTAGCATTTAAAAGAATAATTTTATAAAAAAAGGAAATTGATAAAACTAAATAAAAAGAAAAAAATAAACTACTAAGAGTAAATATGATGAAGAAACCCCAACTAGGGAAAGAGGAAAAATGTGGAAGAATGCAGTGCACAAAGGTGACATCTTCCTTTCTTCTGTCTTCTATAGTAGAAGTAGTCACACACACACATTTTAACAATAATAGAATAATATTTTGGCATTGTTACTTTTATCAAACACAAAGAATAAAGTGGGCTTTCTTCATCAAATTTACTTGTAGTAGTTTATTTTTCCTTTTTCTTTAGTTTTATCAATTTCATTTATTATAGAATTATTTAGCCATTGTGCCACCTCATTTTTAAACATTTGTATTAAACATGAATAGATGCTAAATTTTGTATTATTTATTCCCATGCATTTTCTGAAATGAATTATTATATCAACACACAAATTATAAACTAGCTCAAATGCAGAAGAGACTACACATATACATGTCCATTAATTTATCACTGTGAAATGGTAAACCACAAACTCACTAAAAATACATTTTTAACCATGTCTGGAATTGAACCTGGAACACTTGGCTCAGTAGGATACCACACTACCAATTGAGCTAAGGTATCAGACTTATTGTTAATGCTAAAGACAATGTTAAATTTGGATACTTTAATTTTCAAAGTAAATAAAACAATTACTAAGAAGCAATTAACCATCGTCGCGACATTAGATGAAACAATTTGCTTGAGAAGAAAGATACCTTCCTTGATGTTGTGATAGGGCTGGTTTGCTTTCAATTATACTGATTTTATTGTGTGTTGAAGACTAAACACAGCTTTTATATTTATTTAATTTACTTCAGCCCTACAAGTTCATAGACTGCAAATTACATGAAACAAGAGTAATATAATTCTTGTGCAATATGCCTAGTCACCTGCATATTTTACAATGAGGAAGGTACGATTTAGACAAAATGTAGGCCTGCTTGCGTTTGTGTGAAGGAAGAGTATACATTAATTTAGGGAAAAAACCACCCTGCTCAGTACATCTGAACACTATTCGAATCTAAACTTTTCTCTCACAAACTTATGTGATGAACGGTGTTCATAGTTAAGTGATTTATCGTTTTTATAATTTGTTACTAAAATAGTATGAAAAACTTCAGTGTAAAGAATAATTATACCTTGATTTTGGTTGGAAGAACAGTAAATAAAATTCGAACATGTTTTTTGTAGCCAACATTGATAACATTTCATTTTATTATTTGGGCTATTCTATAGGTATTGATAATATGTATCAAAAGTGACCGCTGCAGATAACATGACTTGATCTATGGATATATTAAAATTGTTCTAGTAACTTTAGTAACAAACTTCTACCTACCAAAATCATACTATAGGTGGCCTATGATTTATATTAAATACTGTTTTAGAAGCCAGCATTATTAAGATGTCTAATTCATTAACTATTTTAGAAATACATTAAATAACTTACCAAGTTTCCCATAAAACTAACCTTGACATCTTAGGGCTTGAAAAATGCACCTCATTTGATATGAGATATGCCACAGGATCTTTCTCATCATCCCCTTCACCAGCTTGATCTGTGTCGTCATCTGAAACAGAACGGTAATATTCTATTGACAAGATTAGCTATGGTTTAGGAGGTTGGGATCCGATTTAAAAATGTTGCACCCATGAATAGCATTTGACTTGTTTTTTATCATCTCTACAAGCAAATACCTCAGGATGTTTGATTAAAATTGTAAGGGTTTGAATAGCAGTTTGGAAAATGTCATTGGTAGATGTTTTTTTAGCACCGAGTCTTACTACATTTTCAGATTATACACATATGTGCTTATTACTCTAATGAGTTAGGGATCAGACACCTTAGCTCTGTCAGTAGCATGTATGCCTACTGAACTAAGGGTCCCAGGTTCGATTCCTGGTGAAAGTTGGTGAAATGTGGGTTTACCTTCTCCCATTGATAAATTAACGATTGAGGACTGAATGATGTGCCTGTCCTAGTCAGTTAGATTATAAGGCATATGAATCTATAACAGGCCTAGCAAGCCGGCAGTGGAAGAATATATAATTTGAATAAAAAAACTGCCACAGGTTTGAAACAGTAATGGATATAAGGTAAGCTAAGGGATGATGAAGAATGAATTTAGAGAAAGTCTACCTGCATTTGAGTATTATTTGTGGTAGTGTACTGTACTATTACTATTAGAACCACGTCTTACTACCCGTTCGGGTTATACGCACTTACGCTAATGTGTAATGGTAGGGTGATTGTGGAGATGAAATGAAGGACCTACAGTTTAACGTGGGATCCGAACCACGATGGAGGCCTGGCATTCCCCACATCCACAAGATGTCTTGTCAGAGGTGAAGGAAGGGTTTGGTAATCAGATAAATCTGTGCCGGGACCGAGGATTGAACCCCGGACCCCCAGCACAGAAGTCAGACACCTTACCCCTAGACCACCAGGTCACCTAGTGTACTGTAGGCCTATATCAATTCTATGAATATATTAATTAGATTAGAAAATTCAAAGCAATTAATCACAAACTTAACAAAATAACTTAGTAAAAAAGCAACATATGTTCTGTTTAAAAGTACCAACTAACAACATTGATACTTTATAAACCTAAGGTGACCTGGTGGTCTAGGGGTAAGGTGTCTGACTTCTGTGTTGGGGTCCAAGGTTCAATCCTTGGTCCCGGCATAGATTTATCTGATTACCAAACCCTTCCTTCACCTCTGACAAGACGTGTATTAATCACAACTTGTTAATGTGTGGAATGTCAGGCCTCCACCGTGGTTCGGATTCCACGTTAAACAATGGGTCCTCCATTTTATATCACAATCACCCTACCATTACACATTAGCGTAAGTGCGTATAACCGGAACGGGTAGTAAGACGCGGTGCAAATAATAATAATATAAACCTGATTTCCATGTGTGTGGGTGGCCTGCCCACTGTCTAGAAATTTAAATGTGACCATTAACTAACGTCAAGTTGGACAGCCTTGTTCTAAAAGATATTGCACTGCATAGTTATTACACTTCCATGTATTTGTAGTAATGTGGTTTTGTAAATGGAGGGTTTAATTTTCACAGCTATTTCCAAAATATGTTTGATAAATATAACTCAGTAACTAAAGAAAAGCATTAGTAGGTCTACATTTATGAAAACATTGGTTTATAATATAATTCAATGGTAGATGAGCATAAAATTAATGTTTGATAGAAAAACAACATCACCCAATAGGAACCACCAAAAATATTCCACAAAAATACCTACCTAAAAAGTCTACCAAATTTGATATTCTATTGAAATCTTAAAAACATAGTATTCTACAATTATCTTTTAATGCTTAAATGATAACCTTTGACACATTTCTTGCATGTCTAAGTCTGATGACCTTGACCGAGGTCAAAATAACCAATAAGTCATACTAAAATGTAAAGTAGTTAGTCAGAGATCAGTAGAATTGTTCACTATATGTAAAATTGTTAATTCATGCTGAGGATATGTCTGTTGTAAATACACAATTACAAGTCACCTATGATCAAACCATAAACTGTCCTGTCAGCTTAAGTTCAATAAAGAAAATACAAATATGCCTATATATTTTTACAGTCAATAATTAAACATTTTACTGAATTATAAGTGTTATTTTATACAGGATATCTGAGTCTTTACTTACTCTTATAATAAAATTCCCTGACTTACCCAGGTTTTGCAAAGATAATTTTACAATTTGCAGATTTTTCTTTTCGCATATCTAAAAAAAAATGTTTGCAGCTACCAAACAAAATGTTTAAAGTTACTTTTTCTGGATTAGCAGTTTTAGGCAGGTAGCCTATTATTTGAAGACCTCTGTAAATGTGAAATAAAAACAAACACTGTACAGCCTAACCATTTTGTGCTAGAATAGGCTACCATAAGTTATGGGACTACTGGTACTAAACTGCTAATGACGGGGAGATTAAGGTTCAAATCTCAGTTGGGTGTACCTGAGGGGTTTTATTTCCAAAATGTGTTTCCACTCCCTCCACACAAATGTGGGTACACTTTCTTGAAATATAACCTCTCTAATCACTAAACCCATAATTAGTACATAAGCATACAACCCAAATGAGTAGTAAGTTGTGGTGCTAAGTAAAATATAAAAAATAAAAGTCAATTATGTAAATGAAAAAAATTATTCAAATATTTAAATTTCCTGATTTGGCCTTATTTTAAACTAAATTCCCTGACACTTCCAGGTATTCCCAATAAGTTATGTTCTCAATTTTACCTGCATGTTTAGAGATATAGTGAATCAATTAATGACAACTACATAGAGAGACAACTTGATGTATGAACATCATTTAAGAAAGTAGAAATAGTACCTAAATGTGTGTCTCAGTAGTAGGAACAGTTAATAAACAGAAAAAGGTACAACTCCCACTTTTTGAGACAGAAGAAACAAAAAATTTAAGTAACGTTAATTTACAAGGATTGGTTTTACAAGAGCAATTACAGTTAATAAGAGTGCAGAGGAATAAGGAAGAATTAATCACTAGACGACTTGAAATGGAAACCACAATAGGAGAAAAGATTAATGAAGACGGAGGGATAACCTATGCACATCTGTATTAGTTGGTTTTTTGATGAATCGGTTTAAGGACAACTTCAATCGTGATTGCAAAAGATTTTTTATACTTTATTAGACATAAAATGAATGATATGCCGGCCTAATATTTTCACTTTACGTACGCTGGTTAATTTTGTAAAACATAAAACATTTTAGTTTAATCACACAAAATACCTCAATTACTGCAATGGGGTTTATCTTCAAAAATTGAAAAAAAAATGTGTCTTCTTGTTTGGCCCAATCGTCTTCTTTCCGCCTCATGGACATCTGGTTCCTCTGGATTTCCATTGTTCTCATCGTAATCATCCCAAGGTATATTATCATGTAAATATTTTTCCATATGGTGTAAAATAATGCATGCAATTATTATTGATGGGATTTTATTTAAGGACACTCAGATTTTTTATTGTAATATTGAAAATCTCTTTTTCAGCTGCCCAAAACACTTTCAATAATTACTCTATTTAGCGTGAAGTTTGTTATACGATTTTTCTTGAGACGTTTGAGGGTCCTGAAAGGGTGTAAGTAACCAAGGTTACCATACCCCACCATAACCCACATCACCTAGAATAATAGCTACAACAGAAATTGAATTCATTATTCTGTATATTTCAAAAATTTTCAAAATCCTACTGTCATTAAAAGAACCAGGCCACTATGCGTCAATGCTAGTAAATACTTCCTTATCACTACAAGTTGTTTGGACAGTGATGCTGCAAAAGCCTTTTCTGTTTATATAATCATCCCCATAAAGCAAGGGTTTCAATATGGGGATATAGGTGCAGTCAATGGCCCCAATTGCTCACAGAAAGTTATAGAGTTCTCCCCACTCTATTTTAGATTCTTCAAGTTTCCTTGCAGAAGGAAACTTAACCCATTTGTCGAATTTCTCAACAATTTTTTTGCAAAACAAAGGGTATAGTTTTAGTGGCAATACCACTGTGGAAACAGGGGTCACCAACAAAGCGTAAAAATACCATCATATTTTGCTTGCTTGTCAAAGCCTTACCTCTTTTCTCGGTTTCATAACCTATGACATAATCCGCCAACCATTCGACACTTATCTTCTTGAAATTGATACAGCTCCTTGAACCTTTCTTCTGCACACACTACTTGTTCACGATACTGCTTGCATTTGCGGATATGAAAAAAATGCAGCCATACTGATAGTCGCGTGGAGCTCTACTAACTCTCGGGTAACTGATCGGGCATACTAGATAATATTAAAGCAATTGCTAGATATTTGAAGCAGAAGATAGTTATCATTCACGCCTCTCCAAGAATATGCTGGGAAATCTAGCAATTGCTATGGAAAACAAGTATTTGCTTCTAACAAGCTTTTGCTCAGATTTTTATTCACCCAAACACAAGGTTTTACTTAAAATATCCCATATCAAAGCATTTGCTTGGCTTTATTCACATCACCCAATAAACGAGGAAATTAGAATTTAGAAAAATATGTCCCAGTTTTAGCATGTAGAAAGAGTATAAGAGACCTTATAACATGCTTGAATATGATTTATTTTATTTGTTTTTTATTATACAATAACTCACTAAAATCACACGATATGTATGTGGAAACTTAAATATTGACTATCTTTTGAGTTAGCTCAAGTTATTTGCATTATAATATTGACTCAATTGTTTGTGGTGTATCATGTTAAAATAGGCAGTTTTATGAGGGGATATTCTAGTTTAGGTTGGTACTGATGTTTAATGTAGGGTATGAAATTTCAAATCTGAATAAAATTTCCAGACTAGAATCTTTGTTCGCTACTTTTTTAAATATTCATGATTATGAAAAATATGAACAATTTTTAAAAAGTATTGGCATAACATTAATTAAACTAAGTAAAAGTAAATTACTATAAACACTTAAGGCTGTATCCGAATAGTCCAAAGCTCCCTAGTCAGACCCTTGAGTTTTATACTTGATGCAGTCTTGATGCTGTCACACTTCTCGTACTGTTCATAGAGAAGACTGCATCAAATTATTTGAACAGCAACATCCTTATTTAAAATATTGGAAAACTTTTGTCAGTGCTCTAGCAGATGAAATAATAATACTAAAACAATTGCCATCAAACACTGCAACAGACATCGCAAGAACAGCCCATGGCGGGTAGCCTTCGTATCCATGGTGACCAAGACCTCAAGCAGGGTTTGAGAAGGGTGCATAGTCATCCTTTGTGACTATAAATACAGATCCACACTTAGTAATGTGATTGCCAATGTAGCTACCAAGGGCACGAGTCAAGGCGACGTCGCATAAGTAGACTATTCGGATAAAGCCATAATCACCAGCAACTACCATGTAACAATTTCTATTTGCTACAAATCTTAAAGAGCCAATCAGAGCCGCCTCCAGAATTCTAAATTTTACTGACAACTTCTGAATATAATTTGACACAGTATAGACAAAGAATGTAGAAAGAGAAGTGAAAGCTTTGTAGATGTACCTAATGTAAAACCTCGAGTCTGCGGCGTCTTGTACTCGAATGCAAATACCGAAGAAAGAGAAATTACATTGGGAGAACTACATGGAAGAACCACACCAAAAATGTGCTTTTTTCCCGAGGAATGAAGGAGGGAGGAGGGTGTAGCTCAGCAGTTTTTCCTTCAAATGGAGCGGAAATGACATTGCCCAGTAATGGAGGTTTTAAAGTGTGCGCTTTCAAAGGTATGGTTTGAGACACGAAAATATAGCCTATGTAGGTTGGGTGTGTTGAAACATGTAAAAAAAAAAAAGTCAGCAGTCAAATGTTTGGTCACTAAATGCAACCTGGCGACCAGAAATTTTGCACCTTGGTTTAATGTGTCTTGTTTCTTTTAGCTTGGTCTATGTTTATGCCTATGAACTTGTATCATTTGAGTAGTTATTATAGGATGTGTTGTTGAGACTTTAACCAGTTTATTATTTCTATACACCTGTACTCTAATATATGCCACTGTTTTCTAGAAAAAATTATAGCCTTTTGTTATTTGCTCAATATTACCATAGTCAAAAGTTTAATTTATTTTAATCAACAATATTAGACCTACCTTTTTCAAAATTTTAATATATATATATATATATATATATATCAGTATTATTATTAATCTTAAATTTTAACTCATCCACATATGTAAGGTTAGGTAAAGTTCGACAGGTTAAGCCCCGTCTATAGACTCTGTAGTTTATCCGTAAGGTGCTTAATGGTATGTTGAAGATAGACTTCACACTAAGAGATTAGACCTACTCTGTCTAAAAAGTCCTGACCATTAAAACCTTTAGTAATTACCACTCAATAGAAGATGGAGCACCTTTAATTTTCAAAGTATTCAATACAGATTGCTAAGCCCTATTATTCGCAGCAAAGAAAATGTGTGCGCATCAAAATTAAAACACCAATGGTAACGAAAGGATCAGCTGCTATGAAAATCAATTCAAAATGAAAATCATATAGTTTTGCAGAGCTATTTTAGAAATATTTTTCTGAAAATGTAAACACCTCAGAAAGCATGGGATCTTGTAAACAGTTCTCAGAAAGAGGGACATCGCTTTAGTAGGTTAAACTTATATTAATATATGTGATTACCTCTTGATTTACAAATCTTATTTTAGTGTGCCTTGATCCAGACAATTTTCTTTAGAAACGTTTAATTGGACTTTCTCAGTGGATGGCACAGTCATGTGATTAAGGATATAGACTGCATGGAAGCGATTTCCATTTCTAAGGATTTCAGGACAACATGGATGTGGAAATTGAGGATTATATAGATGATTCTTAAGAACCGTAATAATAAACATTAATTAAGGCAGAGTTGGAAACCACTGTCAACAGTGTCAGAATACCAGACAGATTCGAGCACTTTGAACATTGGCAAAAATTCACATGCATAAGCCTTATTGATAGTTTTACTAGACAATAAGGGCCAGTCTTCACATTGATATGAATTAGGGTTAGGTCTACACATTAAAGTGCAATAAAATTCTGTTTCGTAAATCAATTTTTAAGCTATAAAAGGTTATTAAAATGGTGCCAAACTGTTTATATAATTATAAATCATAATGAAATTGTTTCCACCCGATAAAACTATCCATTCTTGTGAAATTTCTATTAAATCGACCTTCATGTGTATCATGTGCCACTCCTAGTCTAAGGTTTTAACCAACTTTGAAGACTTGAGATTTCACATACGACATCATTTCTAGACACTTATTAATAAAGTAGGCTTGTTGCTAATCAGATTGGTATCACGAGTCTTACCTAAAACAGCAGAAAGTACACAATATTGGCCTAAGAGTGGTGAAATTACTTAAAATGACTATACAACAAAGAATTAACTTAATGTTGCCCTGAATTTTAATGTTTATGGCTTGGACAGCATTAAAATAGTATACCTTTGAATGAACTGCGCTGCACAAATAACGCTGAAACTTGTGGATCACTCAGAAATTTTTGAATAGTTTCTTGATTAGTTCGATCATTTAATGCAGCATTTAATGCTGGTGGTATGACATCTTCTTCTTCAGGTAATAGGATAGTGACGGCTTTTTTTAAATATGTTGTAAAAGCTGAATAGTCAACAATGACCACATTTTCAGCCACTGATGAACTATCGCCGCTGCCATCCAAAGAATCGCCCATGATTTAAGAGTAATAAAACTAAACTTTATTCCTTAAATTCATTTTTACTAACATGTCTGTGAGATAGTTGAGACCCAGCCCAAATACGCATCAAATCAATGACCGATGACAGCCTCTTGCGTTTGCACCGAATACACAATGTTGACACTAGAGGAAATCAAAAGTTACTAAAAAATACCACATGTTAAGCGTCTCTATACTAAAATCGGCTATTTAAGTTTCACGTGCACTGTTTGAAAACCAAATCGATATAGGGACAAAGTTGATAGGTTGGTCAAATTGAATGAAGGTTAAAAAATTACCTCAACAAATAATATTATGATGCTCAACATTTCTCAGAGTAAATAATATTAATTTGATACAGTCGTTTCTATATAAAATAATTAATATGATCGCTTAATCATAAATAATAGTAAAAACCAGATTTTATTTATTTTATTCAAGCTTTTCCGTATTATATTTTTATTACTGAGAAGTTTATTGGTTATAAAGCACTCCACAGTAAAAAATAAACTGACCAATGAGAGAGGCATATTTTGTAAACAAGTAACTGTCTACTGCTGGGAACTTGTTTGTGCTCAGATTACGAAATAGCATGACTTGTGATAATGATTGATAATTTTGTGTTTATTTTTACTTGTGACTCTGCATAAATAACCTTACTAATAAAATGTAATCTCTTTTGAGTGCTTTAGTTTAATTTGTATAACAGTTTAGGCTCACGGCTTTGAATTCATTCAAAGATGGGAGATTATACATCAGACAGCAGTGATAGTGACAACCAACACACAAACAAATCTTTGGATTTTTCATATGCTTATTTGGATTCAGACACACTTTTTAATAACCTCGAAGTTTTTTCAGAAACAGAAAAGAGTTCTACAAACGACACAGAGGCATTATTGTTGCACCATAATCAACTGAGCACACTACCTCTAAATATAAATAAATTTCAAAATTTAAAGCTGTTGGATATTAGTTCTAATGGATTGAAAGAACTCCCAGAAGTTTTAATATCATGTCCTTTAACCAGCCTCATCGCTAGAAACAACAACTTAGATAATGATTCATTCCCAAAATCATTTTCTCTGCTGAATAATCTTAAAGAACTGAATCTAAGTGGTAATAATCTTACATGTTTTCCTGAACATGTGTTGGAGCTATCGAAACTTAAGTATTTATACTTAGGGGGAAACCAAATACAAGAGATACCAAAAGATATATGGAAGCTAACATGGTAAGATAAGTTAACTATAGTTAGTTAAATTCTGTCAAAATTAACTATGCATTGTCTTGATATTTAAAGGAATTTTAAATGTGAAATAATTTTACTAATTCATATTATTTGATATAATCAAATTTAGAATATTGCATTACTGTATGTGCCATTGTTTACTATTTAATAGCAAAAGCCTTACTCTACCTTTTTTTTTTAACCATTTAAACTATCTGTACTTTTTGTGATGTACTTTCAAACGTTTTCTTTAATTTTGACCATACAGGGAGTCTCTATTTTATCGCCTGTTGACTTGAACTTTAACTTAAGCCGACTAAACCACACTGGAATTTATTGCTAATTTTTATTTCCCTTTGTTCAAATCCCAGTCACGTGTACTGAAGGTGGTTTTTCCTAAATGGTTTTCCACTCTCCATTCAAATGCGGGTAGGCTCAGCTATACTTTCTCTAAATTCTACCAACTTATTCCCTAAAATATTAGTGTAATTGGTATTTACTCATAATATAACCAGAAGCGGAAGTAAGACGTGATATAAAAATATTTCCACCTTTTTGACATTAAGCTAGGTAGTGTCATATTGGATTTAACTTAACTCGAAAATTAATTGTGAAGTTCCCATTGCCGCAAATAAGTTACTGAAAAAATGTTCCTATTCGTTAATTCTAAAATTTGTCTGCAAGAACTTTACTAGGCTACGGTAGCAAGGAAAAGAGTTGGCTACCTAAGAAACACAAATCTAAAAACAAATTTTAAATAATCATAATTGTTTTGTCATAAAACAAAAATTGGTAAAAAATTAAAAACAATTTTCATTAAATCACTAAAGAAAATCCTTCCGGTAATTGTAAGATAAATATTAGGGTTTAGCCAATATGGTTGTTTTTTGTTTGCTTGTGTAAATATATGCACACTATTCCAAGCCGAATATACATAATAAAGGAGGCGTTTCTTTAAGATGTTTTGTCAGGTTACAGATCCTGTACATGGGTGGCAACAGACTTGTGGAGGTCCCAGCTTCGGTGGGACAATTGAGATTCCTCCATGGTCTGATTCTCAGTGATAACATGATTGAATCCATACCAGCCTCTATAGCAAACCTGACAAACTTGAAGTCACTACTACTTCACAAGAACAAACTGAAAGCATTGCCAACTGAAATTATTGCATTGAAATTTTTGACAGAGGTGTGTTTTTACATCTGTTTGTAGTAATACTCTAGGAATATGTCATTATGTCTCAAATCCACTTGTGGATATTTTAGTAACCTATTATAATTAATTGTATCGAAACCTCAAAGGTCTTTATTAGATCAATTAACAATCCTCCTGAAACTTTATCTCCCTCAAGCACATTCTCAATTGCATTTACTAAGGTTTGTTTTTGCTCCGCATCCTACTACCCTTTCGGGTTATATGCTTAATTGATAATTACACTAATGGGCTAGGAATTGAGAAGGTTGAATTTAGAGAGCGAGTGAAAAACCACCCCTAGTTCACCCGAGCAAGATTCAAATCTCAATCTCCTCATCCTCAGTAGTCTAGCTCAACACAAAACTAACACATTAGCTAACTACGCCACCGATACAGGTACTAAGTCTGTTGTAGTTGTCATGTGCGTAAGTATATCAAATGGTAACCAGAATTATGAAAACAATTTCTATACAGGCAAGCTTTAAATCCAAGCATAATCCAAATGTTGATTGATATTTCTCTTTTCCTATTGTCAGATTTTTTAATTAGTTTATTTCTCATTTATTTGTTTGTGTTTGTATAGCTATCCACTTATGACCAAATAATTACAATAATAGTTTCCACTATATTATCTCTGTGGTCTGGTGGTCGGAGTTCCTGGCTAAAGATCCAAAGGTCCTGGGTTCGATCCCTGGCACTTCCAAAATCTTCCTTTTGAAAATTGGGTCTGGAATGGGCTTAAACTTAGCCTCTTGAGGATAAATGAGAAGCTACCTGAATAATTCTAGGTGCGGTAGTGATTCCGGTCTAGAAAACTTAAATTAACGACCGAAGGGTTCATTGTGCTGACCACATCCCACCCTCAATCCACAAATGTTAGTACCGGTACTATCATCGTTAACAGCAGCAAAGGTTCGGTTGGTATAGCTCGATCATGAAGTTTTCTTGGAAAATATAATAAAATGAAAAGTGTTTAACGTTACATTATTAATTTTTTTTTTGTCTCTATGTCACTGCCCGTTTAAGCTTTATGTATATATGCATTAATTGCACTTTGGATTAGGAAGGTTAAATATTAATGTTAATTATTTCTTGTTGAATGTGTTTTGACAAACAAATATCTATAAATGTTTTAAAGCTGTTGTGGAAAGATAAGTTGGCACATCTGTGTGCTGCTGTTAATTTGTTTGTGTCAATAACCTTAACCCATTTTTATCTACGTTGCTTTTCTTCTTGTGTTTATATTTTTTACTGGCCTACAGTGTTATTATATTTTAAGTTGTATTTAATTATTCACTTCAAGTGAATTTAGTAGGTCTTTAGTGTTTTATTTAGTGATCAGAACCCCATTTGGGGTTCTCATTTACTAAGGTGTTAGTGATTATTTTTTATGGAGTATTAAGAGGATACATAAAATCCCGGCAAAGCAAGATGCAGCCTTTTATATCTTGAGACAATTGTTATCTGCAATAAAATCTGTATAGAAATACAATTTCATACTCAGTACACAACTTAGTAATTATACTAGTCAGATACTAAAATTCCTGTTCAGCTATGTAGGTTACTTTGATAAACTAAGTTAGGGGTTTAGTCTTAGATGTGTTAAGTTATTTATCTCTAGCTCTATGTAGCTACATAAAGTCCCATACTCTTGGCCCTTAAGTCAAATGTAGTATTTGAAAAATGTCTACTTGAAGGCAGGAAACGTACCTGGGACTATTATAATGGCGGAAGTACCAAAGCACTATGTTTATATCTCATTTTTTAAATAATAAAACGATTTGAACTATTTATTTATTTTGTTTATAGCTAAGTCTTCGGGATAACCCCTTGGTGGTGAGGTTTGTGAGTCACATGACATTAAACCCGTCCTCTCTTTTGGAAGCTGCTGGCCGTACTATTAAGACTTTCAACGTCTTGTATAGCCCAGAAGACCTCCCGTTACATCTGCGGCGTTACCTCGACAGTGCTCACCAATGTGTCAACCCCAAGTGTGAAGGTATGATGACATTGTTATAGTAATATACAATAATAATATTTAGCACCGCGTCTTACTACCCATCCGAGTTATACGCTTAAAGTACTAATTACTCTAATGGATTAGGAATTGGGAAGGTTGAATTAGAGGAAGTGAACCCGCATTTGCATGGAGGGAAAGTGGAAAACCATTTAGTAA